>JACEWE010000044.1:180133-436915 GCA_014839755.1 Sylvia borin
GCTTCTTTCTTATTTAATTTGGGGTATGCTTGTGTTTGGTACCAGAACTTCTGACTTGTACTGCTGAGATTTGGAGAATATTTTTTAATCCTTTTTGTGGTTTGTTTTTTTCTTTTTATTTTGTTTTTAATGTTTGCATACATATTTTTAGAGCTGCAATTCTTGCATGTGTTGGACTATGTACGGCATCTGCATATGCTTCGAGCTTCTTTGGTATATTTTGTACGGAGGGGTTTGGTATTATTTTGCTTTATTATTGCTAAGGCAATAATGTTTAGGATCTGTTTTCAGAGATTGCAAGGGCTGGCCTCCCTCATTCTTTTTTGGTCAATAACTGGATTATGTGACAGGGATTTTAAATGCTTTGTCTCAGTGCTGTCTAGTACTGTAGCTTTGCTTGCAGCATTTCAAAGATGGATTAACTACCTAATTATAGATTTATCTGGTTGTTGTGTGTAATTTTTTTTTTAGGCTTTGAATGTACTTCAGGGAAAAGGACTTACTAGTGGTTTTTGATTTTGTTCCAGCTGGTTGAGCTCCTGATGTTGTGTTAGTTGGTTGGCCTTTTGATTTTGTGTTAGTTTGGTCGTCTTCTGCTCGGGTGTCAGTTGGTTTGGCATTTGATTGGGTGTTGGTTGGTTTGGGTGTGATTGGGTGTTAGTTGGTTGGGCTTCTGATTAGGTGAGGAGGCATTGAGGGGTTTTTACTTGCATTATTTTTTACTGGTTGATTTGTTTTGTATGTGCGCTTCTTTGCTGGGGCGACTGCCAGTGTCTTAGACTCACTGTCTGGTTTAGCTGCTGTTTTAGGCTTAGTGTCTGGTTTAGCTGCTGTCTTAGGCTCCCTGTCTGGTGTAGCTGTTGACTGAGGCTTACTGTCTGGTTTAGCTGCTGATTTAGGCTTCCTGTCTGGTTCAGCTGCTGTCTGAGTGACTGGGGTAGCTGCTGATTTATCTCCCTGCCCCTCTGCCTCTATCTTCTACTTTAATGTATTTAGCACTGTGTGATAAGCATGTGCTAGGGCCCAGTTTATTCTAATAATTTCTTTTTAATTATTCTGGTACTTTTCTTTAAGTATTTTTTTTAATATCAGTTGGGTTCTGAATGTGTTTACATGGAAAATTTTAGATTATAGAGTCAGAAAATTCTTTTAGGATTTTGCCCATATCCTCCCATTCTCCACACTATTTATGATTTTCCACACCTGGGCCAACTTCCAGGTCTACTTCTGGGTCAGGAGTTTTATCAGCCTCTCTGGAAATTTTCAGCTTCACTCTAGAAAAGTTGCAAACTATAGAGAGCAAGCTCACTAGATTAAATACTAGGAAGGTGATTTTTTTTTTTAATATTTAATGAATATTGAACACTCCTGAAAATGAGGTAACTGATTCAAAAGACAGGAGGGACAGGAAAGACTGAAAATCTTTTTTTTTAATTTTTCCTCTAACAAACTGGGTGTAATTATCTATAAATCTCTAAAACATGCTACTGGAACTAGGACACAGGGTAGAATGAAGAAACTATAAACTAAACATACTTGGGACAAACTCCAGGACTTGTATAAACTTTTCATAAATTCTGATCACTGAGCTCAACAAAATAGCAATTCTAATTTGTGCACCTCTAGTATAAAAGCTATGTATTAGGGACAACACTGGAACTATTTTTGAATGAGGGAAAACTTAGAGACTAGAAATGTATTGAAACCTCAAAAAAGCCAAGGGAACAGAAACACAGAAAGGATTCTATTTTAAGAGACATCAGGAATTCAAGGAGCAATATGGCTACTTTATTGCTAAACAAAGTAAAACTGAAATGAAATCAAGAATTATTAATACAAATTTATTCCACGCTCTTGTGCCCCACATTGGGCAAAAATAAAAATGCATTGTCTTGGTTTAGGGCGAATTTGGGAGGAAACTTCTGAATGGGGTTCTTCTGGAGAGAAAACTCTAACGGTCCTTTCTCCCAGCCAGTTTGAGAAAAGAACTTACTCAGAGAAAAGTGGAAAAAACTATTTATTTGACAAGCAAAATGCTCACAAGCACAAGGAATGAATAATATGAAATGAAACAATAAAACTTCTTGCTGCTCTGAAGAGAGATGACAAAACTAAAATCCTTGCCAGGAGTTAGCTCAGCTCTCTCAGTCTCTTATCAGCCTCAGTATCTTCAGTGCTGGAAAATGCCGAGGTCCAGGCCCCGGTGGGCCACGGGCACAAGATCTCAGTGCTCCTCTTGGTTTTTCAGTCCAGAGCAGATTTAAACAGTCTCAAGAAAAAAGAGGAAAAAAGGAAAAAAGTCCAGGAACCTTCTTTGCCTCATCTAGCTAGACTAACTAAAAGGAAAAAAAACCCTCTCTCTGACCACTGTTTGTGCATCTGATGAACACACACAGTGCTGAGGAAGAAGAGAAAAATGAAGAGGAGTGAAAACTATTTTTCAAAACAAACTGCGAGCTTCTTCTTTCTCTGCCTCATCCTCAGAACCAGTCTTAAAGGCACAGAACACACAGCTCACATAGAACAGATGACTGGGCATAGAAGCTTCATAGTCACCCTGGGATAGTGCCATTTCTCATTTTGTTTCTCTCCTCCTTCCCTGTGGCCACAGACTGTGTCAATGAGGGGCTGTGCTCTTGGTGGCTTTAAAGGAACTCAAGGATCTCCCAGCCAAGTTTTGTGCAGAGATGCCCCTTTTGTTCCCTTCTCTGCAGCTGCAGCAGCAATGTCTGTGTGCAGAGCTGGGGGCAGATCAGGGCTGGCACAGCAGCTGTGGCCAGGAGCAGCAGCCCTTGGTGTTGGCAGTGCTGCTCCCGTGGCCCTGCCCCGCTGCCCTCCTGGCCCTGGTGTTGCTGTAGGGCCTGAGTGCTCTCGGGGCCGGGCACAGGGCTGGGGGTGGCAGTGCCGGGGCTGCAGCAGGGACAGGCCATGGGCACTGCTGGGGCAGCGCTGACGCCTCAGGGCAGGGCCTGGGGGCTCCAGCCTCCTTGCCCAGGATCTCTCAATGCCAAAAAGCAAGCTTCGCTTTCTTAGAAAAATTTATAGGTTTTAATAAAAAAATAAAAAGACAATTAGCAAACAGAAATAAAGCAAAGGATCTCAGCCAGGGTTCCCTGGCATGCAGCCAGAAAGGACACCCTGCCCTTTCAAAACACTGGTTTAAAAGGATCAATATGTTACATATTCAATAGACTTCTATGCATTATTCAAACATTTCTTTGAGTTCAGATGCCCTCCTAGTTTCAACCCCTGAACCTGCCCCCTTTTACTCATTTTGCATTCTATTACTCTTTGTTCTTTGGTGGCGTCTCTCGGTCGTTTCATGTTCAAGACAACAGAAGATCAATAAATTCCTTCTTGGAGCTTTGGTTCACCGTTATTTTCATCTAGATAATTCTGGAATGAGGAAGGACTCCCTCTATCTTCCAGTTTTCTAGTTTAGATGTTTCAAAAACTGTGTTTTATTTTTACACTATGTTACAACCCCCTCAAAACATACATATTCATCAAAATACCATTTCTAAACCTTGTTAAAAAGAAACTAGAAAAACTTTCTCACATTATGCATATAGCATTCATTTCAATTTTTGTGAAAATCCAATTTTATTATATGCATTTGTAACAAAATCCTCCTCTTCTCTTTTTAAAAATGAGAATTTTTTTTATTCAAATGGGTAAATTGCAATACACATTTAGTAACCGTATATAAGCAGCAAGCTTTTAGAATCACATGTTCACATAAGGTTTGGTGTTATCCCCTGCTGGATGTCAGCCATCAATAAATTATACTCTCTTTAACACCAGTTTAGTGTTAAGGAATCTTATTCTGATATTTTGGAGATTTGGCAACAGCGTGGCCTCATGCCAAGGAGTCAACTGAAACACTGTGGAACCTGGTGGAACAAAGGGTCTGTTGTGACACTGCAGTCTCTGATGGAGCCAAAGGGACATTTTGACACTGTAGGGCTACATGGAACCAAAATCCATTTTGACACAGGGAGCCCCATGGAACTGATGGTCCATTGTGATGCTGCAGATCCAAGGAGAGCATTGTGACCCTGTGGAAACTCATGGAACCAAAAGTCAATTGTGACAGAGAAAGGCCTCATGGAACCAAGGGGCCATTGTGACACAGCAGACTCCCATAGAGCCAAGAAGTCCATGGTGACACTGGGAAACATCATGGAAAAAAACTATCCCTGGTGACAGTGTGGAACTTCATGGAACAAATGATCCATGGTGATGCTGCAGAACCAAGGAGGCCGTTGTTGACAACATGACAGCTCACTGAACCAAAAGTCCATGGTGACACAGCAAGGCCTCATGGAACCGAGGGTCCATTCTGACTCTCTGCAGCCTCATGGAACCACAAGCCTTTGTGACACAGCAGGGACACCTGGAGCCAAGGAGCCATTGTGACACTGGGGATCCAAGGAGACCATTGTGACATTGAGGAACCTCATGGAACAAAGGGTCCATTGTTACACTGGGGGGCCCTGTGGAGCCATGGGGACCATTCTGATACTGTGGTGCTCCATGAAACAAAGGGGCCATTCTGATGGTACCAAGGGGCCAATTGTGTCACGGTGGGGCTTCATGGAACCAAAGATCCATTGTGACATTGAAGGGCCTCATGGAAAAATGGAGACCATTATGACTCTTTATTACTGGAGTGATTTGAAACCAAAACCAGTAACATTGTCACAATTGCCCCATGCAGGCTCCTCACTCCTAGTATGGATCCATAATTATCTCAGTGTCATTGTGATCACAGTCACCCCCAGCATAGGCCCAGGTGCTCCCAGTATGATCCTAGTCTGATGTCAGTACACACCCAGTACAATCCCAGTCACTGTATGATCCCAGTACAAACCAGTGACTCCCAGTGATGCCAATTCAAGGCACACCTCTCCCCATTGCCTTCTGGCCTGTCCCAGCTCTATCCCCGCCCCTCTTGCTAGCTGTGAGATGCCTGGGGAATGGGAAGGAGGAGGAGAGAAGGAGAGAAGAGGAGGATCATCAGCAGGAAGCAGGAGGAAGAAGGGCAGAGGAGGCACCATCCGGCTCTGGCATTCCCTGAACCCGCAGCCCCCCGGGACCATCGGCCCCAATCCCACAAGTGCCTAGGGAAGGGGAGCTCGCCCCAAATATCCCGAGGGGTCCCTGGGTTTGGGTTTTAGAGGGGATGTTTCGAGCTTGAAGGGCTGCAAAGCTGAGACACAGATGCCCCTCGAGGGGACATGGGAGGTGCCCAGAAGGTGTTTTTGGGGATCCCTGTGGCAGCAGAGCCCTGGCGAGGGCTGGAGATGCGGTTTTCCCCGTGGTGGGGGTAGGGCTAGCTAGTTTTCCCCAGGCATGGTCCCAGTTACAGCCAGTTGCTCCTACTTTCATCCAGTGTGTTCCCAGTTCTCCCAGTTACCCCTAGTATAGTCTCATCCTCTCCCAGTATGATGCCAGTCTCTCTCAACATGCTCCCAGTCATGCCCAGTTGCCCACAGTGGAGATCAGCCACTCCAACTTGCTCACACTAGTTCCCAGCGTGATCCCACTTTTCCCCAGTGTGCCAGTTTGAAAACCAACCAGAGATCTCAAGAGAGAACTGTTCCATCACCCATCCCCCATAACTTTGGGGGATATCTTCTGTTAATGGGCCAGCAGTTAAAACCAGGTGGTGCAGGTTTCTTTATCTCTTCCAAAACCCATCCTCTCCACAGGGTGATATCTTCTGTTAATGGGCCATTGAGTCTCACTGCATCACTGATAAAATGACATCATCCCATTGGGAGATGCTCCTTTCAGAGGGAGGAGCCAAGCCTTCCTACCGGGATATAATCTGAGATTTAACACACCAGAACCAGCCTGTTTCCACTGAATTCCCAGAGGAAGACCAGACCCACTTACACCACTACTGGACCTTCAGAGAATACCATTCTACAGGATCATTGCTTCAACAAAACCACATTTGTAACTCCAGGAGGGCTGCAGCCAGGATTTGATTGGACTGCTACCAACACCTGGATTAGTTTGGTGTCAGGTTGCATTCTGAGGCTGTTTTTTGGTTTTTTGGGGGTTTTTTTTTGTTTGTTTTTTATTTTTTGGTTTTTTGTTTGTTTGTTTTTGTTTTTGTTTTTTTTTTACTGCTGCATTATTAGTTAAATTTTTAAGTTTTTAGTTTCGGCTGAAGGGAGGAGAAGATGTCCTGGGACAGCCAGGCAGGTGAGGAGGAAGTCAGTGCCCCTTTCCCCCTCTCTCCTGCTCCATCTCCCAGCCCAGCATGGCCCCCAGCTACAAGGAGCTGAGGACAGAGACCAGGGAGGACAAATCCCCAAAGCAGAACCTCATGGAAGAGGCCGTTTTGAACAGCTCCATGGTGCAGAAATCCAATTGGGAGGAAAAGCCCTACAGATCTCGCAGGAGGAGAGGCTCCAAACCCATCCTACGGTGCTCTGAGGAGGAAACACCAAACCTGTGCCAGGAAGGTGAACAGAGCTTTAGCCAAGACTCTGAGCTGGTGGTCCATGGGCAACTTCCTGATGAGGAGAAGCCCCACAAGTGCTTGGAATGTGTGAAGACCTTCAGGCAGATGTCCCAGCTGATCAGCCACCGGCGGATCCACACTGGGGAGAGGCCCTACGAGTGTCCCCAGTGTGGGAAGAGGTTTCGGATCAGCTCCCATCTCCTCTCACATCAGCACATTCACACAGAGGAGAGGCCCTTCCACTGCCCTGACTGTCGGAAGGTCTTCAAGCACAACTCCACACTCGTCATCCACCGGCGCATCCACACTGGGGAGAGGCCCTACAAGTGTGGGGAATGTGGGATGAGCTTCACCCAGAGTTTCAGCCTCATCCGCCACCAGAGGATCCACACCAGAGAATGGCCCTACGACTGTCAGCAATGTGGGAAGAGCTTCAGCCACAGATCCAGCCTGATCTGCCACCAGAACATCCACGCTGACGAAAGGCCATACAAGTGTGGAGAATGTGGGAAGGGCTTCAACCAGAGGGCCCAACTGATCATTCACTAAATGATCCACACTGGGGAGAGGCCCTATTGGTGTCCCAAGTGTGGGAAGAGGTTTCAGACCAGCTCCCATCTTCTCGTGCACCAGCGGATTCACAGAGAGGAGAGGCCCTTCCGCTGCCCTGACTGTGGGAAAGGCTTCAAGCACAGCTTCATCCTCATCAGGCACCGTCACATCCACACTGGGGAGAGGCCCTACGAGTGTCCCCAGTGTGGGAAGAGGTTCTCAGATAGCTTTAATTTGACCTGACACCAACAGTGCCAGCATCCATCCGGTTTCAGATTGGAATCAGAAATTCATTGGGAAGAAGTGATTCCTTGACTTCACCAAAAATCTCATCTACTCTGTCCAGTTGTCTTTTCTGCAGGCATCAAGCAGGTCTGCATTATCTTGGAGGTCTTTTCCATTCACGCAATTTCCATCATCCTCCCGTCAAAACAACCAAAAATGGAATGAAAGTAAAGAAATTAAACAAACAGATCCAAAGATGCACCATTTTCTGGGTTTTGGACTGAATTTGCACTTTTTTCAGTGGAATATTTGGGGGTATTTGAGTGCTCTGGGGCTGTCAAGGCTGGACAGATGTGTCCACAATCTCATAAGTGTGCCAGCAGATTGTATCCATCTGGGCTCATCTGTTCTCCAGGAATTTTGGTTGTCTGTCCCAGTCCCTGTCTCGGGTATCCCTATTTGTGGTGTCCCCTCACAAAGTGCACAAATTCCTTTGTGTCCAATCTGCTCCTGGCTGTGGATGTTTCTGTCCACCAACCTCTCCTGGTCAGTGCCATGGGAGGCTGGGAGCGGGTTTAGGGTCTCCTCGGAGAACTGGGAGGAGCTTCTGTCACTCATGAAGGTATTTTTGTTGCTGGGAGGAGGCTTGGCAGGTCTACGAGGGAGGTTTGAGGCCCTGGCAGGTCTATGTGTCTTAGAGCAAATTTGGGGTGTCCTGGGGGAGATGGGAAGGGGATTTTTGTGGGTTTTGGGGTCATTTATGTTGCAGGGAGTGATTGGGGATGTTCTGGGCACGAGCTGTGGGTTGGTTTTAGGGGTCTGGGAGTGGCTGTGGGGCTGGGAGGGGCTTTTGGGGCAGTTGTTACTCCCCCAGACTCCCAAAGCTGCCACCAGACCCTGCCCCAAGGACGCTGCTGGGGTTTGGGGTCTCCATGTTGGGATTCATCCTCCTGGTGCTGCAGGAGAATCTGAGGGGGGTCCCCAGGACCCGTGTGTGTGTCCCCTCAGAGTGGGTGTGAAGCCCCCCTGCTGGTGTCATCCCCTTCTTCCCTCCCCACAGGGCTCCTGCCCCAGCTCCTGCTGCCCCCGGGAGGGAATTTGGGGAGGGGGCAGAGGGGGTGCACAGCCCCTGCTGGGGGATGACCCCGGCCCAACCCCTTTGTTTAGCACCAAGCTGGGCTTGGGGCCGTAGGAGGAAGAGGCCCAAGGGAAGCAGATCCTGCAGGTGGGACAGGGCTTGGGCTCAGGGCAAGGTCCTGCCCTGCACACCTGGCTCAGGTGTGACCCTGCCCCGGGAAGGGAGCGGGACATTCCCATCCCCACGGATCAGGGTTGGGAGCAGCACTTGGAGCACAGACATGGAAATACTGGGAGTGACTGGGACCACACTGAGGGCTACTGGGAGTGACTGGGAATGACTGGTGCATGCTGGGGGTAACTGGGATATACTGGGAATAAGATCATCCTGGGGCCAACTGGAACCATACTGGGGACTCTGGGGTGACTGGGAATGAGCATACTGGAGGCAACTGGGATATCCTGGGGGTGTCTGGAATGATTCTGGAAGGATTGACACTGGGAACAACTGGAACCATGTTGGGGGCAACTGGGAGCAATGGGAAGTGACTGTATCTATTCTAGGGGCAACTGAGACCATACTGGCAGTGACTGGGACTATACTAGGGGCAATTGGTGCAATTGAGATCATACTGAATGGAACTGGGACAACACTAGAGGGAAACTGGGATCATACTGGGAGTGACCAGGAGCAGCCTGAGGGCAGTTTGGGCCATGTTGAGGGCAACTGGGATATACAGGGAACAGCTGGGACTGCATGAGGGTGACTTCGAGTGGCTGTGGGCAACTGGAATTATACTGGAAGCAACTGGGATGGAAGTGTGAGTGATTTGGAGCATGCTGGGGGCAACTGGGATGTACTGAGAGAGACTGAGAGTCACTGGGACTGTACTATGATTCACTGGAACCATGGCAATGGCCTGGGCTGGGTGCTGTGGGCTCTCAGGGTGCACAGGGAGCACTGTGACCCTGCGGGGCCTGCTGGAACCAAGGGGACATTGTGACACTCTGGGCCTGCCCTGCCCGTGGGGTGTTCCAGGAGCCCCGGGGTACCCATGGCAGAAGAGCAGAGACCCTGGCTCAGGGGGCAGCAGCTCCCTGGGACACCCTGGGTGGGCAGGCAGCAGGGGATGCCCAGGGAGTAGAGGAACCCCAAGGCCCAATGCATGTCCCACTACTCGTCCAGGACTGTTCAGTCTGGAACTGAAGGATTTCCACAGGCCCATCACATCAGCTCCCGCTGCCCACCAGGCACAGGGACAGGAAGGGGCCTGGGGACAGCAGAGATGTTTCTGCCCTGGGGGTCACTTTGGAGCCCCTGACAGCTGCTGCTGCTGCTGGGGGCACTTGGGCACCATCACGGGTGGGCTGGAGCTTTGCCAACACTCACCTGAGCAAAGGACAGCAGCAGCATTCCCATGGGAGCAGGGCAAAGCCCCAGGGCACTGCTCCAGGTGGGCTTCAATCCCATCCCAGTGGAACGAGTCCCTCCAGACAGGTCTGGTTCCTCTCCCAAAATTCAGGAATGGACTTGGCAAACCTGCTCTTGAGGTGGCCACAGAGAACGTGGGTGTCTGACAGGTCCCACGGGGAGACACAGAAGGTTCCCTACGTCCCCAGTCCCTGGAACTCCACTGTCCCCTCACATGGCACTGCTGTTCACCAGCCTGAGCCGTTTCCTCAGTGACAAGGAAAGGTGACAGTGGGGGTGGGAGCTTGTCCCCCCTCAGTGGCTGAGGAAGTGGCCACAGGGACAGCGTGCAGACAGAACCATCATGCATTCTGTCCCCTACAAACTGTCCCCATGCCTGTGCCTGTCCCTGCCACTCCCTGGGCATGGAACACCCCAGCAAGTGCTCAGGTGTGCAGGTGACAGCAGTGCCATCACTACTCCTGCACGGCTGTCCCCTCTTTGTCCCCAGCCCTGCTCAGGCCCCCTCCTTCATGAGGGTCATGGAAGGGACCTGTGAGGGTGGGCAAGGGGGTGCCAGAGCAGGGGCCAGATTACAGACAGAGGGACACACTGAGACACCCAAAAAAGCTGCACAAATTGTCCCAATGCCCTCCCCAAGCCAGCCTAAATTCACTTCCAGGATGGCTTCAGTGTGCCCTGTATGCACAGCTGGGAGGGTGAGGAACATCAGGACTCCTCCTTGCAGTGTTCCAGCAGCTCCATGCCCAGCCAGGAGGAGGAGCAGGGCCAGGGTTGACAACCGGTCCTCCCCAAATGTCCTCCACACTGATGATACAGCTGGATGCTTGGGAGGTTGTCTCAGGGTTTATTGTCCACCAGCATCCCAGGAGGGAGCAGAAAATCCATCTGCAAACACTGATTCCAGAGGGTCTCATTGGTTCATTGTTTCCAAGAGCTTCTGTCAAGTCCCATTGGAACCTTGGTTCCACATTGTTCCATAGCCTCACAATGCTCTCCCGGCTTCCATGAGGTCCCTCTGTGACACACTGCAGCCTTGACTCCATGAGGGTCCCTTGGGTTCCATGAGGCTCCACTATGTCACACCAGAATCCCAGATCCATTGGCTTCAACAATGTCACAATGCTCTCCTGAGCTCCATGAGGCCCCTCTTTGTCACACTGGAGCCTTGGTTCCACAGGATTCCACAGAGTCACAGTGGTCTCCTTTGTTCAATTAGGCCCTGCTGTGTACCTTTAGAGCCTTGGTTTCATGAGTTTCCATAACCTCATCACTGTGGCCTCCTGAGCTTCATTAGGCCCTGCTGGGCCAATGGAAGCCTTGGTTCCATGGGATTCCATAGCTTCAGAATGGTCTCCTGCATTCCATGAGGCCCTGCTGTGTTACTTTAGAGCCCTGGTTCCCTGGAGTTCCATAACCTGACGATGGACTGTGGGGTTTCATGAGGACCCACTGTGTCACATCAGTGCCTTGGTTCCATGAGGCTCCATAACCTCACCATGGCCTCACTCCTGAGCTGCATTAGGCCCCCTCCTCTACACTGGATTCTTCATTCCGTGAGGTTCCATAGAGTCCCAATGGAATCCTGTGTTCCATTAGGCCCCGTTGTGTCCCATCAGAGCCTTGGTTCCATAAGATTCCAACATCTCACTGATGCCTCAGGAACCAGATAATGCTGCCCCATCACCCTCCCCTGTTTGCCCCCTGTTGTGGTAATGAGTGACACAGGGACCCCAGGCAGGGGCAAAGGAGTGCTCTTTATTGCTAAAACCCTGGCCTTTTGTCCGGGGGGGGTTTCCTCACCCGAACTTTAGGTGGTTTAAAGTCCTTGGCCCCCTAAAAGCCCCGAGTCGCGTCCATGTAAAAAAGCAGAGTCTTCAAGGTCTGTTTTCCAGTTTCTCGTGTTGTTTATTATTCGATATCTCAGAATTTTTCTCTGCTCCCAGCAAAGGTCTGGACAGCAGCTGGGACACGAGGTGACTGCCTGCCTCAGGGGTTGTCCCCTAACATTTATACAGATAACTACGTACTGGTTATTTACAATTTTGTGCCAATGCCCAGTGCCCACGCTAAAAGTGACATCCCTACCTTGGTCCAATCCACTCTAACTACTTTGTGCCATCACCACCCCAAAAGATGGAGGACGAGGAAGAAGGAGAAGTACATAAGGTACCACCCAAATTCCTCCATCTTGTCCCCATTTACTTCTATTCTATAAATTCTAAAACTACTGAATTCTATATTGTCTGCTGTACTAAACTACTATTTTCACATCCCGGTGGTTTGTAACTCCTTTTACAATGTTGGAAGCTTTCCCCATGGATTTAAATCAAACCCGGTGTTTTTCTGGGCTCTGTGCCAAGGTCTCCTAGCCCCCTGGACCGGCTCCACACCCCCTTGTCCAGGGCTCAAATTCCTTTCCTCAGGCCCCAGGCCATCCAAGGGGATGTCCTGGACTCCAACATCTCCCCCTCCTGTTTGAACCAAAAAGACCTCTTTGGCAGCTTTGTCCATGAGCCGCCGCACGCACCGAAACAGACACGGCATGATCATGAGAAGAATTACAAACCCCAACAGGATGCATAAACCTGTTTTTAAAATTTCCTTCCACAGTGGTGAAAAGTCAAAAAAATTGAACATGCCATCCAGCCATGACCCAGTTACTTCTCCAAGTTTGTTTACACTTTCTCGCAATTGCTTGAGGTTTTCATGAATTGACCTGGAATGATCTGACAAGTTCATGCAGCACATTCCTTCAAACTCTTCAGACCCATGTCCATATGACAGCAAAAGATAATCAATTGCTGCCCTGTTTTGGACAGTTGCTTGTCTTACACTGTCAATGTCCATTAACATATCACTCAGTGTAAGAGAAACAGCTCGGGCATATTTGCTCAGCCAGCAAGCCATGTGGTCCAATTCTGTCAAGGCTTCTCCTGATGCTGCTTGAGGTGAAAAAATTGCAACCGCAATCCTTTGCGCCTTGGTCCAGGTGTGAACATTGTCATCACATTTTGAATCATATTGTTGGATGGATCTTTTTTCTTTATGTTCTCGCTCTCTCAGCAATGTTATGTTAGGTGTTAGCAATGAGAGTCTTCCAATGCTGCATGGACCGTGTTTGACATTTGCAGGGACTGCGGGCCAAACTCTGTCCCCACAGATGAAAAAGACTCCTCTTGGCAATTGCACTGGAACATGGTTGGATGGTCTGCTCATCATCTTAGTGTAGTTACACCAAGATGATGCATTTCTATAAATTACATGATTGGGAGTGACGTCTATTGTTTTGTTTCCCTCCACTCTGGAATAATTAAATTTCACACAAAACTTCATTCTGACCGATCCAAGGATTTCCAATTTCTCTGGTTCAAAAGGAGCCACAGGAAGGAAACTCATCCAAACATCCCATTTGTCCACTGGATTTGAAATGACCTTTAAGATCGCTGGAGGGATGTTTTCTGGAATCGGCCATTTATTGGCTGGCAATCCCACTAAACATGTTGAAAAAGGCTTTCCTGGTCTTGAGTGAGTTAAACAAATGGTGTCCAGCCCTGACGCATTGGCCAGAGTTTCCCAAACATTTTCCTTTGGCTGAGCCATGGGCCAAACTGCCTCATTGCTCAAAGCAGTCATTGAGAGAATGAGGCACATGTGTGTTACCAAAGGCTTCTTTCCCTTGGGAACCATTGAAATGCACCACCACCCAAGTCCCAAAGAAAACCCAAATCCCAAAGTCTCTTTTGCACGTAGAACAAGGGGACATCCGCTCTCTTGACATTCGCTCACGTCTGCGTGCCTGCGTCTCTGTTTCCAATCTTGGGGTCCGCGTCTGCTTGCGCTTGGACTCGGTAGGGCTTCACGTTCTTCGCTGCCACCCATCTCGGTCCGACTCCTGTGGAGAACAAGCATAAACCTTGCCCCAAGTTACTAATTTGAATGGTCCTTCGACCTGTCCTGTATCTGGATTTCTGACCAAAACTAAAGGATTCTCCTTCAGTTTCGCTTTTTTACTGTCCGAGAAATGTCTGATGATTGGCGGAGTGGGCTCCGCGAAAGAGCCATTTAGAAAGTTCAACACATACAAGGTTTTATTCAAGTGCATGTGTGGTGTTGCATCTGTCTCCCCACCCCTTTGTCCCTCCAGAAGGGATTTCAGTGTGTAATTTGAAGAGCTGCAAAAGCCTCTTGGAGCTTCTCAGTCTGAGCTTCGATAAGTTTTCCTAGACGTTCTCCCAAGATGTCGTTTTGAATGGATGCCACATGCTGTGGTGTCCCTACTTTGCTGCATGCTTCTAACATTTCTGCTACAGAAGGTTGACCTGGCATCGCACTGATGATACGTTTGCACTCTGTGTTGGCATTCGCAAATGCAAGACTTCGAAGCAGATGTGGCTTCACTCCCTCATCATTGACTTGCCTGTCTATTGCTTGTGTGAGACGATCAATGAATGAGGAGAAAGATTCTGATGTGCTTTGCTTTATTTCTGTATAAATACTTTCTGGAACTCCTGCTGGTGAAATGTGCAGGATTGCTTTTCTTGCTGCCTCTTTTATATCTGTTAACACTTCTCGTGGTAAATCTCTTGCTTGACGACGTGGCTCATCATTTGGTGGATCACCTGCCATTTCTGCTACAGTGATACCTGCATTTGGTCCTCTTTGATATCTTCTCCTGAGGTCTTCAAGAGCTCTTCTCCATTTTGCTTCCCAGATAAGGATTTGCGAATCTGTAAAAATCATCGAAGCAATGGATATGAGGTCAAAAGGTGTTAAGTCATATGTATTAAATGTTGCCTTCAAAAGCTGCTTGAAGTACGGGGATCCCAATCCATTATCACGGATGGCTTTTACCAAGTCTTTGATCACATCATGATCCAATCGCTCCCATCTTGCGTTTTGACCTTGCGCATCGTATGCCACTGGCAATACTAAACCTCTTGCGCCTGTTGAACTAAATTCTTTTAATACTTCTTTCTTTGTCTCAGTCCAATCTGTTGCACTGGATATCTGTGCATCAGACATCTGTGAATTTTCAGAAAAAGGAATTAATTGTTGTGATTTCAGTTGGGACACTGCTCCTCCTATTCCGGAGTCTGCCTTTATTTGTTGTTTGTTCCTGTCTTCTTGAGATGTGATCCTTTCATCCCTGAGGGATATTTCTCTTTTTGACATTTCTCTCCCTTCTAGTTGAGGAGTAAAAAGCTGTGATTGTTGTGCAGCACGTGATCCTTGTGCAGCACTGCCAAGACAAAAGGTTGAGCCATCAGATAGTTGGAAGGTAACTGAAGAAAGCGTCTGTGGAATTAACTGAAGAGAAGCTTGATTGCCTTTTGGTGGAAGGAGCACTTGAGGAAATTGAATGTTTGAATCTGGATTGAATTCCAAAGCTGTTTCTTTAAATTGTGGAAAAAATTGTTTCATGAAATCTTGAGATAATAAAATTGAAGAAGCTTGAGATGAAGGACATGCAGTTGTTGATCTGAATGGAATGCCTTGTGAAGCAGTGATTTGAATCATGTTGTCATCTGATGCGAGTGCTTGTTTTTGCAGTTGAGTTGCTGCATGATCCTCTAAAGTTGGCAACGGCTCCATTTGTTCTTGTTGGAATTGTTGCTTTGGAGAATACATCTGTTTTTTATATGTGACTGGGAAAAAATGCTGCAATGTGGGTGTTCCGCCACTAGGTGGCGGTGTTGCTCCAGTGGCTGGGTGTGGCAGTCGCCGTGGCTGCTGTAATTGTGCAGTCCCGCCACTAGGTGGCGCTGGCATGGCGACAACTGGACCCTGTCGATCGATCGATATTTGGTCGGGGATCTCTTCAATCATTTCTGACAGAAGACGCTGTGCTTGTAAAAAACTCTCCGTTTCTGGATCTCTGGGAGACACTGCAGTGATGTTCGGACGTGTACCCATGTGCCTGAACGAGCTAGCTGATATTGAATCACCGAGTGACCGCCGTGTTGGTATTGGAGCGTCGCTTGTGGGCGGGGTCATAGTTTGTGGCGTCTGCTGTGAGGAGGCGGCCCCTTGGAGAAATTCTCCGCCCTGGCCCCACCCCATCAACACTTGCACCGCCCCCGCCTGCTCCGATCCTTGCATTGTCCCGGCACCGCCCTGGGAGGCGTTCCCTCTCGACCCGCCCCCGGGGGCCGCCCCGTCTCGCTCGCCATCGGGGTTTACCCCGTCCGCAGCGAGACTGCGGCTTGGGACACATCCCACCCCCACTGCGCCTGCGCCAACGTGAGCCGCGAGCGCCTCTGGGGTTTGCAGTGCATGGCTCTGCGCATGCGTCTGCGCCGCCCTTCCTGGCTCTCTGCCCACACTTAGCGATGTGGACACAATTGTGTCCATTTCGCTTCCCGTAGCCTCCATCATCGCCCTGCGCCGAGCTACCGGCCTGGGCTTTTCCTCCCCCTTTGTCCCGGTCTCGCGGTCCGCGAAATCCCGACGGTCGCCCGCGAGTTGTTTTCCCCCGCGATCCGCGCCCCCCTGACATGGTGTGTTTTTCTGCTGCCCCCCATCACGTTCCGTGTCCGCGCCGTGTGATTGTTCCCGGCGCAATCGACTCGCATCGCTTTCGCGTCCTTGTGCCGCGGTGTTATCTCCCGCCACCGGCGCGATTTGGGGTTGTTTTCCCTGCTCTGGTGTTTGGCTCACTCCCCCTCCCCCCTGTTGTGTCTGTCCCTGGTCGAATGGAGGAAGGGATGGTGAAGCGATTTCGCGTGGTGTCTGGGGAGGGGTAAACAGACTTCTAGGTGGAATCCGATCTAAATCTTCCCGTTCCCCCCCCAGGGCAATTGTCCCATGTCCAGGGAACATGCTTCAAAAGAAAGCATGTCTCTATCCTGATCGCTGGGATGAAGTACAACTTTTCTCTTTCCTGGGACTGGCATTGGGGAATCAGGTTTCAGAATTTGAGGCTCCGAGATAAGCTCTTGTGATTTATGTGCCTCGTCTTGGGGAAGCTGCTGGCTCTCTCCTCTTGCTATAACCTGGGGAAGCGGCTGGCTATCCCCTCCTCCCACGTTCTCACTAGGAGTTATGGGATCTGCCGGCTGCTGAGAAGCAGCTGGCTGCTGTTCAACAGAAGAAACATCGCTCTGTTCCTCCTGCGCAGCCCTCCGCCGCAGTAAAGAAGGAGGAACTGCCTTTTTATTATGTGAAATTGCCTCTAGCATGATTCTCCCTGCGGGCAATAGCTTTGCAGCCGTTTTATCCCTTTTAGTTGCTCTGTGGTACAACTCCCTATTTGCCTCTTGCCAAAATGCCGGCTCAAATAGGACGTGGGTTTCACAATGTGGAAAGTTACACCGAACCCACAAAAGCAGAGCTTGAAGCTCCTTTTCAGGAAGGCCTGCAGGATGTGCAGACAAAACCACCCGAAAAGTGGATAGGATCTTAAGTTGTTCCTGGGAGACTCCCACCCCCATGTGTTCTAGATTTGACCGGTCTCACCAAAACTGAAGAACAGGATGCAGATGTTCTCAAATCCGTCCCGGAGGTGTCCTGATCACCGACCAGCAGATCTCAGGATGACGAATCCAGGGCCCTTGGAGTTCGTCTGTCCAAGGCTAAGTTGAAGTCAGCTGCTGTGGCCACAAATCTTCCCCTGTCTTCTCTGGATTTCTTCCTGGCTTTAGAGGGCTTTGTGCGTTCACTGGAAAGCACCCAGTGAAGCCAGTTCTCGGTGAGGTGCCCACTCGGTGCCCACCCAGGGACGCCAGTTGTCCGGGGGGGGTTTTCCTCACCCGAACTTTAGGTGGTTTAAAGTCCTTGGCCCCCTAAAAGCCCTGAGTCGCGTCCGTGTAAAAAAGCAGAGTCTTCAAGGTCTGTTTTCCAGTTTCTCGTGTTGTTTATTATTCGATATCTCAGAATTTTTCTCTGCTCCCAGCAAAGGTCTGGACAGCAGCTGGGACACGAGGCGACTGCCTGCCTCAGGGGATGTCCCCTAACATTTATACAGATAACTACGTACTGGTTATTTATAATTTTGTGCCAATGCCCAGTGCCCACGCTAAAAGTGACATCCCTACCTTGGTCCAATCCACTCTAACTACTTTGTGCCATCACCACCCCAAAAGATGGAGGACAAGGAAGAAGGAGAAGTACATGAGGTACCACCCAAATTCCTCCATCTTGTCCCCATTTACTTCTATTCTATAAATTCTAAAACTACTGAATTCTATATTGTCTGCTGTACTAAACTACTATTTTCACATCCTGGTGGTTTGTAATTCCTTTTGCAATGTTGGAAGCTTTTCCCATGGATTTAAATCAAACCCGGTGTTTTTCTGGGCTCTGTGCCAAGGTCTCCGAGCCCCCTGGACCAGCTCCACACCCCCCTGTCCAGGGCTCAAATTCCTTTCCTCGGGTCCCAGGTCATCCAAGGGGATGTCCTGGACTCCAATAGCCTTTTTCAGGAGTTAGCTGGTTATTAGTTTATATAGTTTCAAGGAACAATAAGCCCCAGTTAACCAACTGCTGTACATGATGTGGACATGTAGGAGTCACACAGCACATCTCTCACGGCCCTCATGTCTCTGATGTCTCTCACGTCTCTCACATCTCTCACCTCTTTACTCTTATTTTAGTTGGGTTAATCTCCCATAGTTCCCTTCTACTCAGCCTAAGTAACAGCCTGGAGCCATGATTTTACAAGGTGTTCGTTTATAAAGCCTTACCTATCGGTAACGGCCCCTTCCTCCTTCCTTCCTTTCTTCCTTTTCATGCTGAGGCAACCAGATAATGAGCTCTGCAAAAAGCTGTAGCTGTGAAGAAAGAACCTTTGTAACAGGATATGTGAACAAAGCACTTCTTAGAAATCAGGAAATTGAGCAGAACGAGCTAACTGCAGAAGGTAACCACTGGCTATTTCAGCAGCCAATCTTATGGAGAATGCACAGAAACAGAGGTAAAAAGTCAAGGCTGAGGAAGACTTCTGAGCCTTCATCCAAAACGACCACCAGGAGGCTGATGACCACCTTGTGCAGAAACTGCACCTGTGCTGCAAGGGCTTTCCTAATCATGTAATTAGAAAATATGAAGGTTACGAAAGTATAATGTGCACATGAAGTTAAAAAGATATCAAAGCTAGTAGTGTGTGAAGAATGGATGAGTGAGTTTGTGGTGGAGCTCTCCCCCTCACTCCTGGTGTCAAATAAACAAATATCTGCTCTGTAGGCCTTATACTGTGGAGTACTGTGTTCTTGCCTAGTTTTGGGGCATCAGTACAGAGGCAGTATATGAATGTTCCACAGTAGTCAAGGGCTGGTCACTGAGGGATGTCACCAGGGCGTGGCTGCCAAGAGGACCCTGTACCACAGGTGACATTTGACCCCCAGAGTTCAGCCAAATTCCCTCCCACCCCAGGTTCCACCCCCTCAGCCCAGCTCTCTCCACTCTGGCTCTGAGGAGACCACAGCAGACCGTGTCCCAGGCCCTGCTAAAGTCTGGGCACACAACATCCCCTTCTTCTCCCTCCCACAGGGGTTCTGCAGCCCCTGCCTTGTCCTTCCAGTGCCTGGAAGGGCTGCAGGAGGATTTGCCACATCCCCTTCCCTGATGAGCCTGACCAGTCTGGGACTCTCCCAGTGCCCCTCCGTGCCCTGTTTGCAGACTGGTCCCAGCTCTGCCTTTCCCAAGTGCCCAGGACCCTCTGGGATGGCTCTGGCCTTTCTGTCCTTGGAACAAAGACACAGCCCAGGCCCTGCTCTTCTGCTCCCTCAGGTCCATGCCAGGAGCTCTGGCTGTGGCAGGACACTGCTGTGTGCCCGCCCTGCCCACTGCCCCTCTGCCCCAGGCACTAGGCTTTGCTCTGCCAGGGCATTCCTGGAGCACCTTCCTGACAGCAGCTCTGGAGGAGGGCAAAGCCTTCCTGCCCTGCCCTCAGGAGATGCCCTTTGCTGATGGAGCTGCTGTGCTGGAGCCCAGCTGTGTCCCAGCAGTGCCCATGGCCTGTCCCTGCCTGTGGTCACAGCAGGGACACGCAGCAGGACAGTGACCCAGCTGCCACAGCACTCTGGCCTTGCACCCACAGAAGGTCTGGGAAGGGGAGTGTGGAGCTGGGAGGAGCAGATGTGGAAAGAGCCAGGGCCATTGTCCCTGGCTGTGCTGGCTGTGCTGGGAGCCTCTTTCCTTCACAGCTGCAAAAAATCATTATTTTATTCAGATGCACAAGGAACAATGCTTTTGAAAGTCATGGAGATTCTGAATAATGGAAGATATTCCTGTAGAAATACTGTGAGTAATGATACTCGTTTGTGGAAACATAACAGTAGGAATGTATTAAGAAAATGCAGTAAATTGAAAAAGGACAAAAATGCTGATTTTGAAATAAGCTACATTTAGAAGGTTCTGCAGATGAAAAGAGGCAGTTTATTGCTTCTGAAATCCAGTCACCAGTTTTCTCATCGACTCCAGGAGTTTTTAATTCCTCAGGCTGTAGATGAGGGGGTTCAGTGCTGGAGGCACCACCGAGTACAGAACTGACCCTGCCAGATCCAGGGATGGAGAAGAGACAGAGGGGGCTTCAGGTGGGCAAAGAAACCACTGCTGACAAACAAAAACACCATAGCCAGGGGAGGGAGACATGTGGAAAAGGCTTTGTGTCCCAGGAGGCCCCACTTGGTCAAAATAGAGCCTTGGTTCCATGAGATTCCATGTTGTCACAGTGGTCTGCTGAGTCCCATGGGGCTGTGCTGTGTCACAGTGGACACTGAGTTCCATGTGCCCTGGCACTATCCAAGTGGCCCCTGGCTTCCATGAGGCCCCGCTGTGTCTGCAGTTGACACTTGGTTCCCCAAGATGTCATTGTGTCACAGTGGTCTCCTGGGTGCCAGGAGGCCTCACTGAGTTGATGCCTTCAAGAACCTAGAAATAAAGTAACACCTTTTGGAGATAATGTTATAGAGGAGGTAATAGAAAGGCTGATCTTTATTGGAGGACTCCAAGAAACAGATATGGAAAATGCCCACGAAGCGCCATTGCCCCCCACAGGGTGAATATACAGTTTTGTAAGTTTAGCAGATGAGCATGTTTGACAAAAATCACCAGTTAGGAGCACAGGTGGTGAGGCATGACAAAGTTCCTTGGCAAGAGCCACTCTACCCCTGACTGGACACTTCAGGCACACCAAAGAAGCAAAGCAAAAATACAACCAAACAAAATCTATGCCATCAAACCAGAAACAAACTCAGAACTGTCCCTGGGTGTGTGTGTGACAAGAGGACAGTGAGGACAAGGATAAAAGGAATACAGCCTAAAAGCTTAACAGAGCTCAAACTTAACAGCAGCTAACTTCTACCTTAAGCTTAACTTTCACCTTAAAATTCACAGTTTAGCAAAAGAACATCTCTTGATAGTATTTATCTGAACTTATAACCTATGACTTAACCATTTACAGAGGAATAGTATTTAACTTAGCTTATAACTAATATTAAACATGGAATTATGGTAAGGCCCTTCACAAAGCACTGACTGAGCAAACTCTAACCTGTCCAACTTCATGTTGCCCAGGTTTTGAGAAGAGGAAGTCAGTAGAAGAAAGAGAGGGAGAGAGAGATCCACAGTCATGGTCTTGGATCCAGCCCCATCTCGGCTGCTGGGAGCTCTGGGGCCATGGGACATGTCAGTGTCACAGCCGTGTCACAGCCTCACCTGCTCTAGTCCCTCTCACAGGTGGGGTTTTTGGGTGCCAGGGGCTTGGCAGCCACATTGGGGCTGGACCAGAGGCTGCAGTGGCTGGGGCTGGGGCAATGACTGCCCCACCTACACAGAACTTGCCCTGGCCCCCAAACACTCCCTGGAGATGTCTGGGGCCATTCATCATTTCTCTGCTCTCCAGCAGTGAGGCAACGGACTCTGGCTGCAGCTCTGAGCTCATGCCCAAGGCAAGCACCCCTGGCAATGGGGCTCCATCGAGGTGCTCTCAGGAAAGCCTCCTAAGAATTGAGGAGTGCCCCAAAAGAGCTTCAGAAATATGGGATACCCCAAAATCTTTTAAGGAACAGGGAATACCCAAAAACTTCCTCACTAACAGGCTCCCCCTCCCTTCTTCATTCCTAAACTTCGGCTGTCTCATTCTAGACCCCACCCCACCTCCCCAATTGCAACTCCAGCTCCAACCCATCCCACCTCTGTTAGACATCAAGACCCCCTTCCAAAGCTGTTTTCCCCTCATTTCAGACCACCCAAACTGCATCCCACCAGTCCTGCCCCACTCAATGCCCATCTCACTCCTCCTGATCTGTTGCACACTTCACCCAAACTCCCTCCAACTGGAGCAACTGGAACTAAGTGGGGGGCAACTGGTTCATACTCGTAATTACTGGGACCACACTGGGCTCATCTTTGGATTATACTGGGAATGACTGGACTAATACTGGGAGTACCTGAGAGTGACTGGGAACATATCATGTACATCATCCCTGTACTGGGGATGACTGGGAGCAACTGGGAGCGTGCTGGGAGGAGATGGCATCATACTGAGTCTGATTGTGTTGATCTAGCTGGAGGCAACTGAGACCATACTGGGAGTGATTGGAAGGAACTAGGATTATACTGGGACCATACTGGCAGTGCTGGCATGTGACAAGGATCATACTGAAGGTTACTGAGCTCATATTGGTGTTGATAAGGAGCAAGTGGGATCACACTTTGGGCTGCCGGGAGCAAGTCTTCATGATTTCGTGAGGCCCTGCTGTATCAAAGTGGACCCTTGGTTCTGCAATGTAAGAATGCCCCCCTTGGCTCCCTGGGGACTCACAGTGTCACTGTTGTATCCTTGGTTCCATGAGTCCCTGCAGTGCCACAAAGGTCCTTAGGTTAGTCAAGGCCTCAGTGTGTCACCATGGTCTCCACGGTTCCATGAGGCTGCACTGCTTCAAAATGGCCTCCTTAGTCCATGATGCCCTGTAGTGTTGTTGCCCGATCCACAGTGAAACACAAACCAACAGAGTCAGTTTATGTCGTGCTTTATTCAGGGCCTGGGGTCCTGGGGACTAGCGTCCCAAATCAGGATTCCCAAAGACTCTCATCAAGACATGGGTTTATATACCTTTTTACAAAGATTACTTCATCATGTTATGTGCCAAACACAAATTCTTTGCTTCAAAGCAACTACATTCAACTTACAGATAACAACTTCTTAAAGCTATAAATTCTACATGCTTGTCTTACTTAGGACTATAGGCTAATCTACTTTAACGTAACTCCCACCACCACCAGACCCCTTCTGGTTATATGTTAACTTTTATCTCTAAAACGATTTGCTATTTCAACACGTTCTACATGCTTTGCTAACTCCTTTGATTATTATTTTCCCTTGTCCAGCACATTCCCATGACTATTTTCCCAGGGCCTAGTATACCAAACAAGCTAAAGCCTTAGCATAACTACTACTACATGGAGTTTTCTATACACATGGCAACAGTGTCACGATGTCACTCCTTCCTCACAGTGTCAGAAAGGACCCTTGTTCTCATGGAGCCCCACAGTGTCACTGTGGTCCCCTTGATTCCATGAGGCCCTGCTATGGGAAAATGGCCCTGTGGTTAAACAAGGCCCTGCAGTGTCACAATGGCCCCTTGGATCCTGTGGGTCCCTGCCTTGGGTTATAACCAAAGAAAATGTTTATTCTATTCCATCTGTTGAAACCCGACTGAGGGGGTGTTTTTTCTTTATCTGTTGTAACTCCAGGAGGGAGGGGGTCACTGCCTTTCTGATAACAAGCCAGCTGTTAAAACGGGGTGGGGCATTTTTTCTTATCTCTGTTCACCCACCCATTACCTACATGGGGATATCTTCTGTTAATGGGCCATTAAAACTAATCCATGACCTGACATATTTTTAAATCATCTCATTTTGAGACGCTCTACCCAGGGAGGAGGAGCCAAACCATTTCCACGTAGACTGAAAAAACCAAGAAGTGTCTCCTAACATGCAGTGTTTCCACAGGACTCCCAAAGGAAGTCCCAACCCATCTCTGGATGTTTTTCTCTACAGGACAATGTCTACTTCCAGCAGGACCCACATCTGCTACTCCAGGAGGGCTTACTTTTGGACTGTTTCCAACACCCTGACCAACAGGGTGTCAGGTTGTATTCTGACTCTGTCAGTGATCTTTGGTAGTATTGCAATTATTATATTTATTTTCCTCTTCCTGTTATATTGTATTTCTGACTTAGAGTCTCTCACTGGTTTTGCTTTCAAAGCACTCCAGTCCTAAAGAGTCATAATGGTCTCCACTGTTCCATGATGCCCTGCAATGTCACAATGGACCTTTTGTTCCATGACGCTCCACCGTGAACCAATTGTCCCCTTGGTACCATCAGAATGGCCCCTTTGTTTCATGGAGCACCACAGCATCAGAATGATCCCCATGGTTCCACACGGCCCCCCAGTGTAACAATGGACCCTTTGTTCCATGAGGTTCCTCAGGGTCACAATGGCCCCTTGGCTCCAGGTGTCCCTGTTGTGTCACAAAGGCTCGTGATTGTATGAGGCTGCAGAGTGTCACCATGGATCCTTGGTTCCATGAGGCCTTGCTGTGTCACCATGGACTTCTGGTTCCATGAGTTGTCATGTCATGTCAACAATGACCTCCTTGGTTCTGCAGTGTCACCATGGACTCCTTGGCTCTCTGAGGCTCTGCTGTGTCACAATGGACCCCTGGTTCCATGAGGCCCTTCTCTGTCACAGTGGACTTTTTGTTCCATGAGTTTCCACAGGGTCACAATGGTCTCCTTGGATCTGCAGCATCACAATGGACCATCAGTTCCATGTGGCCCTGCTGTGTCAAAATGAATTTTAGTTCCATGCAACCCCAAAGTGTCAAAATATCCCCTTGGCTCCATCAGAGTCTGCAGTGTCACAATGGACCCTTTGTTCCATCAGGTTCCACAGTGTCACAGTTGTCTCCTTGGGTCCATGAGGCCACACTGTTACCAAATCTCCAAAATATCAGAATAAGACTCCTTAACGCTAAACTGGTGGTTAAAGAGAATATAATTTATTCAGGGATGAGGCCCATCAGGGGATAACACAAAACCGTGTGTGGACATGTGATTCTAAATTGTGTGTACTTATATACATTTGCTAAGTGTGTATTACAATTTACCCATTTCCATAAAACCATTTATAAAAAGAGAAGAGGAGGGTTTTGTAATAAATGCATACTATGAAGTTGGCTTTTTCGCTAAAATTGAAATGAATGCTATATGTATAATTTGGGAAGGTTTTCTAGTTTCTTTTTAACAGAGTTTAGAAATGGTGATGTAATGAATATGCATATTATTTGGGAGGTTGTAACACAGCGTTAAAAGTAAAAAACTGTTTTTGTAACATCCAAATTGGCCATTCAGGAAGATAGAGAGGGTCCTCCCTCATTTCTGAATAATCCAGGTGAAGGAAACAGTGAACAAAAGCTACAAGAGGGAGCTTACTTATCTTCTGTTTGTTGTATTTCTCTGGGGAATGGTTTTTCCCCAGGGCCCCTGGAGCTTGTAACCCTGTAGTTTGACCCTTCCTTCCTTTCTGGACCTAATTGGCTGAGTTCCAGCCATCCCCCCTGGCAGGAGCCTTGATAGGGTCCTGCTCTTCCTCTTCTCGCTCTCTTGCCTCCTGGGCCCCCTCTTACCTCCTGGGTCCCCTCTTGCCTCCTGGGGCCCCTGCCTCCTACTCTCTGGGCCCTTGCCTCTTGGCCCTCCTGCCTTCGCCTCCCCGCATGGAATAAACGTCTCGGATCAACCCTGGGGGTAAGAGCCTCTTTTGGAATCTTTTGCCCTGGTCCCCTCGAAACATTCCCCCAAAGTCTCCCAAGAAACAAAGGTAGCCCCGGGGGGCTGCGGGGGAGTGCTTCATCTGTTATCACAAATTGGGACACGAGATAACCAAGAAGTGTCACCAGGAAGAAAGAGTAATAAGATGCAAAATGAGTAAAAATGGGGCAGGTTTGAGGGTATTGAAACTAGGAGGGCATCTGAACTCAAAGAAATATTTGAATAATGCATTAAAGTCTATTGAATATGTAAAATACTGATCCTATTTACCTAGTGTTCTGAAAGGGCAGGGGATCCTTTCTGGCTGCATGCCAGGGAGCCCCAGCTGAGATCCTTTGCTTTATTTCTGTTTCTTAATTGTCTTCTTATTTTTTTATTAAAACCTATACAATTTTCCAAGAAAGTGAACCTTGTTTTTCACATGGAGAGAGCCTGGGCAAGGAGGCTGGAGCCCCCAGGCCCTGCCCTGAGGCATCAGCGCTGCCCCAGCAGTGCCCATGGCCTGTCCCTGCTGCAGCCCCGGCACTGCCACCCCCAGCCCTGTGCCCGGCCCCGAGAGCACTCAGGCCCTACAGCAACACCAGGGCCAGGAGGGCAGCGGGGCAGGGCCACGGGAGCAGCACTGCCAACACCAAGGGCTGCTGCTCCTGGCCACAGCTGCTGTGCCAGCCCTGATCTGCCCCCAGCTCTGCACACAGACATTGCTGCTGCAGCTGCAGAGAAGGGAACAAAAGGGGCATCTCTGCACAAAACTTGGCTGGGAGATCCTGGAGTTCCCTTAAAGCCACCAAGAGCACAGCCCCTCATTGACACAGTCTGTGGCCACAGGGAAGGAGGAGAGAAACAAAATGAGAAATGGCACTGTCCCAGGGTGACTATGGTGCTTCTATCCCCAGTCGTCTGTTCTGTGTGAGCTGTGTGTTCTGTGCCTTTAAGACTGGTTCTGAGAGTGAAGCAGAGAAAGAAGAGGCACGCAGTTTATTTTGAAAAACAATGTTCACTCCTCTGCATTTTTTTCTTCTTCCTTGGGACTGTGTGTGTTCGTCAGATGCACAAACAGCTGCGAGAGAGAGGGGTATTTTTTTTTCCTTTTACTTAGTCTAGCTAGCTGAGGCAAAGAAGATTCCTGGACTGTTTTTTTTTTTTTTTTTTTCCTTTTTCTTGAGACTGTTTAAATTTGCTCTGGACTGAAAAACCCAGAGGAGCACTGAGATCTTGTGCCCGTGGCCCACCGGGGCCTGGACCTCGGCATTTTCCAGCGCCGAAGGGACTGAGGCTGATAAGAGACTGAGAGAGCTGAGCTAACTCCTGGCAAGGATTTTTAGTTTTGTCATCTCTCTTCGGAGCAGCAAGAAGTTTTATTGTTTCATTTCATATTGTTCATTTCTTATGCTTGTGGGCTTTTTGTTTCTCAAATAAATAGTGTTTTCCACTTTTCTTTGAGAATGTTCTTTTCCCAGACGGGCTGGGAGGAAGGACCATTAGGGTTTTCTCTCCAGAAGAACCTCATTCAGAAGTTTCCTCCATAATTTGCCCTAAACCAAGACAATACATTTTTATTTTTGCCCAACGTGGAGTGTGAGAGAGTGGAAAAAACTTATATTAATTATTGATTTCATTTCAGTTGTACTTTGTGTAGGAATAAAGTAGCCAGGTTGCTCCTTGAATTCCTGATGACTCTTAAAATAGAATCCTTTCTGTGTTTCTGTTCCCTTGGTTTCTTTGGGTTTTAATAAATTTCTCGTTCCTAGGTTTGTTTTCTTATTCACAAATAGCTCGAATGTTGTCCCTAACACATAGCTTTTACACTAGAAGTGCACAAATTAGAATTGCTATTTTGTTGAGCTCAGTGATCATAATTTATAAAAAGTTTATACAAATCCTGGAGTTTGTGCCAAGTATGTTTAGTTGATAGTTTCTTAGTCCTACCCTGTGTCCTAGTTCCAGTAGCATGTTTTAGAGATTGATAGATAATTACACCCAGTTTGTTAGAGGAGAAATATAAAATAAAGCTTTTCCGTCTTTCCTGTCCATCTTATCTTTTGAATCAGTTGCCTCACTTTTGGGGAATGTTCAGTATTCCCTAAATATTAAAAATCATCTTCCTAGTATTTCAACTAGTGAGCTTCCTCTATATAGTTTGCAACTTCTCTAGAGTGAAGTCTAAAATTCCCAGAGGGGCTGATAAAACTCCTGACCCAGAAGTAGACCCAGAAGTAGGCCCAGGTTTGGAAATTCCTAAATAGTGTGGAGAATGGGAGGATATGGGCCAACTCTTATAAGAATTTCCTAACCCTATAACCTAAAATTTTCCATGTAAACACATTCAGAACCCAACTGAAATTAAAAAAAATAATTAAAGAAAAGTACCAGAATGATTTAAAAAAATTACAGTAAACTAGGCCCTAGCACATGCTTATCACACAGTGCTAAATACAGTAAAATAGCAGATAGAGGCAGAGGAGCAGGGAGATAAATCAGCAGCTACCCCAGTCACTCAGACAGCAGTTGAACCAGACAGGAAGCCTAAATCAGCAGCTAAACCAGACAGTAAGCCTCAGTCAACAGCTACACCAGACAGGGAGCCTAAGACAGCAGCTAAACCAGACACTAAGCCTAAAACAGCAGCTAAACCAGACAGTGAGTCTAAGACACTGTCAGTCGCCCCAGCAAAGAAGCGCACATACAAAACAAATCAACCAGTAAACAATAATGCAAGTAAAAACCCCTTAATGCCTCCCAACGGCACCCAATCAGAAGCCCAACCAACTAACACCCAATCACACCCAAACCAACCAACAGCCAATCAAATGCCAAACCAACTGACACCCGAGCAGAAGCCGACCAAACTAACACAAAATCAAAAGGCCAACAAACTAGCACAAAGACAAAAGCACAACCAACTAACACAGAGTCAGCAGCACAACCAGCTGGCACAAAATCAAAAGCCACTATTAATTCCTTTTCCCTGAGGGTCTTCGAAGTCTAAAAAAAATTACACTCGATGACCAGATGAATCTAAAATTAGTTAGTTAATCCATCTTTGAAATGCTGCAAGCAAAGCTACAATGCTAGACAGCACTGAGGCAAAGCATTTAAAATCCCTGTCACATAATCCAGTTTTTGACAAAAAAAAAATGAGGGAAGCTACTGTTGCCTCAAGTTTGCCTGTTTTTCACTTTTTGCATTTTGTTCTCACGCAGCTTCAAGTAAACTATGTATGTTTTTAGAAAATAATCTCATGTTTCCATACTTCTCCTTTGAGAGGAGAAAGATGATTGATGGTGATGTTCACCAACGAGGACAAAGAAGTGGCTACCTGTGTAGCCAGTCTTGGCCTGTCTGTAAAATTGTATATATATGGAGTCAGAAAAATAAAGTAGAAGCTTTCCTTCTTGACGTCCTGCTGGCCTGCCTCGTCCTTTCGTGCTCCTAACAGCAGCCACAAATGTGACCCTCCGTCACAAGCTACCCCTTGCAATCTCTGGGAACAGGTCCTAAATAGTGTAGCACAAAAATATCTGTGTGCAGACAATCTCTTTATACAGCAAACTCAATAAAAACCATAAAACAAACAATTCAATGCTTAAAAAAATAGCAGTAGCAGAGATTGTCTTCTGAAATAAACTAAACATTAAAAACCCACACTTGGTACCATGTACATCTGTGATGTGGCAAAAACTTCTACAACTTAAGCCACAGAAAAACTCTTCTGCTTTAGCAATAATGAAGTAAAATAATACAAAAAAACCTGTGCTAAATATGGGCAAGAAGCTCCAAGGCCATGCAGACGCCGTGCATAGTTCAATACATGCAAGAATTGCAGCTCTAAAAACACATATGCAAACATTAAAAAACAAAATTAAAAAAACCCACAAAAAACTTAAAAAAAATATTTTCCAAATCTCAGCAGTATTAATCAGAGGTTCTGGTGTAAACACAAATTTTCCCCAAATTTATAAAAAAAACCCAAAAAACAAACAAAAAAACCCAACAAACATTCCACAAAAAGTAAATCTACTGATGATCTGACACAACAGCTGCATAAATTGTTAAACAGTGAGACTCAAAAAAAGTGTTCCACTAAAAAATTACGTAACTCCAGTTACCCAGGGAAAAACGGATAACCAAACTTAAAGAGACTCTACCTCTAGCCAAGTAAAAGGTAAAAAAACCTGTGTTTTTTAAACTGTGTAAATTCATTAGCCTGGCACATTGAAACCACAAAAATATAAAGCTTTAGTTAAAACTAGTGCACAGGACACAATACTCCCATCAAAATGTGGGGGAAGAATCTGTTTCTATTGCTAGTATAACAAAAAATCCACAAAATTTTACTTTAGTACAAACTAGTGTTAACCTAACTAAAAATAAATTTAAAAGGTACCCTATTGTGACTAGCCCAAAATTCCAATGCATTTTGAGCATAAACTTCCTCCAAAATAAATATTTCAGAAAACCATAAAAACTCAGATAAGCGTTCAAAATAACAACTGTAAAAACAACAAGGATAAAGCAATTGAACACCTTGCCTGAAATGTCAAAACACCCATCTGCTGTAAGACTTCTGAAGGGGGAAAAACAACAAGTACCAACTGCCACTTCAACAGTGCATCGCCGACAGTACAGAACAACTCAAAATGCTGTAATTCCCATCCACAAAATAATCCATAAGCTAAAAAGCCAAGAAGTGGTCAACAAAACTCACTCACCCTTCAACAGCCCCGTCTAGCCTGTGTGCCAATCTGAAAAAAAATAAAAACCAACAGTAGACTATCGGGCCTTAAATAAAGTAACTCCACCACTGAATGCTGCTGTACCAGACATGGTAAAACTCCAATAGAAGCTCAAGTCCAAACCAGCAAAGTAGTATGCCACTATTAACATTGCCAATGCATTTTTCTCCATTCCTCTGGCAGCAAAATGCAGGCCTCAGTTTGCCTTCACGTAAAGGGATGTGCAGTACACTTAAAACCAACTGCCCCAAAAATAAATACACAGTCCTCCCATCTACCAGAAACTGATCCAAATTTCACTAAAAAAATAAAACTCCAAAACATCTGCAGTACAGCAATAACATTATTCTATAAAAAAACACTGAAGCTAAAGTATTTGGAAAAAATATCATCCAGATTTTCCTAAATAATAGTTTTTTTTATTAAAAAAAAAAAAAGAGTAAAAAAGCGTGCTCAAAAAAATCCAGTTTCTAAAAATTCAGTAAAAAAACATTGACAGCGTCACACTCCCACTAACGTCCTCAACAAAATCACAACAATGTCTCCACCAACCAACAAAAAAACCCTTAGCTTTCCTAAGCACCATAAGCTTTGAAAAAATACACATTCCTAAGCACACCAAATTGTAAACCCTCTCTACCTGGTTACCCACAAAAAAACCCCACTTTGTAATAAAACGCTTAACAGCAACACACCTTTGCCCAAATCAAACAAAAAATTGCTCACACCACAGCCCTTAGCCCAATCAAAACAAACCCAAATGTAAAAAACATACTCTACTCCACAGCCGGGAGCCAGAGTCTGCCCAAAGACCTTGAACGAAAAATGCCTGGGGAGGCTCAAAGCCAGCCACTAAAATTCTGGAGTCAAAACTACAAAAAGTCTAAACCCAACCACCCTCCAACAGAGAGGGAAATTTTAGCAGCCTATAAAAACATCCAAACTGCTTCAAAAATAATGAACACTAAAGCACAATTCCTCATAACCCCCCAACTACCAGTGCTAAAGTAAATATTGAAAGCAAATTTCCCTCTACCCACCATACCACCAACGCCACATAAAGTAAATAAATTACTCTCATCACACAGCGCACCTGTATTAATAAACTAAATCAGCCTGAAATTTTAAAAATAATTACAAATTAACCTAAATGTAAAAACTTTAGTCTCATAAATTAAAAAAACCAAACCCAAATATTATGTATTAAAAAAACTCCTCTGTACCACCAACTACCAGCAAAAAACCACAAATTACTCTCTTTTCACTGACAATTCCCGTCGCATCATAAAAATAAACCAAAAGTAAAAAAAAGCCTTAGAAAATCCCACACAACAAATTGCAAATATTACTAAAAAAAAAAAACAAGCCAACTTACTAAGCTCAAAGCTGTTTAATTAACCCTAAACCTTAAAAAAAAGTAGCCAAAGCTGTGCCTCTACTCTAATTCATTAAGTGTAGCCAATACTCTATAAAAATAATTCAAAAAGTAAAAAACCACCACTATTAGCAGAAAACCCCCTCATCTTAACTGCTAATAAATAAATAAATAAATGCTACCAAAATAAAAAATTCCTATGAAAGTCCACCATATAAATACCCATATCCCCAAAATAAAACTAATAAAAAGCACCAAAGCAAAAAACAAATATATCAAACTATAAAAATAAAAGTATCAAAATCAAATCTAAATTAGCAACAAAAAAAAAGTTATTCCTATCTCAATAATCTCATGATGACTCAAGTCCTCAAAGCAAAAATACCACCTATAAATAAACACAAAACAGAGACCAAATTATACATTATACATAATGCAAAAATCCACCCCGTGTACCTCAAAAAATCAGATTATTCAGTAAAAACCATTTGTAAATATCATTTTTATTGAACGTCACTACCTATATCTATATACTGTATTTATATAGATATATGCATATATAATGTCCGTGTTTCTAAAGTTAGAATTCAATTAGTTTTAGTAAGTTAGCAATAACATAATAAAGAGTAGAATGTCCTAAAGTGACTCTAATATTTGCATCCCCAGTCATCTGTTCTGTATGTACCATGTGTTGTGGGACAAAAACTAAAAAAAAAAAAAAAACAAAACAAAACAAAACAAAACAACAACAACAAAAAAACACCACGTAGTTTGTTTTAAAAAACAGTATACACTCCTCAGCATTTTTTTCTTTTTTTCTTCTTCCTCAAAACTATGTATGTTCATCAAATGCAAAAACAACAGCAAAAGATAATAGGGATATTTCATTTTAATCAATCTAGCTAATTAAAACAAAAAAGGTTCCTGGATTAGGTTGTTTTTTTTTTTTACTTTTTTCTTAAAAATATTTAAATCTTATCTAAACTACAAAACAAAAAAACCCCACCAAATCTTACACTTGTGGACCACCGGGCCTGAAATAAAATACTTTCCAGTGACAAAAAAACCTAAAAAACCTAAACTAACTTCTGGTAAAACCTCTCAGTTTTACCCTCCTTTTCAAAACAGTAAAACATTTTAATATATAATTTCATACTATTAATTCCTTATGTTTGTAAACATTTTGTTTGTCAAATAAGTAGTTTTATCCAATTTTCTACAAAACAATTCTTTTCCCAGACCAAGTGAAAAAAAAAAATTAAAGTTTTCTTGCCAAAAAAAGCCCATGCAAAAAATTCCTAGAAAATTTACCCTAAACCAAAGCAGGCACAAACAACGACATTTGTTTTGAAACAAGACTAAAAATATAACCACAGAAAAAAAAACACAACCAGACCAACAAGAAGTATCTAAGATGACTTTTATTACAAGTGATTTGAAGAAACTGGTCAGCAGTTTAATGTTCCCAAAACCATCCAGTCATAAGTATCCACACTGCAGCCTTGAGCTCCTGGTTCCTCAGGCTGTAGATGAGGGGGTTCAGGGCTGGAGTCCCCTTCCCCTCTTTCTCTCTCTTTTCTTACTATTCATTATTTTTCTCCCCACTATCGCATTTTGGTGGAACTAAATAAAGATGCATTTTTGATTGAGTAAATTGAGTTCTCCCCCACTGTGTCTTTTGTGCTCTGAGATCTTTAAAACAAACCATCAGGCCCCCTGCATATATTTGCAGACCCTGACATTAAATTGGCGTCACGGACAGGATCTTGATAGACAGAGGAGTTGTGGGTTTTATATAGTTTGTAACAGGGGAAGGACCCTCGTCTCAGCCGCACCTAGCACGCCACTTCGGTGAGCGCTGTTAGAAAGCAAGGGAGGGGAGGGAAAATTCCCACAAACTGTATACGCCCAGGCGAAGAGCATTCCCTGTCATCAGGATTTCCTAAAAGATCTCATTGTACAAAAGATGGTGTTAGGATAGGGTTAATAATTTCTGTTACCAGAGAAGCTGGGAATAGAGTCTCAGCTTCACTGCAACCAGGTGTTGCTTCCATTGTTTCAACCAAATCAAGTATAACCCTGCTTGGGTAATCAGGATGGGGGGAGAAGGAGAAGATTGGGACGGCTTGTACTTGGAAATGAAGTAGGTCGGGTGAAACTGTACCTAATCATCATAAGATAGATGATCGAATTGTAGTGATTGTTAGTAGCTGAACACGATTATTATTTCAAACTAGAATCGTAAAGAAGATATTTACAGAAATTCATGCTTGGATGTATACAATAGAACAATGTAGGTTTAATGATTAACATAGAGTTATGTAACGGAGGGGTATAATATTGGGGCCTTCTTGGACCCCAGTTGGAGTTGGATTTGGGTGTGTACCCCAGCTCCCAGAGCTCTCATTAATAAAGCACCTCATAATCATTCCGATTGTTATGCGTATTCCTTGCTAACAATGGGACTTTTTGTTGGTGGTGGTAGTGGAAGTGTGTGGACTGCTTGGTGTAGTTGAGGAGACAACCCAGTTGTAAGTAACTAAGGGGTGCCTCCCAAGCAGATTAGTCTCCTCACCCATTCCAGGGAAGGAAGGGAGACACAGTTTTAGCTGTGTCAGTGTGTAACTTTAAGGATACCTCCCTGAGAGTGGTTATTGTCCTTTCACCAAAATGACTGAAAAACATAAGGATGCATTTTATGCTTTGCTTGCAAAACATGGTGCTAGACCTTCCCCAGCCGGAGAAGGATGGGCACAGAATAATTGGTTTAATCTTCAAAACTTTGTAGATAGAATATATTCTTTGCAACATGATGCTAGATTTAAACTGGGCAGAAATAAAACCAATCTTTGCTCAGTTTTGGGGGCCTGTCTTTCGGCAGCCATAGAAACCCGTCTTAAACAGGTAAGTGAAGAAAATGCAATAATAGACTCCCTGCAAAATTTGGTAGAAGCTTTGCAAAAACAATTGGAACAGAAAGAAAATCAGAATTATTTGCTGCAGATTTCCCTTGCAGAAGAGCGAAGAAAAAACTTAAACCCCATAGAAACACCTAAAGAAATAGAAAAAAAGGGAGTCATACACTATCAAAGAGATATACCCTCAAAAGGAATTAGTACACATACAAAATTGTGGGGAACACTGTTGTTCCAACTTGAGACCTCTCATTAAAACAGAAGACAACTATATAAATGAAGAGGATCGTGATCCCCACATAACCACCAAAGAAATATCATACACAGCGACTGAATTAGCTAAAAGAAAAAAGGAATACTCCTGCCTCCCTAGTGAATCAGAGACGGAGTATGTTTTTAGAGTTTCACTCACTGAGGGAACCAATTCAAATTAAGTGAACAAGAAGCAAGTGGCTATTGGGGACATGGAGTTTCCTTAACAGCAGGGAATACACGTGCTCCATGGTCCCTGACACAGCGTGCAGCTTACTGGGCAGGGGGACTAAGCCCCCTGGAAAGGGGCAACCCTCTGGCAATTGTCAGCACCTCAGACCAACTCCTAGAAAACATACACAAAGCTGCATGCTTGCAAATGATACATGAAAGAAAATTATTCTCTGGCTATGAGTCACCAATGCAGTAGCCTGTCAAACCTGAAATTATGATCCCTTTAATTCAACGTTTGCCAGAATCACTTAAACCAACAGCAATTCTCCTCCAAAAAACAATAGCATCTATCACCCTGGTAGATAGGCTTGAAAGATTTCTTGGACATACAAGTGATCAAACAGGTTCCACTGACTCCACTGACTCCTCGCCTTTTGCTACTCCTAGCACACAACTTAACAGTAGTTGCAAAGTTTGGACATGGAGTGAAGTAGCAGAGGAGTTAATCAGTTACAGCAGAAAATATGGACTGGTAAAACACTCAGAGGACAAACCCAAAAAACCCGGAGGAGTCAGGCACATTGCTTCCCCTAATGAAAAACCAGAAAAGGGAAAACAAATCTCTAGCCAGCAGCAGTTGTGGTTGCTAGGGCTGAAAAGGGGTGTGCCACGAGAAGTAATGAACAAATTGCCTTATGATAAATTGGCTAAAATAATTTTTAATTGGTCCTGTCCCAAACCTTTTGTAATAGATCCGTCTGACCAACAACCCAGCACACCTCCTCTTCCACCAGCCTTGGGCAACCAGCCACAACATTCCCTTACACAAGTTTTAAACAATTAGACTATTGACACATGGTCCCTGACACAGCGTGCAGCTTTCTGGGCCGGGGGAGGTAATGCTTTGGAAAGGGGTGACCCTTTAGCTATAGTTGTACCCTCGGCCAACTTTTGGAAGATGTCCACAAATCCGCCTGCCTATGGGAATTCACTGCTGCTCAGGAGGAAGCATTGCAAATGCTGATTTTTGAAGCCACAGCTCACCAAGTCCTTGGCCTTATTTATTCTACAGATCCTTTCCAGGTGAAATGGGGATTTGCCTCCTCAGGGTTGTCAGTACACATGTGGCAGCAGGGTCCTGAGGGTCCGACATGGCCTGTTGGTTTTTATTCCCGTGGTCTCAGAGATGCTGAAAAGAGGTACACTACCTGGGAAAAAGGCTTGTTTGTGGTTAGCCTAGCTCTCATAGAAGTGCAGATGATTGAAGGACGACAACCAATTGTCTTGAGAGGTCCTTTCAAAGGAGTTAAGTCAGTCGCTGCTGGGACCCCCTCACCTGACGGGGTGGCCCAGAGGGCCTCAGTAAAGAAGTGGTATGCTCAGACCGAATGTGATTGTAACATCTTCTCAATAACTGAAGGAGCTGGGAAAAATCTAGCAATACAAGAAGGAGCAAACTTGGATGACATCCAAGACAAACCTGCCTCAGTAATTACCCCTCCCTTTTCCCCTGAACAGTCAGCAAATCCTTGGTTTACTGATGCTTCTGCTTCTTGCCCAACAGCTCCAAGCAGAGTTCCCTCACTGTGAGGACCAAGTGATTCCAACAATCCAGCACATAACCCTGGACAACCTGTTTTGGTGGACTTCCCTACTGCAGGGGAAGTACAACTAGTGCTAAAAACCCCTCTGAATAAATACACATGGGTACTCCTTGATGCTCTAGGGAAAGAGTATCAAATAAATACACGCTGGATAATTTCCACCATTTTAATTTACTGCCTTCTGGTGGCAGATTCTGTTGTGCTTACTTTTCACACGAGAACTCCGAGGGACATGAAGGCCTATAAACCATGATAAATATTTTAAACAGGAATTCTAAACAGTATTGATTAATGAATAAACTGGTTGCCACAATTAGAGATTTTACTAAATTACAACAACCCCTGCAGTCCTCTTTGTTCGCTTTGGGGACACATCAGTGGTTGGTATCAAACATATTACCAAGTTGGGAAAAGGTAAATGTAAATGATCACAAATTGGTAATTGATACACTCGGTACTATACAATTGGCATTGCTCAAAGCAACATTTCTTTGGCTTTCAGCTGCATCCAGGCACAGGTTTGGATGCAGATGGTTGTTGCCTCAATCATAAGGGAAGGTGAGAAAGGCATCTTTCCTACTGAACTTCGGAAAATAATTTGGGATAATGCAAATGATTTTGAAAGGGAATTCCAATCCTGGTGGAAATTGGTGAACTTTACCTATAACCCAAATACCAACACAGTTACAGCTTTTGTGTTAACAATATGCAATGCTTCAGTGCATTTGATATTCCCGATCATTGCATTAGGTATAAATCATGATGGAGCCATTCTCTATCCTTCCGAGCATAGGGAATGGGCCCGTCAAACTGGGGAAAAATGGCAAACTGTCAACTTAGAATCTTGTGTTGTTAGGGAGCAACAAGATTTCATTTGTGAAGGTAATGCAATCATAGCTCAAGACATCTGCTTAGACACAGAGCAAAATATTTGTCACTTTGAAGTACACCCTAAGGAAGCTCCTGAAACAGTGCTTGTGTATATAGGCAATGGGTGAGCTCGTGTGAGGACTGCTTGTGATGAAGCGCTTGTAGAAAATATAGCAGTGAATCTTAGGAATCATTCACATTTTTGTGTTTGTAATTTTACCACAATCATGGGATGTGACTTTTCTTACACAGCCCCAGTTACATCCTATCACCTTTTACAATCCAATTTTACACTGATTCATCAGATAATGCCTGTCCCCATTGGAATGAATTTAACTTTGGTTAAGCAATTGTTGCTTCACCAGGACTTAATGGGAATTTTGAAAAGGATCAAGAAAAATGGACAGAAAACTTTAGTAACATCATCATGATGTGAAGGAAATTCATCGTGTTTTAGAAAGGGTAAAAAAGGATGCTGAACACAGGTGGTGGGACACCCTTTTTGGGTGGTCACCTACTGCTACAGGTATCCTGAACAAAGTGTGTCATCCAATTGTTGTCCTTTTAATTTTGGTTTTTATCGGTTTTCTTTTGTCAGTTGTTTTATACATCCTAAATTGGAAAATGATGAAGCAATTGACACACTTGTCATCCATAATGAATGCAAACAGTTTAATTGATACGACTTTTGCAAAAGACACTCCTAAAGTTATTGACACTACTCACTACCAAAACAGTGAGAATTGGGCCTGCAACAGCAAGTTAACTTGAAGTTGTTTGCTGTTTGTTTTGATTGATGTGTTTGTTTTAGTTATGTTATAATTAAAATTAATTTTGTGATTTGTTTTTGATTAAGTCAAAGAGTTTTATTAATCAAGTAATATTGATTGTATACTGTTTTATCGTTATATTGCTTTTTGATTTTTGTGATTTGTTTGAGTATTTTGGAAATTTGTTTTAATCAAATATTGACTGATTTTGTTTTATTTTTATTTTACTTTTCTTTATATTTCCTTTTACTCTTTCTTTCTCTCTCCCTCTCACTCTTTACTGTCTCTGTTTTCTGGGATATATGCTACCAACACTGACGAGTCCTGAAGACATCGTGACAACATTGTAGAAGAGGACCTTTGTCGTCAGTCGTGAGTCACGGGGGGGTGTCAGAGTCTGTCCAAGGATGTGATATGCCTCACGACCGTCTACAATGATTGAGGGCTGAGACTCCAGACTCTGAAAGGAGCCCTGGCCTGGCTGAGGTGGAACGTTTGCCAAGTCTTGGAGGACTGATATGCATCTCCATGAGAACGGAGTGCAAGAACAATGGAACTGGTCACAGTGGACTGAGCCAAGGCTACTTGCCCAAACTGGTCTGTCCATACCAGAGTACGGCACGTACGGTGTGCAGCTTGTCCCTGAGCACCCAACCTCGACACAGATGGCTCCGGTTTTGGCCCTGTGACTCTCCTTTGTCCCAGCCTTGACGCAGCTGGCTCCTGCTTTGGCTCTGGGCCCCTTGCTTTGCCTCAACACAGGTGGCTCGTGCTTTGGCTTAGTGCCACTTGCTTTGGTCCCTGCCTTGACCAACCTATAAAACCCTGGAGACCCCCGCTCACCTTCGTGATCACCCCACTGGAGAAGTTCGTGTCTATAGGCATCTTGGCCTCGAGGACTCGTCCCTCCACGTTGGTAGCTATAATCCCTTTCCCCTCTTTCCTAACTTTCTTACTATTCTCTATCTTCTCTCCCACTATCGCATTTTGGTGGTACTAAATAAAGGTGCATTTTTTTATTGAGTAAACTGAGTTGTCCCCTGCTGTGTCTTTTGCACTCTGAGATGCTAAAACGAACCATCAGGTTCCCCGCATATGTTTGTGGACCCTGACACCAGGTCACCAAGAGGCGCTGGGAACAGGAGGAGATCGAGGCTGAGGAATTCACAAATCCCCTGGGGCACACCTGCCTGGAATGTCTCCAGAAATGTGTCAGATATGGGCGGGAGGCTCTGGAGCGTAAAGGTGGAGAGGGCAGATTTCCCATGGGAATATGGGATTTGGAAATGTGGGATTTGGGAGGGCTAAATCTGGGAACATGGGAATTCCCATGGAAATTCCCTCCATGGATCTCAGTCATCCCATTCCCATGGGACTTGTAAGGATGGATCCTGCTGCTCTAACCTCCTGATGGAAATTCTGTAGATGGATCTCACTGCCATCCCATTCCCATGGAATTCCATGGGCAGATCTCACCCTCTTCCCATTGCCACGGAATTCCACGGATGCATCTCACTGTTATCCCATTCCAGGACCCCCTGATGTCCCTGTGTCCGGAAGAGTGGAACACGGGATCCCAATGTTGTCCTGCCACGGGTACAGATGTTACCCCAGCACCCTGGGGATCAGCTGGATGAAGGGGGATGAAATCCGGAATCGTTCCCAACAGTGACGGCACCTTCCACACTTGGGCCAGGTCCAAGACACTGCCGGAGGAGCGGGAGCAGCACCGGTGCCGGGTGGAGCATCCTGGAATGCCAGAGCCCGGGATCTTCTCCTGGGCTGAGGCTGGGAATGTGGGATGTGGTAATTTGGGAGTTTGGGAATGTGCAGCAGTGGGATGGGGGTTCCCCTGCCCCTCCTCACCGTCCCGTGCTTCCCAGAGCTGGAATCCAGCGGGAATCTTACCCTGGTGGTCGCTGTGTCCATCATCGCTGCCATTGTGGTCATTCTCCTCATCGGATTCAGCGTCTGGAAGCTCCAGTCCAGTTCTTCCCAAAGCCATCCTGGGGAGTCACCCTGTTCTTCCCCAGTCCCAAAACTCCTGAAAATCCCCCCATGACCCGACCAGCCCATCCCAAAATCCTCCTGGGTCTCTCTTCAACCCATCATGGGGATTCCTGGGATTGTCCCCATGTCCCCTCCTCCAGGCCTTTGGGGTTCCACTTTGACCTCTCTGTGCCCCCCCCCCCCCCCCCCGGTTTCTTCCACAGCCCTCCCATGATAGTGGGGGGTAGGGGCCAAATGCTGGTGTCCCCCTGCCTGCAGCAGATCCAGGGGTGGGGGGAGTTCAGGAGAGTCTCTCAGTATTTTGGGTCCCCTGGGAATTGAGGTGACCCCCCCGGGCCCCCCAGGATCTCCCTGAACACGCTGATGCTGCCTGTGCTCAGTGAGAAGGTTCAGACCCAGCACGGGGTCCCAGCTCTGTCACCTGCACTGCCCAGGTACCCCCCATAACCCCCGAGAACCTCCAACCTCCCCGTGACACCCTAACCTCCCCTGGAACCCCAAAAACATCTCTGAGACCCTCCAAAAACTCCCCAAGACAACAAAGCCCCCATAGAAACCCCCTAAACCCTCTCAGGACATCAAAATTCCCATGGGGGCTCCCAACACCCCCCCAAGCCCCCTTGAGAAGGTTCATACCTGGCACGGTGTCCTCATCCCCATCATCGGCATCAGCCAGGAACCCCCAAACCCTCCCGGGACCCCCAAACCCTCCTGGGACCCCCAGACCCCCCTGGGGGGCCGGTACCAGAATCAACGGGAGGGATGTAGCGCTTTTAAGGGGAGTTAAAGTGGGGGCCAACTGTTGGGGGTCCTTAAAGCCATAATGGTGGGAGAACCCCAAAAATCCACCCTGGGGGCACTCTCCCATTTGCTGCACTCGAGGGAGCCCCGAACAATGACGGGTCCTGGGCTGAGCCTTTTACTCAGCCGGGGGTGTGGAGGGAACTGGGGGGCTGGGACAGGGCTTGGGGCTCCTGGGGTTAACTGGGGGACCCCCAGTGGGAACTCCATTCCTGCTGTCCCACCGCCCCCTGTCCCCCCTCTCCCACCCCTTTCCCATTGTTCCCCCAAAGCTCCGCTGCCCCCCGGCTCGGTTTGGGGGTGACCCACCCCTTTCCCATCGTGTCTCGGCCTGGCCCCGCTCACCCGAGAGCTCCTGGCCCGCGGCCGCAGGGACAGAGGAGGAGGAGGGACAGAGAAGGAGGAAGAGGAGGGATGGGGGAGCTGGAGCGGGCAGAGGAAGATGTTGGGAAAGATGGGACAGGAAGGGCTTATGGATATGATTGTCTGGTAAAAAATACTGGAGACATAAAATGTGTGAGTGAAATAGAAATGAAGGGCAGCTTTGAGATGTAGGCATGGCAGGCAGGAGGACGGTGATTAACTGGAGATAGGTTGAAGGATAGAAAACAAAAGGACACAAGAATGCAGTCCGTCTCCACCCTGCCAAGGCATCAAGGAAAAAGTAGATAAGAAGAGTAGTCTTTAGAGTTTAGAATATACGATGATATGGTAATTTAGTAGTTCTCATAGGTTGCACGCAAAGTTTGTAAATTTAGTATCTTGCGCCAGTTGGTCGCTGTAAATTAGAATATTCAGCAAAAAAGGACATATAATGTGTTGGAACAAGGTCCTCGCTCTCTCAGCTCTTACCTCTTCTTCGCCTTTTCTCTTCTCGCTCTTTTTTCCTCTTGCCTCTTCGCCCCTTCTCTTGCCCGCCCTCTTCTGTGCTTCTTCTACCTCCCTTTCTCTTACCGCTCTGACCCTGGCACTCTTCCTGCCTCTCTTACGCCTCGTAGCTTTTTTACCTCCCTTACCTGATACCCCGTCTCTCTCCCTCTCTCTTTAAGGGCTTCGCTTCAGCCGAGGCTGGTGGCTGAAAGCAGCCCTCTTTACGCACGACCCTTGCAATAAAACCACGTGTTTCTAGAATATCTCAACTCTGCAGAGTTCCTTGTCCCTGCCGTGCACAGATGCCTCTACAGGAGGCACTGAGTGATTTCAGTGCTCTCTGGGTCTGCAGCTCCTTCACCCCGGGACCCTCGCCCCCCGTATCCTGCAGGTGACTGGGCAGGGGGAGCTCACCCCAAATATCCTGGGCGGAGTTTTGAAGGGGGGAAGGATATTCGGAGCTCACAGAAAATATATTTACAGCTCCCTGGGCTTTTTTCTGTCGGGGCCGAGCAGCTTGATGTTTGGCTCTTGCAGGGCTCCAAAGCTGAGGCGCAGATGCCCTTCCAGGGGACATGGGGGGTCCCCGGGAGGTGTTTTTGGGGGGTCCCGGTGGCGGTGCCGGCAGAGCCCCGGCGGGGGGCGGGTCCCCCAGCGGTGGGCGTTGGGCTCCCTTAAGTTGGTGTCTGTCTCTTTGGTGCTGACCCTGCCCGCCAGCAAAACTCTGCGGGCCCCAGAGAACCAAAGGTGCCCTGTGACACTGCAGGGCCCTGTGGAACCAGGGGACCACAGTGACACTGTGCATCTCCTCTTTTCACAACTGTTTTCAAAACTGCAAGATCAGTAATTGCTGCCATGCCATAGGGGCAAATAATCCACTATGTTCACTGTTCTTTAAAAGGATTACTTGGATTTCTTCTTGACAATCTGCATCAATTCCTTCTCCCATGACATCAACACTTTTCGAGGCCAAGCTCCAGTGAGCAGTTCTCAAACCTCCAGTGTCCTGCAGGGATCTGAGTTTCTATCCCTGTATTGATAACTCCCATTTGCTTCTGATTTATCCTAACTCATTCTAATGCATCAAGGCCCAGCCCTGCAGCCTCTGGGGTGGCCCTGCCAGGGGCCATCACACCCAGAACAATTTCCCCAGAAGTCAAAGTCTCACTGTGCACGGCTGTATTTGCAAATTGGGTGCAGCCGTGCACATCCAGGGGTTTCCATTTCCACACTGGGCCCATTGTTAAGGGTATGGAGAACATCTGTGGGATAGGTTCTCCATCAGGACAGGTTCCCATCTCCTCGTTCTTTCAGCTGCTCCTTCAACTGCCCCTTTGTCTGTTCAGTCAATCCTGCAGCTGGTGGATAGTCTGGTACATGGAGAACCCAGCAGTCCTAATCACTGCATTTTTCACAGTCACAGACAAAGCATTCCACATCACAGTATCAGCAAACCCCATAAAAATTGCCAATTTCATCCCTTCCTCCTTTATTCCTTCTATGCAATCTCACAAAGTTTACCACTGACATTAGAGTCCTGGCCAGTGCTTTTCTGGAGGGTATTTAGTGTTCCATCCCTGAGCAGCCAAAGGTGGCAAATCAGTATTGTCAGCATAATTTCACAATATTATTATTATTATTATTTCAGATACAAAGATATAGATGTAAAAAGAAACATAGATTTAGATATGGATATAGTGTAATGGGAGGCTGGTGGGTTGGAGACAGACACACGACACAGGATCTACTTGAGTTCTGACCAACAGCCACCATTTATTGTTCCAAGCTCCCTTTTAGGGTGGGTTTGAATTTCCCAGGCTTGGAAAGCCAACTGGTTGGGAATCTCTGCCCCACCCAGATCTCTGGGCAGTGCTGTGTCTGCATCCAGGGCTTGGATGGGCTTGGCTGAGCTCTTTGTTCCCCCAGGGACTTGTAGAACAAGCCAGGTCAGCCAAATTGGGTCTGGTATGGTCAGACTCATCATGTCCAGCTGTAAACCAGCTGGACCTTGCTACATCTCCTGCCTTTGGTGTTATTAAAATGCAAATTGTTTTCTGTTCTCCCATTTGCAAGGGCCCTTTTGCAGACAGGGGAACAGAAGACAGCATGGGTTTAATTAAAAGGAGGTTTGGACAAACTTAATCCTCCTCAGCCAGTGATGTGTCCCATGTACCACTGGGTTGCAGCACTCATTCCCAGGAGCTGTCAGGCAAGATCACAACAATCTTCCAGGCTGGCATGTTACAGGTTAACTGCTGATGGTTCCAAATTAGAACTTAACACTAAAACAAGAAAACATTCACCTTTTAAAACTGTGAGAAAAACCAATTAACAGAAAAACAGTTTGTAAACAGAAAAAACCACTCTGTAAGCAGAAAACCAGTTTGTAAACAAATAGAATCCTGAAATGAAGAGTCACTCTAAGAGTCCCAGGTCTCCATGAGGTTGGTGAACAAGCTGTTTCCAGCACTGTTCCACACACGGCTCCGCATCATCTGTGGAGGGGCCACCAGGAGAATGCTGCTGGTGGTCTTGGACAGGACCTAAGGTAGGACGGACACATCTGGCAGGTACCCAAAGCATTCCAGTGTCCTTGCAAGGCACTTTGCAAGGCTGTACTGTTAGCAAAACACCATTCAAATTGCTCTTGGGTCACAAAGACAAGTTTTGAAGCATTCAATTGTAAACACCTGTGACAACATTTGATAATTAATGGTGCAATTAGTTCAAAGACGGTGGGTGCTGTCTTTTTTGGTTGATGAGGTGGAAACACTCATTCTAGAATGTGCCAAGGACCAGGCCAGTGTGTATCCCACTGTCCAATAACACCAGGAGGATGAAAATTACCAAGGAGAATAAATCAGTGATCCACACCTCTGGGCATATCCGGTGGGCTCATCTGTCCGTGATGGTTTGCTCTACTCTTTCAAGAGCAGCTTTTGCCTCTGGCGTTAATTTTCTGGGGGAAGTTAATTCAGTGTCATCCTTTAGGAGGTCAAATAAAGGTGCTAATTGAGAGTCAGTCAGTCCTAGGTAAGGTCTGACCCAGCTGATGGTACCCAAGAGTTTTTGTGCATTGTTCAGAGTCAGAATTTTGGTTGAAAATGGATTGGTGGCTGTATAGTCTGGTTCTTTAGTTTGAGTTCCAAATATTTCCAGGGTGGTTGCTGCTGCCCTTTCTCTGCTGCTACTTGCAGACCAACTGTTTTGAATGCTTGTAACAGGCTTGGCTGAATCACTGAGAGTTCTTTTCTGGTTTGGGTTGCAATCAAAATGTCATCCATGCCATGGTAACAGTATGTCCCTGGAAACTGTTCTCTCACTGATGAAAGTACCTGAGCAACACACCACTGACACACTGTGGGGCTGTTTCCCATGCCTTGGGGAAGTACTTTCCATTGATGACCTTGCACTGGTGCAGCGTTATTAATAGAAGGCACGGTCAAGGCAAACTTTGGCGTATCATCTGGGGGTGATGGAATAGTGAAAAAACAGCCCCTGAAGCCCACAGTCAGGATGTGCCAGGAGGCAGGGAGCATTGTAGGAGATGGCACACCAGGCTGCAACGTGCCCGTTCTCTCTGTCACGGAATTGGTTTTTCTCAGGTCATGGAGTAACCTCTACTAACCACATGTCTTTTTTATAACAAATACTGGGGTGCTCCAAAAGCTCATAGATAGCTCTATGTGTCCTTGAACCAGCTGTTCCTGTACCAGGGTTTTTAGGGCATCTAAGTTTCTCCTTTTAAAGGGACCACTGTGCTACGCACACAGGCTGGGTAGTGAGCCATTTTAGAGCCAGTGTGGGATACTTTACGCCCTCTAATACAGTGGCCCCTGTCAAAAATCCATTCCCAACTCAGCCCACACCAGAGCCAGAGAACTCCAGGGAACGGCTTCCCATCTGGGAATTTCAGATAGGACTGATTCCTCACCTTTAGATTTAAAAAGTGTCATTTTGTGGTGACCTGGCCAAACTATGCCAATTTTGTTGTACCAGTGGGCAGGGTCAGCACCAAAGACACCGACACCACCTGAAGGAATCAGTGAAGTTTACTACAGTTCACAGCAGCAAAGGAGCAGCAAAGGAGCAGCAAAGGAGCAGCTCAGCAATGCAGCCAATCATCACTACCAAAGACTGCCTGCAGTGATTAAGAAAGATCCATCACCAGCTCCCCTCAGACGTTCCCATCCCCCAGATGCACACATCAGCTGGGGGAAGCTGTCACAGCCAAGGACTGCAGAGCCACTCCCGGACACTGGGAATTCCTGCAGCTGCCTCCAGCCACAGGTGAGGCTCCAGCCTGGCTGGGAGAGGGCTCAGCTCTGAGAGTGCTGAAGAAACAAACTGACAGCAGCACTTCTGGTGCAGGAACATCTGGTTTCATCCTCCTCTTGGGTTTCTCCCAAAGCCTGGCCAGGGCCCAAGGAGGAACCAGGGCACTTGCCTTTGACCATACAGCCCCAAACAAGGCCAGATGTCAGATTTCATGGCCTGGTCTGCCTTCTAAATACAGAAAGGTCAATACATGTTTCACTAAGGAGTGGATACATCTACTAAACTCTAATGATCATACATATTTTGTTCAGGAGCAGATACAAAGATAACCTTGGGTTGGAAGGCTCATCCAGAGGTCACCTTTGGCTCAGGGCTGTTGTCCAGGCCTCAGTCAGGCCTCTTGTCCAGGCCTTGGCACTTCAGGGTTTACTGGTGGGCTTGGCACTGCTGGCTTAACACTGGGACTTGATGAGCTCACAGGTCTTTCCCCACAGAAAGGATTCTCTATTCTCTATTTGGATACACTCAGGTCCACGTTAGCAGAATGACTTTGGTGAAAAAGTGGGACAGCACAGCCAACAGGGAGCCTGCCAATCCCTTCCAGCCCTGTCTGCTCAGAGTTTGCACCTTGCAGCTTCAGGTGGACAAAGGCAGCTGCTTCTGCTCCCTCTGTGTGTCCCCGTGTTCAGCAGTGCTGCTCCATCAGTCTGTGCCCTGCAACGGGGAAAAACCTCCGCCCTGCAGGGCCAGGAGCTGCCGGGCTCCGCCTGAGCAGCTCAGCCGGCGGGAAGGGAGCTGCTCCACACGGCAACCAGAGCAAAAGACAGGCCTTTCCTAGCACAGGTTTTCTATTGGAAAGAAAAAAGAAAACACAGAAGAAAAGGTCAAAGATAGAAACAAAATGCCAGTGTGTAGTGAAAAATACTTTATAACTTTGGATAAAGATATAACTGATCTTGTTAAAATGAGATCTCAGTTATTTGCTTTGTAAATGTGCTGATGGCACGGATCCATCCTACTGACCTCAGCAGCCTTTTAAAAAAGATTTTGTGGTTTGTTTGCAGTATTATTTTAAATTGTGGTTGAAGAAAAAGGAAATTCCTTTGTGCCCCGCCAGCTCAAAGCAGGACTGGGAATCTAAACTTTGCCAAACCCCAAACCCTGTAGAAAATGACCTTCCTTCTCACCCTGTGAATGAGCTGCACATTCCCTCTGAAATTGTCAGCGGTTTCTTAAAGATGCCGAGTCCCACTTAGAGCTTTTTGCTCTGGCTGGGAAGTGCAGAAGGGCAATTCTTCATCCACCAGCTCCAGACTGCACTGCCTTAGGAACACCATCCCCTCGCCAGGTTTTGCTCACTCTGGTGGCACTTCTGGAGGAGGAAGAAAGGGCAATTGCACAATTCCAGCCAAAAAGGAATGAAGAGTGGGACAGACAAAACATCCTGTGGAGATCCAGGCGTTCAGCTGCCACTGTGGAGTGCTTGGGTTCTTCCAATTGGATGTGGATCCCTAACTGCAATCTCTTGGCGTACAGGAGAGTCTCACTCACCTGCAAAAGTAGAAAGCTCTCTCGGTGTGCTCAGAACAGGCTGGTCTGATGCAAAGCTGTCAGAGCAATGTGAGAGCACAGTGAGCCCAGCTGTGCCTGGGACTGAGCCCAGCTGAGCCCTGGCAGAGCCCAGAGCAGCCTCAGCATCCACAGAGCCCGGCTGCAAGGAGAGAAAGCAGAAACTGCCCGTCAGCTGAAGGCTCCTGTGCCCTTGTCCCAGCCGCCCGCAGTGCCCAGGCCATGCTGGCCGTGCCCAGAGCGGGGCCCAAAGCTGCCCATCACTGCTGCCCTTGGGAGCAGAGCAGGAGGGCAGGACATGTGCCCAGCCTGCAGCCAGCCACAGCACATCCAGCCCTCAGCAGCTGCCCAGAGCCAAAACGCAGCTTGACAACCCAGTGAAGAATTTGTTGTGTCTGCCCCAGCAAAGGGGGGAACCTTTGGTGCCCGGCCAGGCGCTGCCATGCCCAGATCTGGGAGCGTCCCCCTGGCTGTGGACTCACCTGCAAATTGGGCAGGGAGCGTGTCTGAAGAAGGTGCCAGAATCCAAGTCGATCATCTTCAGCTGCCGGTGGCCAGGTCCAGGAAGAGAATGTTGTCCTTGAGGTTGTCCTTGGTGTCTCCAGCAGCAGCCCTGCCTGATACAGCTTCTCCAGGGGCTCCTCCTTCCCTGGGGGCCAGACCAGGCTGTCAGTGTTCTGCCCACGGCCCCAGCCATCAATGAACCAGGACAAACAAAACTAGGCTGGATGGTGGCCACCAGTGCTTGCTGGACCAAGTCTCCAGCTCAGCTCCAGCACAGATGTTCCCATCTGGTGATCCCTGATCAGAGCTACAGGCAGGGCAAAAACAGTCTGGTTTTCTTTAGCACTGATTACTATGAGATGTGTGGAGCTGTTACCTACCAGGTTTTTGGATCAAATTGTGCACATGGACCTCTGCCATCTTCTAGGGCAGATGAACATCCTGCAACCAAGGATCATTGAAGAGGTCTTCTAAGGATGGCCTGTCCAAGGGTTGCATGGACAAACACCTCTTAATAACATCCTGGCACTCTGACGAGGGAAACCAGAAACCACCAGGCAGCTGGAGAAGGATCCCAGCCACTTTGCCCCCCCATTCCCATGCCCAGGCCATGCTGGGTGTGCCCAGAGCTGTGCCTAAACTTCCCCAGGGATCCTCTGTTTGGAGGAGAGCAGGAGAGCGGGACATGTGCCACCTCCTCAGCAGCTGCCAGAGCAGAGAGCTCATGAGCCTGCTGCTGTGTCCCAGCACAGGTATTCCCCTGTGCCCAGAGATGAGGACCCACCTTGAGAGAGCCATCGTGGGAACAAGATCCGCCCCCAGATGATCTGCTGGCCCCTCCTGAACGGGTGCTTCCCCATGACCAGGTGGTACAGCAGGAGGCCCAGGGACCAGATCGTTGCTGCCTCGCTGTGGTAGCGTTGGTGGTGGATCCACTCTGGTGGGCTGTAGGACAGGGTTCCTGTGGAACACAGTCGGAGTTCATCAGGGGTTGCTGCTATTCCTAGAGCCTCGCCCCAGCATCCCTGGGCATGTGGGGGCTGGCCCCCTCCCACCCCCACCCAAAAGCGTCTTGGCTCAATAAATAATGTTGTTCCTAGCAGCAAGAGGGGGGAAGCCCCGGTGCTACAGCAGCCAGGCTGGGCCATGAGATGTCCAGGAACATCCCCGGAGAGGGCTCACCTGCAAATTTGGTGTAGGCTGTGTCTTGGAGGAAGGCACCACAGCCAAAGTCGATCAGTTTGAGCTGCTCTGTGGCCAGGTCGAGCAGAATGTTCTCGGGCTTGATGTCGCGGTGCAGGACCCCGCAGCTGGTGCAGTGCCGCACGGCCGCCAGCACCTGGCGGAACAGCTGCCGCGCCTCCTCCTCCAGCAGGAACCTCCGCTCCACCAGGAAAGCCGAGAGGTCCTGGCACCACTCTGGACGCTCCAGCACCAACAGGAAGATGCTGGGGAGCTCAACCCACTCCAGGAGCTGAATGACAGCCGCACAGCCACAGGACACCTTGTCCAGCAGCACGACTTCCAGGGGCGCACGGGCGCCGTTGTGCTGCGGGAGGACCACGATGCCGTCAGTGGGGCTGAGGCCGCGCAAGGGCACCGGGACCCCTCTCCCAGCCCCGGATGCTCTGGGCCCCCCGCTCGCCCCCCACCCGCTCTCCCTGCAGGGCTCCCCCCGGCTCTTTCCCTGCCGGGCCCCGGCTTCTCCCGCTGGCCCCGCTCACTCACCAGCTCGCCCCAGTGCCGGATGCGATCCCGGGGCACGCATTTGATGGCCACCTGCGAGCAAAGGGCAGCAGCGGGCTGAGCTCGCTGCCCGCCCCGCCGCGCCCCGATCTCCACCTCCTCCTCCTCCGCCCTCCTCCTCCGCCCGCCGCCGGCCCCGCCGCTCACCGGGGCGCCATCCGAGAGCCTCGTCCCCGAGCAGACGGTGCCGAAACCTCCACGGCCCAGCAGCGAACCCAGGCGGTACCGGTCCTGCAGGGCCTCCCGCGCCTTCCCTGTGGGCGACACGCAGCCCTCAGCGCTCGGCCCGGGGCCAGACACGGCCCCCGAGCGGCCACCCAGCGCCCCGGGCCGGGCATCCCCACCCGCCCCGGGCCCCGGCGGCTCGGGGCCGGCGGCTGCGCTGCCGAGCGGCGGAGCTCGGGCCGGGGAAGCCGCAGCGGAGGCGGCGGGAGCGGCCGCGCCATGTCTGTCCTCCGCGGGGCTCGGGAGGGGCCGGGACTGGGGTTGGGGTCGGGGCCGGGGCCGGGGCCGGGGTTGGGACAGGCGCAGCCAAAGGGCGGCCATGCCACCCCAGCCCCAGGCACTGATCCCTGCCCAGCAGCGCCAAAGCCAGCACAGCCAGAGCCGGGCGGAGGCGAGACCGCGGCGGGACGCCCGGGATTGGGGCCGGGGCTGGGGCCGGGGCCATGGCCCGGCCCTGCAAAAGGAGAAGGGACAGGCCGGGACGGGGACACGGAGAGGGGCTGGGGAGACCAGGAAAGGGACACCGAGAAGGGCTGAGGGACACCGAGACAGAGTGCAGAAGAGCAAGAGAGGGAGATGAGGAACAAGAGAGAGACGAGGAGGTTCGTAGACTCCATAGAGTCACTGCTGTCGCTGCTGCTGCCGCCGCTGTCACCGCTGCAACTGGAGCCCCGGGGCCGTTTATCCGCGTGTCCGTTCCACGCTGCGCGCTCCACGGGGGCAGCTCCTGAGCCTGTCCAAACACGGCAACTTGGCCGTGTTGAGCCCAGATGCAGAGACCTGAGTCCTGCGCCGTGCCAGAGGAATCCCCTCAGTCGCTGCTGTGCATTGTCCCTGCTGAGGGTCAGACACTGTCAGGACACATTCCCTGGCTGTAGGATTCGTGCCCGACCCAAGCACTACACTGATGTCTCCAGCATTACTTTCCAACAAAAACAGGAAGGCAAACTGTGTGTACAGCCCATGGTATTATCGAGTGTCTAAAACTCACTGAGTCATCCATCTGAGAGGTGAGATCCATTTGGAATTAATGGCATGAAGAAGTAGTGCAACATGGGAAAGGGAAACATAGAAATAAATAGAGGAAAACGTCTTGATTATTTCTTGCATTTTCATTTCACTTCTGGAAAGCTGTTTCAGTTTTCCAGAAATCTTCTCCACAGTCCCAGCTGCTGCTTTCAAGAGAACGAGAGTTCTTTTGTGGAGAACGAGGTCGAGCTTCTGTCACAAGATGTGCCACCAAGTGCCACTTCTCTTGGATTTCCATACTGAGTGCAGCAGGACTTTTGCAGCCAAGCAGGACAAATGTTTGGAGAACTTTGCAATTTATCCTTTCTTTTCCTTGTGGGATGGGGAGTTGTGCCATTGGTAAAGTTTTCATTGTTACTGTTTTAATCCAAGCAAACAGGAGAGGTTACCAGGACTTGCTGGGGAATGCAACCCTGACTGAATCCAGAGACAGAATCTCCCTGACACCGTGTGAGCTCCCCGGGCTGGGCTCAGGTTGCTGCTGGGACTCTGCAGAGAGCTCCAGCTGGGATCAGCAGCAGCTGGAAATACCTCTGGGCATCCCCATTTTCTGCTGCTCGGAGGAAGCAATGAAGCGAGTCAAGGAGTTCTGTTTTTCCTTCTTCTGGTGCATTTTTTCATTTCATTTCACACCCCAGATACAATTTCTGTGATGGCCTCTGGAAGTTGGTTCTATTTCAGCAGCAGCAGCAGCAGGGCTGTGTTTGAGTGCTGCAAATGTGGCCTGTGTGACTTTAATTCCCCTCGACTTAGTGCCCAGGGACTTGGGAGCATTTCAGCCTCTTCTTAGCATGGTGGCTACAACAGAAATACTGAGTTCACTGTCACAAAAGCACAGTGGGTAGCAATGACCGAAACAGGCAATTGCAGTTGTCCTGATGAAATTCAGTGGGCAGCCAGAAGGGGTGCAGCAGCAGCAGCAGCCGCGCTCTCCAATTGCCAAGGCAAAGGCAGCAGCAGCCTCCTGCTGTCCCTCCGGGTGAGTGAAACAGTGCTGAAAACAGCGCTGGAAGCCGACCCTTTCCTTCTCTGGAGGCTGGGTCAGGGCAGCACAGGCGGGCCCTGAGGGATCCGGGCTGTCTGTGGGTGAGTGTTGCTCTAGTCCAGAATTCAGCTGGACAAAGCCCTCGGAAGGCGAGGCAGCAGCAGGTGGGAAGGGGCCGGCGCTGCTGCTGCTCCTGCCCGGGAGCCCCGGCCGGGCCGGGCCGGCGCCCGCTGCGCTGCGGCTCCTGCTGCTGCCAGAGCCGGGCGGGACTCGGGGACAGGGGATGGACACGGGGGGACACCAAAGGCCTGCGGGGCTGCAGGGATGTTGGCGCTGGGGCCAGCGCCAGCACAGAGCTTCAGCCGCAATGAACCCCGAGGGAACCGCTGGGGAAAGGCTCCATTTCAGCCTTTCTTTGCTCATGGCTGCGGAGGGACCGAAATGAAAGGAGAACAAGCAGGGCTCGACCCCTTCTGCTTTGGTAGGAGCCGAATGCCTGGGGCTGTGAGGGGCAATGAAAGGCTGTGAGGGGTCATGAGGTGCTGTGAAGTGCTGTGAGGGGCCGTGAGGGGCTGTGAGGGGCCGTGTGGGCCCATTAGGGGCTGTGAGGGGCAATGAAAGGCTGTGAGGGGCAATGTGGAGTTTTGATGGGCCATGAGGAGCCTCAGCCCTGACAGGACGGGAGTCCCACCATGTCCCTAGGGTTGGGCAGCCGTGAGGGGCCACAAACTGATGTGGTGGCAAAGCAGGCTCGAGGCACCTCTGGGACAGGATGAGACCCTTCCCCAGATCCAAACCGCACCAAATCCACCATTAGTGGGACTTTCCATCTTTAGAATTCACTGGCAGCTTGAAATAGACCATACAGTTTAATCCCAGTGGGAGAACCCGGGAATTTTCCCAGTGAGCGACATCTAGCCTTTGTTAATAATGTCTAGGATTTAAAAGTCTTTACAATGAAAAGTAGTACTCATAAATACTAATAATTATAAGAAGAAAGAAACCTCCAAATCCCAGCACCACACAAAAATGACACATCTCATTTTTCTTTATTATCACAAGGTTCATGAAAACAAATCCTGTTAACTCTCTCCACCTTGCCCCTTCCCCACCTGATAAATGAGGCCATTTGCAGTGTTTCATACAAGTTAAAATTGACAGCTGGAGGGAAGAACAGGGAAACACTCATTTCCATGTCAAACCCAGCAGGCCAACTCCAAAAGGGAGAGAATGAAATGGAATGAGGGCAGGGGCTGGTCAGATGTTTCTCTAAAGGATCCCAAAAACACCTCCAAGTGACACAGGAGGGAGAAATCAATCCCTATAAACCACCCAGGGATTCAGCTGTGGGGAGCTGGACATGGACAGAGGCATCTGGAACAGTTCTTTCCCCAGGCTGAGCTCTCCAGCCTGGCCCTGAAGTCAATCAAGTACTTTCCCAGAGCATTCCATGGTTGCCAAACCCCCTTCGAGATGTGGCTCACAGGAGCAGAGAACCTTTCTCAAGGTTCAGAGCAGTTAAAATGGCAAGAGATGCCCAATTCAGAGCTCTGTTTAAAAACCTGGAAAATAAAAATCAGTTGAACTCTGAAGGCCAGCTGTGGGCCCAGGAATCTCAGATCCAAGGGAAAACTGGAAAGGCCTTTTACAAGAAGTCACACTGAAGAGCTAACAGATGAATGTATGTGACACTCAGAGGGCCTTCCAATTTTGCAGTTTTCCTTGAATTGTTGAAATTGATTTTGCCTTTGCCTCCTCTTGCACTAAAGGAGCCTCATTTCAGAAGCAGGGAAGGCAAAGCTCATTCCTGGCCCTGGCTGCTGCTGTCCATGCAGCATTTCCATCCCTCCCGTGGCCTCTTCCCTCAGGGTCCCCAGCAGCAGCTGCTGGAGCAGCACATGGAAGCTGCAGATGGAAGTGCTGCCCACCCCAGCCTGAAGCTACACAAGGATCCTGCTGACAGGAACCCCAAGATTCCCTCCCAGGGGCCCTGCAAACAGTCACCAATTTTCGGAAAAGCAATACGGACAGCAGCAGCACCTCCCCATTATCCTGTAGGAAAGAAAGGAAAAAAGACCTCAGCATCGGCTGCTTGGGGCTCAGCTGGGTGTGAGCCTGCAAATCCATCAGGCAACAAGGGTTTGGTGGGCACCCAGCGGCCGTGGCTGGGGGCACAGAGCCTTATGTGGTCAAAGAGTGGCAGGAGCACCCCAACCAGCTGCAGGGTGATGGGGCTGGGTATCAGCATGTCCTTGTCCAAAACTGCAAAGCTGAGTATCACGGCTGTCATCCTGGACATCTGTTCATCTGTGTCCCACAGGAGCTCCACAAAACGTTCAGTCAGGGCCCACATTTTTTCGGTCTGAATTCACAAGTCTGTGAAATGCCACCCTGGTGCCAACAGGGCCCAGAGGCCAAAGGCCTGTCCCAAAGTACTCGGGCAGCTGAACCAGGAGAGCTGGGAGCAGCTGCCTCAGCTCTCCAAGCCCAGCCAAGCCCAAGTGACTGCATTGCCCAGCTCAACTTCAGCCACTGCCCCCTTATCAACATTGAGGGATTCTCAGAGAGCTCGAGAAGGGCCCTAAGCACAAGGTGACACCTTTCCCTGCACTCACTCTGCAGGTGCTTTGGGGAAGCGCCAGAGCAGCCGGGTGGCAGGAACAAGGTGGCTGCCTGGGGGCTGCTTATGGCCTCTGACACCCAATTCCTCAGGGCTTCCCACCAGCCCAGCCCCTCAGAGTCTCCCCCAGCCCGGCCAGCCTGCCCACCAGCAGAGGCACAGCCCCACAGGAGCTCCAGAGGAGCCCGATCAAGAGGCACCGCGGAGCCTTCAGCAACCCAGCCAGCCACACACGGGCAGGAGGACACAGATTGTGGTTCTTGGCTGGCACAGGGCTTGTGGCCATCTCCAGGCACTGGCCTCCCAGTGATCCTCGCAGCTCCGGCCCCCAGCCACCCACTCTGTCGGCAGTGCAAAGGCTTCAGCAGAACCACCGAAGGCCAAGGGGCTTCTGGCCATTTTCCCCCCAAGACTGCATGCTTGGGCAGCTTGCTGAGCACAAAGCACCCTTTTCTCCCTCTTCCCCTGTGCCCTGCGGACCCTGGGCACCACAAGAAAAATCCTGGGAGTCTGTGCACTGTAACGTATCCTATATTTATAGACTAAAGAAAAAAAAGAAGAAAAGAAGAATGTTGAAGAAAAGGAAAATCCCCACTGGCTTAGGTGGCCCCAGATCAGAGTGTCCCAGATCAGCTCTCCGCAGAGCTCCAGCAGCGCAGCCAGCCGAGGCCCGACAGTCGAGGCCGTGTCTTCCGTGCCCTGCGGAGCTGATCTTGCAGCCTCCGCAAGATGGAGGACGGAGCTCTCTGTACTGCCCGCAGGACCAAGGCTGTTTCAATGGCCAGGTTTCTGATGGCAGGGCTGCTGTCATCGGCCATGTCTTCAAGGGCTGGAAGACAGAGGAACAGTGGGTCATAGCCCTGGTCAGCAGGGACCCGAGGAGAGCCCTCTGCCAGGGCCACCCCAGACCACTCTTGCCATGGCCAGGAGGGAGCAGGGACCAAGGGGATCAGCCCAAAGCTGCTGGCCATGAATCCCCCACGTGTCCCCGAACTCTCTGGGTGCTCTGCCCTCGCCACCCCTCATCCACACAAGGAGCAGCTTCCCCGCTGCCAACCCGCTCTCAGCCCGCTGCCCCCACTCACCCTCACAGATGAGTTCGAGCTCTTCCTTCTTTCCCCGCAGGTGCCGCCCGGCCGTCCCTGGGAACACAGAGCCTGTCAGGGCCCCGGCGGCACGGCTCCCTGCCAGCGGCGCTGCCAGCCCTGTGGCCACACGGCCTCCTGCCCCGGCAGGGCTCAGCCTGGGCCTCTGCCGAACGCTGCCGCCCAAGGGCACAGCTGCCTGAGGGCGGCAGCAGCCCCGAGGCCAGGCGGGGCTCCACGGCACCGGGCCCGGGAGACGCTGCAGCCGGGGCAGCAGCCGGGGCCGGGGCCGAGCTGCGGCGAGCCGCGGAGGGGGCTGGGGCTCGTGGCTTTACCCATGAACCTGATGGCCGCCTCTCGCAGGGGCTGCTGTGGGTTCTCCAGGTACGGCAGGGCCCGGCGCAGGTGCTCGGCTGCTCGGCTCCTGTCGTCTGCCAGCTGGAGAGAGCGGCAGCAGGGAAGGGTTGGCGTGGGCTCAGCCCCTCGGCCGGGCTCTCGCTGCGCCCAGTCCCGGCCTCCCCTGCCCGCACAGCCCCGAGGCCCGGCCAGCAGGCGCCGGCGCCGGGCTCTGCAGCGGGCACAGGGCCGGGTGCTGCCCGGGGAGGCACGGTGCCGCCCCGCCCCGCGGCCCCGCTGGGCCGGGGCTCCACGGGCACCGCACTCGGGGGCCTGCTCCAGGCTGAGGCTGCGGCTTCCAGTCCCTTACCAGTCCCTCGCCGAAGCTCCATGTCTGATCCACCTGCAGCATCTGTTCAAGATCCCTCCTCTTCAGGAATCTTGCTGAAGAATGCAGCGTTTCCCTGGCGGCCTGGAGAGCAGCAGACACCCGGAGATGGCCCCACAGTTCAGGGCACAGGAGTGTCCCTGTGCCAAGGCCTGCAAGAGGCTACAACCTGCAAGGCTCCAGGGCAGGAGGCAGCCGAGCCCTTTCCCAGGGGGAAGCAGCAGCTCACACGTGCTCACCTCAACCACATGCTGGTTCTGGTCATGGCAGTGGAAGGAGAGTGGGAGCAGGCTCTGGCGCACATGTGACTTCAGCACCTTTCTTCCCTCTTCCGTTAATGAAACCATCATGTCTTGAAAGGCAAACATTGCGCACAGCTGCACCTGGCTATCATCCTGTATGAAAGGCAGGAACAAAAGACCTCATCATCGGCTGCTTCTGGCTGACCTGGGCACGGGCCTGCAAATCCACATGGCACCAAGTGTCCATGCAGCACTCAGTGGCCGTGGCTGGGGGCACAGACGCTTACATTGTCAAAGAGCGGCAGGAGCGCCTCAGCCAGCCTCAGGGCAATGGGGCTGGGTATCAGGGCACCATGGTACAGAAACAAATATTTGAGTAGAACGATGGTCATCCTGATGATGTCGCCATCACTTTCCTGCAGGAGCTCAATGAGGCTTTCAGTCAGGTTCCACATTTTTTTCGCCTGTGTGGAACAAAAATCTGTGTAACCCCACCCTGCTGCCAAAGGGCTCCCAGGTCAAAGGCCTGTCTGGAAGCACCTGGGCAGCTGAACTGCGAGGCAGGAGAGCTGGGAGCAGCTGCCTCAGCAGCCAAAACTAAGCCAAGCTCAAGCAACTGCCTTCCCCAGCCCCACGCTGCCTGCACAGCCTCAGCCGCTGCCCCCTTCTCACCATGGGGGGATTCTTGCCGAGCACCACGAGGCCTCTGAGCGCCAAGTGACGCCGCTCCCTGCACTCGCTCCGCAGGTTCTTTGACATGATCTCCAGAACAGTGCCACTGCATTTCCTCAAGTCCAGGCACTGGAGGACCTGAAAGGCATGGGGCAGTGACAGGGCTCCCGGCTGACAGCAGCCCAGATCCGCACCGGGCCGGGCCCAGGCGACAGCAGCAGCACAGGGCGTGGGCACCGTCCCAGGCAGCTGCGACTACCAGAGGGCAGAGGGCTGGGAGGCAGCTCAGCGAGGCAGCACTGGCCTTCAGGCTCACCTCTACAAGGAATGCCAGGGCGGGCAGATCCCAGCGTGGCTCCTGTGTGCTGAGCCGCCGGAGCAGGTAGCGAACAATGCAGGAACACAAGCGTTTGGAAGCAGAGGATATCTCCCTGGCAGGAGAAAAAGTAACCAACACTGTGAGCCAGCGGGACAAACCTTTGCCAGAAGTGACTCAGAGAGGTCGGCTCTTTCACCACCATCCTGCACGGGGACCTCAGGCATTTGGGACGTGGCTCCTTGTGGGCACCCGCCTCTCCCAGCCTTTTCCAGTCTGCTTGGTGTTTCCTGGGGTGACAAGGCCCTCTGGCCCATGACCACAGAGACTGTGTAGGGAACCCCGAGCACAGAGCACAGATGCCGGGGGCAGCGGCGTGACGGGGGTCTCACCTGGCCAGCAGACCCACAGCATAGTTGTGGGTGTCAGCATGGAGCAGCTTGTCCCAGCCACGCTTGTGTTCCATTGCCACCACCACATTATCACAGCGCATTCGGCAGAGCAGGGACTTCAGGGTCTGCACTGCAAACCTGTGTGCAGAGCAAAGCCCAGGTCACACTGGGAGCATTGGCTCCTGCCCAGGGGAAATGGCAGAGACAGGAGGACTGGGATGGAGCACCTGTTGGGGCTGGTGGCAAGGCTGTCTTGCTCCTGGCATGCCTTCCAGAAGGTATGGACCTCCTCTGGCGTATCCCAAGTGCTGAAGAACACTTGGAAGAGCAGATGCACAAGTAGGCGGGGGAAACACAGTCTCACTACACGTGGGACACAGGGCTCCTGGAAGATCTTCCGCATCACCACGGTTGCCTGCAAAGGACAAATTCCCCTGGGACAGTGCTGAGGTGTCCGTGTGGCAGGGCCCCAGCGTGGCAGGGGACACAGGGGGAGCACCGGGCCTGGTGGCCCTGGAGCTGTCCCTAGGCCAGGCTTCATCCCAGCGCCTGAGGCAGGGAGATGCAGTGGGGGAAGGAGGGTGGAGAGCTGCTGGAAAGGCAGCCATGAGGTGAGCAGAGGTCAGTTCCAGAAACTCACAGCCAGGGCAAAGACAGCAGTTTTGTCTCCATCCGAGGTGCACGTGCTGTGCTCTGGCCAGTCCTCCAGCACATGGAGGAGCGTTAGCTGTGCCAGTTTTGCAGTCCTGGGTGAGCACATGATGATCTTCCACATGGACAAAGCAGCTCTGCAGGGTCAGAACTCTGTCTCAGGGGGACCTTGGACACAGCACCGTGGCCTGGGCTGCAGTGGGGAGCTGAGCTGGCTGCCAGCTCTGCCTCTGCCCACTGCCCCTTGCCAGCAGCCTGCAGGCAGCCCAGCCCTGTAGGGACAGACCCGCGAGGGGCAGGGAGGGAGCGTGGCAGCAGGCTCGGGGCCTGCCGTGCCAGAGCTGGAAAAGGGAGCAGCCAGAGGGCCCTGGATTTCTCCTTTGCTCAGACACTTGGGCCAGGCTGTCCAGGATGATGGGCTGGGGAGGCCTGAGCCCTCTGGGCAGTGGGCCCCATACCTGTCACACGATGGGGCCACACGCAGGAGAGTCATCACCACATCAGCAGGCTCTGCCTCGGTGAGCTCCAGCAGGGTCCTGAACAGCTTGTGCTCAGAGTACTCATTGGCCAGGAGCCACTGGTGGATGTACCTGACCATGGCAGGCACCTGGAGAAGGCCCGGGGAGACTTGGAAAGCTGCCAGAGGGAGAAATGTCCCCAGCTTCCCCAGAGAAGTGCTTCCCTTCCCAGCACACTGGGTGGCCTGTAAGGGTTACAGGGACCAGCGGGCGTGGCTTGGGAGGCCAAGCAGTTCCTGGGGGGATCAAACCCTGCTCACAGGCTTCTTACTTGCTTTGACTTGGAAAATCCTTCCTCTACAAGCATATCCAGCAGGGCAGCCCTGGACTTGGTTTGGAAGAGGAGTGAGTAACCTCTGAGCCCAGTCTCCTCTACTGGGGCAGCTGCAGGACCTTCCTCCTCCTCCACCCAGGCCAACTTGGCCACTCTCGGGGATCTCTGCTCCATGTCAGTGACTGGATTGATGGGACGTTGCAGGAGAGATGCCTCGGAAAAGCTCCGAGTCAGCGAGTCCTGCAGTCGTGCCTGGAAGGCACCGGCACAACTGAAGTGTGGGCAAGAGTTCAGGACAGCAAGTCCTGCACTCTGGTCTCGAGGGCTCCTGCCACAAGGACGGGTGACTCTTGGTCAAGGCTTGTGGTTTGGCCTTGAGGTCAACTGGCGGCAGGAATAACACCTCGGAACAGCTCCGGGTCAGACACAAACGAGTGTGCTGTGAGGGGGCTCCTCACCACACAGCTCTTTCCTGTCCTGTCCCATCGCATGCTGCGAGCACTGTGGTGTGGCTGCATCACCGCCAGCACCTGTGTCACCACGTGTCACAAAGGGTCCTTTGACACCCTGTCCCAATCCATGCCACGGTGACCACGCTGCTGCACCGTGTCACAAAGGGCCAATGCACACGCTGCCACCTGCCCCCGGGGCTGCCCCCCGCCCAGCCAAAGTGGCCCAGGTTGGAAGGAATCCCTGGCCCCAAGTGTCTAAGACAGCCCTGAGACAGGATCTTTCGCAACGGCTCAAACCATCGGCAAAGGCTGCCCTGCTCTGCGGGCTCAGGGCAGCAGAAGGAGCCCCCAGGGCTGCTGACGCAGCCACGGTGGGAAGGGCACGGGGCCTTGCACAGAAGCTGGCCCGACCTCCTTGGGACACGTCCCGCCTGGTGGCCGTCCTAAACCCGCGGGTGTGACACAGAGGAGGAACGTGTGGGCTAGGGCACGAGTGCTGCCCTGACCCCTGGGGCCAGGGGAGCGCTGAAATCAGCAGCTGTGACAGAGTCCCCGCCCAAGCAGGCCTGCCACCCCCTGAGCCCCCTGGCAGTGCTGGTGTCATTCCCTGCCACAGAGACCTGTGCCCTGGGGCGATTTTCTGCCACAGGGCAGACAAAGCCAAGGTGCATTGGGGGCTGTGCTCCTTCCTGCGGGGGATGTTGGCAGGGGGACCTGGAGCAACTGCTGGCAACACTTGCTCTCATGTCAGAAGCTGTTAATCCGTGCTGAAATGGTTTTCTCCTTGGAGTGATTTCCTGCAGCACAAAATCACCCTGGTAGCGAAGGCATAGAAGGATCTGGCATTGAAGAATCCACAATTCAGGAAAGCTTTACTTCCCATTGCTCAACTCAAGTAGTTCCAAAAAATTGCAAACTTCCTAAATTAATGGGAATGGCCTGAGAATGTTACAGGTTTGGAAGTTTCCTTCCCATCTCAAAGCAGCAACACATTTGCCTTAAGGTCATCCATTGAATGTCACTTTACAAAACAAAAGACTACACAGGAGCAAAAGAAAGGTCTTGCTTTGGTTTCAAACATTTTTCTATGAAGGAATGATAAGAACCTAATTCTCTTAAGGAAAAAAAGCTCTCCAGGAATGACAGTCCACTCAGTGTTACAAAAGTAGTCCAAACAAATGAGTAGGTTGCAAAAGGGCTAATCCTCCCCCTGCTACAGATATCGAAGTGGCCAATAATGTACAGCTCTCCTCTCTTCTCTGCAGGAGAAGCAGGACCACAAACAGAAGAAGTCCCAGCTATTCCTTCTGTCCTCCATAACCAAAGCTGTGCCAAACCACAGACACTGCCTTCCGACTGACTCCAGTTCCAGCCTAGACCTCTCACCTTCCAGACAACTCCTTCCCCAACACACCCACCAACACCAAGCCCAGCTCAACACCCTGCCAGGACCCCCAGCTGTCCCCATCCCTCTGCAGAGCTTGGCCACCTTCCAGCAGACCCCCTGGTTCCCTGCACGTGCCATGGGATGGCACTCAGGAGGACGTGCTCCAAGGCCTTCCCCAGCAGCAAGGTCAGGCTGCCAGGCCTACGGTTCCTGGATCGTCCTTATCACCGACCCTTCCTGTGCGCGGCTGTTACATTTGCACATTTGCGCTCAGCTCGGACGTGTCCACTTCACCAGGGCTGCTGGTAAAGGATGGACAGCAGCCTGGCAATCTCCTTCTCCAGCTCCCTTTTTATACTTGGGGGAGGTAGATATCCCAGCTCTGACTATCCCAGTGTCCCAGCTCGGGCTATCCCCATATCCCAGCTCGGGCTATCCCAATATCCCAGCTCTGGCTATCCCAGTGTCCCAGCTCTGGCTATCCCTATATCACAGCTCGGGCTATCCCCATATCCCAGCTCTGGCTATCGCAGTGTCCCAGCTCGGGCTATCCCCATATCCCAGCTTGGGCTATCCCCATATCCCAGCTCTGGCTCTCCCAGTGTCCCAGCTTGGGCTATCCCAATACCCCAGCTCTGGCTATCCCAGTGTCCCAGATCAGGCTTGTTGGAGTCCAGGACATCCCCTTGGATGGCCTGGGACCCAAGGAAGGGAATTTGAGCCCTGCACAGGGGGGTGTGAAGCCGGTCCAGGAGACTCAGAGACCTTGGCACAGAGCCCAGGAAAACACCGGGTTTGATTTTGATCCATGGGAAAAGCTTCCAACATTGCAAAAGGAATTACAAACCACCAGGATGTGAAAATAGTAGTTTAGTACAGTAGACGATACAGTAGTTTTAGAGTTTATAGAATAGAAGTAAGTGGGGACAAGATGGTGGAATTTGGGTGGTACCTCATGTACTTCTCCTTCTTCCTCGTCCTCCATCTTTTGGGGTGGTGATGGCACAAAGTAGTAAGAGTGGATTTGAGCAAAGTAGAAATGTCACTTTCAGTGTGGGCACTGGGCATTGGCACAAAATAGTAAATAACCAATACGTAGTTATCTGTATAAATGTTAGGGGACATCCCCTGAGGCGGGCAGTCGCCTCGTGTCCCAGCTGCTGTCTGGAACTCGGCTGGGAGCAGAGAAAATTCTGAGATATTGAATAATAAACAGCATGAGAAACCTGAAAACAGACCTTGAGGACTCTGCTTTTTTACACCGATGCGACTCGGGGCTTTTAGAGGGCCAAGGACTTTAAACCACCTAAATCTCGGGTGAGGAAACCCCCCAGAGACAAGAAGAGCTTAAAAACACATTTCTCTTGCTGAGCAGCTCTTCTCCCAGCCCAGCAGGGCTGGGGCACTGCCTGCAGCCAGCCCGGGCACAGCACACAGGCACAGAGAGCTTCAGTCACTCAGGGCTGGGAAGGGGCTGAGAAGTGACTGCGGGAGAATCACTCCCAGCCCTTGGCACAGGAACCTCTGGCTGCAGGACAATGCAGCTGCAGCTCCTGCAGTGATCTCCTACAGCTGGAACATGCCAATGCCTACAGACTCTGTGAGTACATTCTCTGATTGTGTCTTGTGTGGAGCAGCCAGGGGTGCCCAGGGCTGTCCTGCAGAGCAGGGTCCTGCAGCCCAGGGTGCTGTGCTGGGGCAGGGATTCTGCTGCCTGCCCGGGACAGCTCTCAGCCAGCCCTGGGGGCTGCTTCCAGCACTGGGGGACAAGATCTGGGTGGAAGGAGACAGCTGGTAATGCTTGGAAGTGTTCTCCTTGTGTGGGGAGGATGCCGCATTGTTCAGGACTGCTCCCAGCATGACATTTAATTGCAGAACATGTCCAAGTACATTATCCAGGGAGCAGAGTGAAGCAAGGGCTGTATAAAAAGGAAAATCCTGCTTTATTAATCTTATATATGTGTTGCCTGGATGGGAAATTGCACAGAGGTGTTCATCTTTGAGCTCAGGTTGAGGAAAAAGAACCAAACAATTTTGTCTCAGACATTACCAAACCAGGCAGTGACAGAAGTCAGCAGAGGGTCCTTTACAGGCAGCATCAGTGTTTGTTTTCCAGACTCCTCAGGGTTGCTCTGATTTTGCCATCAGATTCTGCAGAGGCAGAGCTGCCCCTGGGCAGTGCCTGAGCTGGGAGGGGTCTGCAGGGCAGAGCTGAGCCCCCAGGGCTGGGCTGGGCTCTGGCAGCACTGGCAGGGCCCAGCCCTGGGCACAGGGAAGCAGCTGCAGGCAGGGACAGCTCCAGGCAGCAGAGCCCTGGGCAGGCAGTGGGGGGATAGTGCCACAAGGCTGTGCTGGGATATTCAAAGTTCTCTCCAAACTGAACTATTCCATGATTACTGTTTTTACAGATCCCCATGCCAAGGCACTGCAAATGTCCAACAGCAGCTCCATCAGCCACTTCCTCCTGCTGGCACTGGCAGACAGGCGGCAGCTGCAGCTCCTGCACTTCTGCCTCTTCCTGGGCATCTCCCTGGCTGCCCTCCTGGGCAACGGCCTCGTCATCGCTGCCGTGGCCTGCGGCCACCACCTGCACAGCCCCATGTTCTTCTTCCTGCTCAACCTGGCCCTCAGCGACCTGGGCTGCATCTGCACCACTGTCCCCAAAGCCATGCACAATTCCCTCTGGGACACCAGGAACATCTCCTATGCAGGATGTGCTGCACAGGTGTTTTTCTTTGTGTTCTTCATTGGAGCAGAGTTTTCCCTCCTGACCATCATGTGCTATGACCGCTACGTGTCCATCTGCAAACCCCTGCACTACGGGACCCTCCTGGGCAGCAGAGCTTGTGCCCACATGGCAGCAGCTGCCTGGGCCAGTGCCTTTCTCAATGCTCTCATGCACACAGCCAATACATTTTCCCTGCATCTGTGCCATGGCAGTGCCCTGGCCAGTTCTTCTGTGAAATCCCACACATCCTCAAACTCTCTTACTCAAAATCATATTTCAGGGAACTTGGGCTCATTGCTGTTAGTGCCTGTTTGGTATTTGTTTGTTTTGTGTTCATTGTTTTCTCCTATGTGCAGATCTTCAGGGCAGTGCTAAGGATCCCCTCTGAGCAGGGACAGCACAAAGCCTTTTCCACCAGCCTCCCTCACCTGGCCGTGGTCTCCCTTTTCATCAGCACTATAATGTTTGCTCACCTGAAGCCCCTCTCCATCGCCTCCCCATCTCTGGATCTGGCCCTCTCACTTCTGTACTCGGTGGTGCCTCCAGCCCTGAACCCCCTCATCTACAGCCTGAGGAACCAGGAGCTCAAGGCTGCAGTGTGGACACTGATCACTGGACGGTTTCAAGAACATTAAACTGCTAAGAAACTTTTAAGTAACATATAATAATAGTAATTTTTGGTACTTCTTGTTGGTTTTGTTAAGGGGTTTGTTTCTTTTGTTTTCCTTTTTCATATTGTTCATAACGAAAAGTCATTGTTTGTGCCATTTCTCATTTTGTTTCTTTCCACCTTCCCTGTGGCCACAGACTGTGTCAATTATGGGCTGTGCTCTTGGTGGCTTTAAGAGAACTCAAGGATCTCCCAGCCAAGTTTTGTGCAGAGATGCCCCTTTTGTTCCCTTCTCTGCAGCTGCAGCAGCAATGTCTGTGTGCAGAGCTGGGGGCAGATCAGGGCTGGCACAGCAGCTGTGGCCAGGAGCAGCAGCCCTTGGTGTTGGCAGTGCTGCTCCCGTGGCCCTGCCCCGCTGCCCTCCTGGCCCTGGTGTTGCTGTAGGGCCTGAGTGCTCTCGGGGCCGGGCACAGGGCTGGGGGTGGCAGTGCCGGGGCTGCAGCAGGGACAGGCCATGGGCACTGCTGGGGCAGCGCTGACGCCTCAGGGCAGGGCCTGGGGGCTCCAGCCTCCTTGCCCAGGCTCTCTCCAGAACACGCCCAGGCCAATGCTCAGCACAGAAAAGCCCCGTGAGCAGCCCCAGGCTGGCCGTGGGCAGGCTGGGGGCAAACAGCATGGCTGGGGCTCTGCAAGGTCCCTGGGGGAGATGGGAAGGAGCAGCAGAGCAGGGCCTGATCCATCCCCACTGCGCTGGACACCCCAGGGCAGCGTCCCAGAGCGTCCTCATGCACCTGCCAACAACATCCCCCCTCTGCAGCCCTGGCCTCTCCCCCAGCTCACACAGGGGCCCCATCCTTGCAGGCACAGACACGGCAGCACTAGCTCAGGAGCCCCTGTTTGCACTGCCCAGAGCAGGCCTGAGCACCCCCATGGTGTTGGTGTGGGGAGATGAACCTGAGGGAGCACAAACGCCATCAGCCCCTGGGGCCAGGAGGGGCTGTGGGACAGGAGGGAAATCACTGAGCTCTTTCCTGGCCTCTAAAGTCTGCCAGAGAGTTTGTTCCCATCAGCTTTGAGTTTCCTGTGCCACTGCAGACATTGTTGCTCAGAGCCAGGGCTGCCTGGCAGCTGCCCCCAAACTACCCTCAGCATTTCCTTGGCTTCACTTTGGCTTTCTTTCCTATTCCCTGATGTAATTTTTTCCTCTTGCCCACCCCTGTTCCATGCCGTTCAAACAGCCCATCCCTGCTTACTTTGTCCTCTCTGGCCCCACTCCTCATTTCAGTTCCTGAGTTGGCACCATGGGAACATCCCCTGGGGAGCAGGATCATCCTCCAAGTGCTTCAGGAATTGTCTGCAGGCTCCTGCAGTGTCTGGTGCTGCTCCTTGCCAGAGGCACTACAGCCCAGGGGGACACATCTGGGCTGCTGTGTCTGGCTGTGGGGCTCCCTGTTCTGGGCCATGAGGAGGAGCTGCAGAGGCTCTGCAGGACTGACAGGATGGACTTGGTGCTTTGTGGAGAAGCTGAGGGAGCTGGGCTGCTGCACCTTCTGAAGAGGAGGCCCAGGGCTCATCCTGCAACTGCTGCAAGGGTGGTTTCAGAGTATCACAGAATCAGCAAGGCTGGAAAAGACTTTGGACATCAGCAAGTCCAACCTGTGCTCTGACATCGCCTTGTCTCCCCTGAGCCTCCTCTTCTCCAGGATAAACAACCCCAGCTCCCTCAGCCACTCCTCACAGGACTTGTGTTCCAGACCTCTCACCAGGTTTGTTGCTCTTTTCTGGACACCCCCCAGCCTCTCCATATCCTTGCTAAATTGAGGGGCCCAGAACTGGACACAGTACTCGAGGTGCTGCCCAAACAGTGCCAAGTACAGAGAAAGAATAAGTGCCCTTATCCTGCTGGCCACACTGCTCCTGATCCATTGGAATGCCAGGGATTGGAAGAGGGAAATAGTAGGGTTTGGGTGAGGACGAAGTCTGTTTGATTGTCAGCCGTGAAGGGTCTTGATTTTCATCTCAATTCAGACTTCATCAGACATTCTGACAGTCAATTTCAATTGGACATTGATGATATTAATCTGTAACAGGAAAACTTAACAGAACAAAACCACTCTCTCTGCATTGTTTTCAAAATAGTATATTCACTTTGAATACACTTCTGAAATCTAATTTATCACAGAAGAATTAAAAACCTCAATTATTCCCATGGGACTTTCTTGTCTGGCTGTTTTGAACAAATGTTTCTGAGCTTTTCTCACTAAATTCTTGAGCTGAAGGGCTCAACGAAGTAGAAGCCTCTGGAGCTGTAAAATTCATCAGCAACCTCCAAGGGTCTGAGGATCCATCCTCAGCAGAGCAGCAATGAACAGAAATGGGCACAGCTTTGTGGCTGCCCCAGCTCTGGGATGGGCCCTGGGCCTGGAGCAGGAGCAGCTCTGGAGGGCCCCAAGGCCGGGGCTGTTGTGCTGGCCTGGGCAGATGGGATGGCAGCAGGGGCTGCAGAGCTCTCAGCACCTCAGGGACAGGGGAGCAGGGCACACAGGGAGCCTCCTTTTCCCTTCTTTTCCCAGCACCTTCCCCATGGCTGGGGCTGAGCCCTCTCTGAGCTGCAGCTGCTGCTGTGCCCTTGCCAGGGGCTGAGGCCGTGGGGCCCCTGCCCAGAGCAGCCTGCCCTGAGCAGAGCTGTGGGGCCAGAGCCGGCTGGGCTGGGCTGGGGAGAGGCCCTTGGTGCTGCACAGAGCTCAGGGCAGCTGGCAGAGCTGGCAGGGAGCTGGGCTGGGCTCAGAGAGCCTGGCACACAAACCATCAGTGTCCATCTCGGCCTGTGGCAGCGTGCAGGGGCAGGACTCAGCCCAGGCCGTGTGGGGCAGGGCCAGCGCCTGTGGAAGGCATTGAAAACAGGCAAGTGGCCCAGAGAGGAGGCTGCTCTGTGCCCTTGGTGGCATGGGCACAGCAGGGAGGGGGCCCAGGACATTTGTCAGCAATGCCAGCCTCTGTCCCCAGGCGTTGGCAGCCCCGGCTGCCCAGCCCAGGTTTGCGGGGCCCTTTGGCTGTGGCCCAGCTCCATCCTCCTGCGGGGCTCAGGGCCTGTTGGCGGCCATGGCCAGCCCTGCCCGGCCTCTCTGCTGGCCCAGAGCCCGGCAGAGCCCGGGGCAGGGCTGTCTGTGCAGGCCCACAGGGCCCACGGGCTGTGCAGGAGCTGGCAGAGGCTGCCCAGCAGGGAGGCCATGGGGCACAGAGCCCCAAGGCTGCTGTGGCCCCACGGCACAGGGGCCGTTCCCACCCTTCAATGCTCCTGTCCTGCCCTGGGCCTGCACAGGGGCTGTGGCACCATGGCTGGGCCAGCGCGGCACAAAGGGGCCACGCAGCCGCTGCCGGGGCTGACAGCAAGGCCAGGCACAGACCAGGAACTGCTGGCCATTGCCTGCGCTGGCCAGGGCTGACTGTGCCAGAGGCAGAGCTCAGCTGCCCTTGGGGGCTGCAGGAAAAGTCCAGAGCCCAAAGAGCCTCCATGGCTGTGCTGGAGACCAAGGCTGGAGCAGGGAAAGGCAGGGCTGCTGTGGGATGGGGAGGGGATGGAATTCCAGCACACACCTCAGTTCTCTGATGATCCTGGCACCATGCTGGTCCCTGTTTCAGCCTGGAGCAGATGTTTATGGGACAGGAGCCCTCTGGGGCTGTCAGGGACCTGCAGCTTGCAAGGTGCTCTGCTCTCCCTCAGCTCCTCTCGGAGAGATGCCAATCCCAGCTGGGCACCTCAGGGCACAAGTGGCACTGCCTGTTCATGGGCACACAGCTGATGTCTGCCTGGAAAGAGGCACAGGTTTTAATACTTGTTAGTTTTATAATATACAAGCACATTTTTATTATCTGGGTCATTTGAGTAATTTTAAGAGGTGGCAAAATTTTCCCACCAGGAACAGGAAGTTTTCTGGATCTACTGGATTCTTCTACTGATGGCAGGAGAAGAAAAACTGATCTTCCCTTCTACCTTTGCCTCAAAATTTACTTTACTATTTCATGACTCTCTTCCTTCAAGTGTTTCCAGCTCCTCTATTTAAATGGCCATGTCTAAGGACATGTCTTCATGTACAGCTGCTGGACCTATGTCCTTCCTGTTGCTCCAGGATTTCCTCCTGCAGCTGTTCTCTGCTTATTCCAGTGCCTCTCCCTTGACTGGCTTCATGTTTTCAGCTCCAGAGAGTTTCCTAGTCTTTCGCAAGTTTAAGAAACATCTTAGTCAGCATCTTAGTTGCATTTTTATCTTTTTCATTAACTATTCTTATGTCTTTCTCTAAATTGTTCCTTTATGGCAATTTGTTGTGAGTGGTGGAATTGTCAGATGTTGTTGGGATGTCACAAGGGAGGGAAGTGTTTTGATGTTTATTAAATTTTATCATGTTCACATTTTTTACGTTGGCCATGAAGAGAAACCTTTCAGTGCCTCTGAGTCTCACCAGTTCCTGGTCCCTCAAAAGACACAACCCTGATGAGTTGTGGTTCCCACTCCAGTGGCTGCACTTGCACCTCCCTCCATAGCCAGAGCAGAGCTCCCTTGTGCCACAAAGTCCCTGGCAAAGGAGGGATGAAGGAAACAGGACAGGCTGTGGGGATCAGGTGCAGGGCAGAGCCAGGGAGAAGAGTGAGTTTGGCATTTGATGGAGCTGTGCTTTCTCTTGGGTTTGTTGGCTGACAATGAATGACCATCCCTCTGTGTCTCAGGCAGCTCTTTCTCCAAGGAAAGCAGGTGGGAGTTGGAGCCAAGGAGCTGAAAGCTGCAGATCCTGCCTAGGGCTGGAGGGAGCTCAGATTTTCACAAGGCTGCTCTGAGTCCCAGGGCTTGGATGGGGGGAATGGTGGAGTGGGGGTAGGGACAGAGTCTGATTGATTTTCAGACATAAAGGGTCTTGATTGTTGTATCCAAACTGAATATTTGAACGTTCTGGGATTCAGTGTCAATTGGAGATTGCACATATCAATTTATTAACAGAGAACAAACCTAAAGAAGACGTTAAAAATACTTTCTGTCTTTGTAAAAATAATAAATAATATATTCACTTTGAATACTTCTATTGAAAATACTACAATAGATTTGAAAACTAAAATCAAATTATTCCCAGAGGTTTGGCCTATTTAGGTGTTCTGAATATTAAGTAACCCTGGGTACTGAATTCCTGAACTGAAGAGCTGAAGGCTGAACAAGCCTCTGGAGAAGTCAAATCCAGCAGCAGCCTCCAAGTGTCTGAGGATGTCACAGCCCCCACTGAGGCCATCCCTGCCCAGAGACCGTGGGGGAATGGGCAGACAAGGAGAGCATCCCTGGGGCTGGGCAAGCAGAGCTCAGAGGCACCAGCAGGTCCAGGTGGGAAATGGAGTGTGCAATGTGGCTGTGACAGCCCTGCCTGGGCTGTGCCAAGCAGGACAGACAACCTCGACCCCCATCCCACAAACAACTCTTTCAATGAGTCATTTAGAAAGAAATTAGATTTGTTTGTGTCTTTGGAGTTGGAAACACCAGAGAAATACCAACAAGAGATTCTCAGGAGCTTAAAACAGCAAAACAGACTTTACTGCTACGTTAGAAAATTAGAGAAATTTGGCAAAAGGGTTAATACAACATTCAATCAACAAAAAACACTTCTCAAGGGATTTACTCAGTCCATTCAACTTCGCAAACTCTAAGAACTCTAAGTCTGTTCAATTTTAAGTTACTCAAAATTTTGCAAGAGGAAGGAATTAGATGAAGAAGACAGAGAAATAGAGAAAGACATGTAAGATATATGGAAGCACACACAGAGCTACCAGCTCCTGGACTGCAGCGATGTTGAGATAGAAATTCCAAGAGGAGGTGGGGTCAAGATGTGTTCTTACCTTGTGTTCAGCCTTAAATACTCCTTGGTCTTCCTGGGCCTTTACCCCAGGTGGGACTTGGGGTCATCTGGTCACTGAGGAGCTGGGCTGGGGGCTGCAGAGGTGGCTGTGGAGCATTGCCTTGGTGTGCCAGGCATTGGCAGACACTGCTGGGCTGGGATAGAGGCTCTGGGGGGATTTGGGTTCCAGGGCAGGGCAGTGCTGGACCTGCCCCTTCCCCCCCACACATGAAATGTTTCCAGCCAACAATCTCCTCCAGTCCATTACAAGAGGCAATGTTTGAGGTGGAATCCCAATTCTGGCCATGGGCACCTGGACAAGAAGACCAGTTCTTTTCCATAGGAAGGTGTCGTGGTTTCACGTTCGCCAAATTTGTTTATCAACTGGGAGATAGGATTTTGGGAGAAAAGGCAAAACAGGCACAACTTAAAGGTAAAAACAGATAGATTTTATTAACTTACACTAAAGGAAAAAAAAGAAAGAGAAAGGAGAAATGAGGCATTCAAACACCTTCCCCCCCCCCCCCCCCACCTTCTTCTGTTCACTTGTTCACTTTCCCACTCAACTCAGAGAGAAAACTATGATTTCCAGTCAGTTACCACAATTTAAACACGATCCTACATCACCTTGGGAGAGGAGCCTCTCTAGAGTTATGGAGAACACACCACAGATCTGCAACCGCCCGGAAATTGTCTGCAGAATCTGTGCAATCTCACCTATATAACAGTTTCTCAAGCTGTTTATGGGCTTCCGCATGTTTTGGGGTATTGTTTTAAGAATGCCTTTCTACTACAAAACAGGGGTTCTCTTCTATCTCTAAAACTGCCTCTATCTCAAAAGAAATAGAGACCTCCTTATTCTTTCCCAGGAGCCGGGGACATATTCTCAATTAAACCTCACGTATATCAATACACACAACCCTTTGGCTAGAACCTGCATTCCCCCAAGCAACATTAGGATATTACAAAAACAGTCCATTTCTCCATAATTCACATCTAGAGACGTCCGGTCAAAAATGTCCACTTCCTCCATCCCATCTTCCAGTAGTCTTTCTCAGTTCTTTCACTGACTTTGTCTCTCTACATTTCAAATCACTCTGTCTTCCATGGAGGAGGGAAAAGGGTTAAAGTCTGCCCACAGTCCTGTTTTCTCCTCTTCGCTGACTCCCAGGACTTCAAGGCCGCAGGTGGCGGGGGAAGGAAGGAGGGGAGAGAGAGAGCATGCTCAGGAGCGCTGATGGACGGACTCTCCTCCATCTCAATCAGGTCCAAAACAACTCAAATTTGGATCAGCTCCCTGGAGCTCTGGAGAAAAGTTTTTAAAAAGTCTCTCCTCCTTTGGACCGGAGGCTCCTGGCGCAGGGCCAACAGCACCGGTCTGAGATCTGCAGTCCTCCTCCTCTCCCCATCGCAGGAGCCGGGGGGGACAGAGGGCACACGCCAGCCTCAACCACAGTCCCACAGGCAGGGCCCCCCCCTTTCCCCCCAGGCCCAGCTGGGCCTGGTCCCTGGGGGGGGCCCAGATTGGACCCCAACTCACGAGCTGATGGTTCTCTCTTGGCAGCCGGAAAAGGAAAAAGGCCAGTCGCTTAGGACTTGTGACTGAAAAACTGTGTTTTCCAGAGGCGGAGAAACATTCCCATTCGTCAGCCAAGCTGTCAATCACAATCCATGCTAGAACTTTCAGAAAGTGAAAAATATTTTTTTTTTTTTTTTTTCACTTTCATGTTAAACCACCACATCTTTCCACCCCTCGACTCTGGAAAACACAGGCTTAAAATCATTATCAAAATTACACACATCATACATCTCTTATCTACTCTACTTAAGCAATAAACTATTCCACCCCTAGATATTCTACTACAATTATACTTAACTCATTACTAATTCTTGCTTTGCCTTTAAATTCTCCCATCCAATCTCATTCACAATTCTCATCAAATTTACCTCAATTTGTTCGCTCCAACCGGGCGGAAACACCAATCAATGTTGTGGTTTTAATTCTTTTTCCCGGCCAATGCACCATTTATGTCGTGGTTTCACGTTCGCCAAATTTGTTTATCAACTGGGAGATAGGATTTTGGGAGAAAAGGCAAAACAGGCACAACTTAAAGGTAAAAACAGATAGATTTTATTAACTTACACTAAAGGAAAAAAAAGAAAGAGAAAGGAGAAATGAGGCATTCAAACACCTTCCCCCCCCCCCCCCCACCTTCTTCTGTTCACTTGTTCACTTTCCCACTCAACTCAGAGAGAAAACTATGATTTCCAGTCAGTTACCACAATTTAAACACGATCCTACATCACCTTGGGAGAGGAGCCTCTCTAGAGTTATGGAGAACACACCACAGATCTGCAACCGCCCGGAAATTGTCTGCAGAATCTGTGCAATCTCACCCATATAACAGTTTCTCAAGCTGTTTATGGGCTTCCGCATGTTTTGGGGTATTGTTTTAAGAATGCCTTTCTACTACAAAACAGGGGTTCTCTTCTATCTCTAAAACTGCCTCTATCTCAAAAGAAATAGAGACCTCCTTATTCTTTCCCAGGAGCCGGGGACATATTCTCAATTAAACCTCACGTATATCAATACACACAACCCTTTGGCTAGAACCTGCATTCCCCCAAGCAACATTAGGATATTACAAAAACAGTCCATTTCTCCATAATTCACATCTAGAGACGTCCGGTCAAAAATGTCCACTTCCTCCATCCCATCTTCCAGTAGTCTTTCTCAGTTCTTTCACTGACTTTGTCTCTCTACATTTCAAATCACTCTGTCTTCCATGGAGGAGGGAAAAGGGTTAAAGTCTGCTCACAGTCCTGTTTTCTCCTCTTCGCTGACTCCCAGGACTTCAAGGCCGCAGGTGGCGGGGGAAGGAAGGAGGGGAGAGAGAGAGCATGCTCAGGAGCGCTGATGGACGGACTCTCCTCCATCTCAATCAGGTCCAAAACAACTCAAATTTGGATCAGCTCCCTGGAGCTCTGGAGAAAAGTTTTTAAAAAGTCTCTCCTCCTTTGGACCGGAGGCTCCTGGCGCAGGGCCAACAGCACCGGTCTGAGATCTGCAGTCCTCCTCCTCTCCCCATCGCAGGAGCCGGGGGGGACAGAGGGCACACGCCAGCCTCAACCACAGTCCCACAGGCAGGGCCCCCCCCTTTCCCCCCAGGCCCAGCTGGGCCTGGTCCCTGGGGGGGGCCCAGATTGGACCCCAACTCACGAGCTGATGGTTCTCTCTTGGCAGCCGGAAAAGGAAAAAGGCCAGTCACTTAGGACTTGTGACTGAAAAACTGTGTTTTCCAGAGGCGGAGAAACATTCCCATTCGTCAGCCAAGCTGTCAATCACAATCCATGCTAGAACTTTCAGAAAGTGAAAAATATTTTTTTTTTTTTTTTTCACTTTCATGTTAAACCACCACATCTTTCCACCCCTCGACTCTGGAAAACACAGGCTTAAAATCATTATCAAAATTACACACATCATACATCTCTTATCTACTCTACTTAAGCAATAAACTATTCCACCCCTAGATATTCTACTACAATTATACTTAACTCATTACTAATTCTTGCTTTGCCTTTAAATTCTCCCATCCAATCTCATTCACAATTCTCATCAAATTTACCTCAATTTGTTCGCCCCAACCGGGCGGAAACACCAATCAATGTTGTGGTTTTAATTCTTTTTCCCGGCCAATGCACCATTTATGTCGTGGTTTCACGTTCGCCAAATTTGTTTATCAACTGGGAGATAGGATTTTGGGAGAAAAGGCAAAACAGGCACAACTTAAAGGTAAAAACAGATAGATTTTATTAACTTACACTAAAGGAAAAAAAAGAAAGAGAAAGGAGAAATGAGGCATTCAAACACCTTCCCCCCCCCCCCCCACCTTCTTCTGTTCACTTGTTCACTTTCCCACTCAACTCAGAGAGAAAACTATGATTTCCAGTCAGTTACCACAATTTAAACACGATCCTACATCACCTTGGGAGAGGAGCCTCTCTAGAGTTATGGAGAACACACCACAGATCTGCAACCGCCCGGAAATTGTCTGCAGAATCTGTGCAATCTCACCCATATAACAGTTTCTCAAGCTGTTTATGGGCTTCCGCATGTTTTGGGGTATTGTTTTAAGAATGCCTTTCTACTACAAAACAGGGGTTCTCTTCTATCTCTAAAACTGCCTCTATCTCAAAAGAAATAGAGACCTCCTTATTCTTTCCCAGGAGCCGGGGACATATTCTCAATTAAACCTCACGTATATCAATACACACAACCCTTTGGCTAGAACCTGCATTCCCCCAAGCAACATTAGGATATTACAAAAACAGTCCATTTCTCCATAATTCACATCTAGAGACGTACGGTCAAAAATGTCCACTTCCTCCATCCCATCTTCCAGTAGTCTTTCTCAGTTCTTTCACTGACTTTGTCTCTCTACATTTCAAATCACTCTGTCTTCCATGGAGGAGGGAAAAGGGTTAAAGTCTGCCCACAGTCCTGTTTTCTCCTCTTCGCTGACTCCCAGGACTTCAAGGCCGCAGGTGGCGGGGGAAGGAAGGAGGGGAGAGAGAGAGCATGCTCAGGAGCGCTGATGGACAGACTCTCCTCCATCTCAATCAGGTCCAAAACAACTCAAATTTGGATCAGCTCCCTGGAGCTCTGGAGAAAAGTTTTTAAAAAGTCTCTCCTCCTTTGGACCGGAGGCTCCTGGCGCAGGGCCAACAGCACCGGTCTGAGATCTGCAGTCCTCCTCCTCTCCCCATCGCAGGAGCCGGGGGGGACAGAGGGCACACGCCAGCCTCAACCACAGTCCCACAGGCAGGGCCCCCCCCTTTCCCCCCAGGCCCAGCTGGGCCTGGTCCCTGGGGGGGGCCCAGATTGGACCCCAACTCACGAGCTGATGGTTCTCTCTTGGCAGCCGGAAAAGGAAAAAGGCCAGTCACTTAGGACTTGTGACTGAAAAACTGTGTTTTCCAGAGGCGGAGAAACATTCCCATTCGTCAGCCAAGCTGTCAATCACAATCCATGCTAGAACTTTCAGAAAGTGAAAAATATTTTTTTTTTTTTTTTTTTTCACTTTCATGTTAAACCACCACAGAAGGAAAGCACAGAGTCTTCCCCAGGATTTGGAAGGCAGGTGAGAGCCTCACTAGTCCAAGGCGAGCCTGACTTGTCAGTAATGAAAGATTTTGTCTGGGAGCAGTGTTTGTATAGAAGGAATTTTGGACATTGAATCCCAATTTTGGCCCTGGGCAGCTGGAGGAGAAGGACAGTTCTTTCCCATTGGAAGGCAAGCAGGGAGCCCCAGGGTTTCAGTAGCAGATGAGAAGAGACCCTCAACATGCCAAAGTCAGCTGGACCAGTCAGGTGGCCCTGGGAGCCTAAACCAGCCAGAACTGTTCTGTGTTCCATTTGATTTATGGGGCCCTGCAGTGTCACAATGGTGCCTTGATTCCATGGGGTCCAGCAGTTCCACAATGGCCCCTTGATTACAAGAAGACCTGCAGTGTCTCAATAAACCCTTGGTTTGATGGGGTCCCACAATGTCACAATGGCCCCTGGCTTCCAAAAGGACCCTCAGTGTCACAAGGGTCCCAGCTGTTGCCTCAAGTTTGCCTGTTTTTCACTTCTTGCATTTGTTCTCACACAGCTTCAAGTAAACTATGTATATTTTTAGGATTGTTTGGATTCTTCCTCTCTAGGAGGAGAATGAATGATTGATGGTGATGTTCACCAATGAGGTCAAAGAGGTGGCTACCTGTGTAGCCAATCTTGACCTGTCTGTAAATTTGTATATATATGGAGTCAGAAAAATAAAGTAAAAGCTTTCCTTCTTCACCTCCTGCTGGCCTGCCTCGTCTTTTCGTGCTCCTAACAGCAGCCGCACTTGTGACCCTCCGTCACAACTGGTGACCCGACGTTGAAATGGAATTCAGCCTTCTGTGTGTCTGAGGTCACAACTGGCCCCGACGGTGGACAGGAAGTCACAACTGGTGACCCCTCCGTTGGACCAGAATTCAGCCTTCTGTGTGTCCGAGGTAACAGTGGTAAGAGATGATGACCTCTATCCCTTCCTCGGAAGATGCCTTCATGATGGACCTCTGGTTTGAGGCCCTGGAGAAGGAGGGATCCTCTGTATCTAGAGAGGATATCCAAGAGTTTTTTTATTATGCTAGAATCCATGGTTTTTTCTCTACCGTTCAGGCTGCTTTCTCCACATTGGAGTGGCGGGCCTTAGGGTCCCGCCTACTGCACGAGTTTGAGGTGGATTCTGGGGTGGACCTTTTGTGGTTGTTAACAACCTGGAAAAGGCTGCAAAACGTGCTCTTCGGTATGCAGCCTCCCACCTCTGGGGCTTCAGAGGATGGCTCCAGCCACATGTTGTCTCCTGGGCTAGGTGCCAGGGGAGATAGTGGTGCCTTTTCTCCTGTCCCCGCACTGCGGACGCGCCGCTGGAGCGGAGGAGATTTAGCCCCCCCACGCGCGCGGTGCCGGCGGGAACACCCATTCCCGCCCCGCGCAGATGCAGGAGCGAGGAAAGCATGTCCTCCCTCAGCGCGGCAGCTGGGGAGGGCGCGGGGCCCGCGGAGCGGACCCCACCTGTACCCGCACCCCGCAGGCGCTGGAGTGCGGGGGATCTTAGGGCTTGCGAGAGCCCAAGGGGACCGGCGCGACCAGCGCTGCCGTCTCCGGCGCCGCGGAGGCGGCAGCAGGAGGTCCCGTTCCCTCTCTGTGCATTTCCGGCACGGCAAATGCCAAGAGTGCGTCTGAATCGGGGAGGGGGGATGGTCACAGTGGACTGCCCTCATTGTGGGATTTCCACGAAATATTTCGTGGAGGAGGACGGCGTGGGTTCGTGCCGTCCCGAGGGGCCGAGCGAAGTGGCCCTGGACCCGCGCGGCGGGGACCCGCAGTCCCCCCGCGGCTCTGGACGCGGCTCCGGGCAGCCAGCCAAGTCTGCCCGGGGGGGCACGGCCCCGGAGAGTCAGGGGCCCGCCCCGGAGAGTGAGAGGCCCGCCCCGGAGTGTGAGAGACCCGCCCCGGAGAGGGCAGGGGGGCCGCCCACCATTGGAATTCGAGCGGCAGGGGGGACGATGCTGGGAGCGGTACCCACTGCCCCTCCCGCAGCTGCTGCTCTGCTGAGAGATGTGTGGGGGAGGTGGCGCTTGGGTGACCTTCAGGCTGTACAGCCTGGTTCTCCAGCGAGCCTTTCACCCCCCGCGAGCCCCCCTCCTTCCCCCGTGGCTTCTCCCCCCCAATCGCCCGTGTCCTTGGGAACAGTGCTGCCTCACGGCAAGTCCCTCAAGGCGCTGTGGTCCCCCCCCGCGCTGAGCTGGAGCAGCTCCGCAGTGTTTACTTTTAGGGGGGACGGCACAGCTGGCAACAGGCCGGTGTTCACTCATGGTAAGGGGTCCCGAGATCCCAGGTCACCTTCGGGTGCCCATTGGACACTGCCACTGTGTCAGGTGACTGTCCGGCCGCAGGATCCTGCACGTTTTCGGGAGGATGTCCGATCCAAGGCTGATGCCGTGGGTAGCCGTGGTTCGGCACGGCACCCCCTGAAGAGCAGGGATGAATTCCCCAGCTCTGCAGGTGCTGCAAGACAGGCACCTGCCTCTGTCCCTGTGAAGAGGAGGATGGATGATGCCTCCACGGGCGGTCTGCGAGCTTTCCCTGTGCTTTGGGAAGCTGGTCGCAGGAAACATGCCAATTTGTCTTGGCAGGCTTTGGTTGATCTCCGAGATAGGGTTGGTAAATACGGTCTGGGGTCTCCGGAGATGATGCAGGTACTCCGGCTGATAGACACAGACATGTTACCTCCTTATGACATTCGGTGTTTGGGCAAGGTTCTCTTTCAGCCGGTCGAATATGACCTATTTGAGTCCACGTGGTCTCAATTGGCTGAAAAGACTGCAGCACAGAATTTGCTGGCTCGTCAAGATGACCCTAGATATGGGGTCGGGCCAGACGTGCTGCTGGGTATAGGTGAGTTTGCTGATGTTAATAGGCAGATCACCTGTGAGCCCCTGGTACTGGAGCAGTGCCAGAAGGTTGGCATGGCAGCATTGGTACAGACAATAGAGTTGTCTGCACCCAAACAGTCTTTTGCCACAATTCTTCAGGGGACTGACAAACCCTTTCTGCAATTCGCAGGAAGGCTGACAGCTTCGGTTGAGCGACAGGTGGATGATGTTAATACCAGAATGATGTTGCTCAAACATTTGGCAAGGAGCAATTGCAATGCGGCACAAAACTAGCAATTTTTTGCGGCACAAAACTAGTCAGAATGTAGAAGGATCATTGAGGCCCTTCCAGGTGATCCCTCACTTTTGCAAATCGCTGAGGCCTGTGCCAAATTGAGCACTGTACGTGCTAAGGTGGCTGCCGTGGCTACCACCTTGCAGCCGACCTGGAAGGGGAAGCGGGGTGGGAAGCCGAAGCAGGCAAAGGCTCCGGCCAGCAAGAAGACAGGGAAGAAAGGGAAGAAGGGAACCAAACCTTTGTTTCTTTGTGCACGGTGTGGACGGCCAAATCACATGGCCAATGGTTGTAAGGCCACAGTTCACGTGAATGGCCAGCCTCTGTCGGGAAATTGGCAGTGGGGTGTGAAAAGGAAGCGTGCTCAGACACGAGTGTCTTCCCAATCCCCAGAGCCAATGGAGGTCTGCTGGGCCAGCAGAGTTTCCACACCCACCCGCCCCTGTCACTGTCCCTGAAGGAACCTGAATTGCTCAACTTGTGGTTTTGAGTCTTCTGTTCACAGGACAGAGTGCCGGTGGCGAGAAGGAGGCTGCTCTGAAGCTACTGGGCTGCCTGACGTTCACTGGACTGTTGTTCTGGCCAGAGACTGTCCTGAAACGACTTTTACTCCGTCTGTTTTTGGAGTGGACATTGCGAGTTTCTCCCTTGCTGCTTGGCATCTGGAATGGACTCTTTCTTCTAGATGACTTCGTCGCCCTTCATGACTTGGTTCGGGAGCAGTTGGTCCAGGGTCATCTGGAACTTTCTACCAGTCCCTGGAATGTCTCAGTTTCCTGCCTCAGAAAGAAGTCTGGGACATGGAGGTTGTTACAGGACCTCTGAAGAGTTAATGCTGTGGTGGAAGGCATGAAGATGGTGCGGGCTGATGTGCCGTCGCCCACCATGCTTCCGACAGATTGGTTGATCCTCGTTGTGAATCTGAAAGATTGTTTTCTTGTGATTCATTTGTACCCTACAGGTATCAGTGGCCGATGGAATGTTGAATAGTCCGATCCCTTGCACGTTTTGGACTGGGTCTTTCTGCCCCATCAGCCGCAAAAGTCAGCAATTGTATTGTTTGAGCTCATTGCTTGATTGATAATTAAATGCAGGCAACAGTGCTTGCAGATTGATGGGTGCGGATTTTGCAAATTTTATACTCTCAGTATTATGGGAGAAATTTGATTGGAGCTTTGCAAGCAGTGTTTCTCTGCCAAATGCTCTGAAAAATTTTAGGGCAGGTTGCTTGTCATCTGCCCGGCCATGAGCTATTGCAAGTGGCAAAAATTCTTTGAAATTTTTTGCGGCACAAAACTAGTCAGAAGTCAGTGCAAGGACCTGCTGTCTTCACAGACAGTTCAGGAAGGATGCAACGGGCCATTGTTGCTTGGAAGGATGGATCTGAGGGTCAAGTTTTGGAAGGTCATGAGGATGGGACAGCCCAATTTGTTGTATTGAGGGCTGCCATCATGGCATTTCCAAAGTTTCCCAGGAACCTTTCAATTTAGTCAGGGATTTCGTTTCTGTGGCCGACATGGCACAGATGTTGGGTCATTCAATTTTGAAGGGAGTCAGCAATGTTGCTTTGTTTCATTTGATGAAGACCCTGTGTTGTGCCCCTGAGGTCTGGGTTCTTCAAAACAAAAACGGGGAATGCAGGGTGAAACCCCGCAAACAATTGGCAAAGGTTTTGTATGCCATCAAGCACCATAAGGTGCTGCAGGGTTCTAATAACCCTGTCATGTGCAAAGCAGGAGACCGTGACCAAAACGAAGGTCAACGAGTGGAGGAACCACTGAGTGACGACTCTGATGCCGATGATCACTCCGATGCTCCTTCCACGTCAAGAAATTGAACATTGTTCATTTTCTTTTTTCTTTTTTCTTTTTTTAATGGTAAAAGGGTGAGATGTTGCCTCAAGTTTGCCTGTTTTTCACTTCTTGCATTTGTTCTCACGCAGCTTCAAGTAACCTATGTATATTTTTAGAATTGTTTGGATTCTTCCTCTCTAGGAGGAGAATGAATGATTGATGGTGATGTTCACCAATGAGGTCAAAGAGGTGGCTACCTGTGTAGCCAATCTTGACCTGTCTGTAAATTTGTATATATATGGAGTCAGAAAAATAAAGTAAAAGCTTTCCTTCTTCACCTCCTGCTGGCCTGCCACGTCTTTTCGTGCTCCTAACAGCAGCCGCACTTGTGACCCTCCGTCACACCCAGCGATTCCATGAGGCTTTGCAGTGTCACAATGGTCCCTTGGTCTCACAAGGCCCCACAGGGTCACAATGGTCCCTTGGTTCCATGGGGCCCTGTGCTGCTGCATTCCCCCCTCCCCTTCTCAGGCCACCCTGTGAGCTGAGAAATGCTCATTTGGCCTTGGCCAACAGCCCCTGGGCTCAGCTCCTCTGGAGCTCAGCAGAAACCCTGTCTGCTCCCAGGCACTGCTGCTGCCCAACGAGCTCCTGGATTCTTTAGGAGCAGCCCTGGGAACTGTTTTTGTTCCCTCAGTGGCACAACATCCCTGTTCTCACACTTCCAAGGAAAGCTGCTGATCCCAGGTGCGACTGCCTGGATTTTGTGTGGTTTTGTTGCTGCTTTGTTTCCTTGGTGTGCCTGAAGTGTCCAGTCAGGAGCAGAGTGACCTTTGCTAAGGAACTTTGTTGTGCTCTCCCTTAATATTAAATCTGCATTTTGCTGATCCCTTGCTGGGGATTTTTTAAGCACTCTCAGCCCTTTGTTTGTAACAAGGAGACCAGGCCCAGGCTCTGGGGACATGAGGACACTGCAGGGAGTCCCTGTCCCCCTGTCCCACCCCTCCCCAGCCCTGGCCCCCTGTCCCCGTGTCAGGCTCTGGGGTTGATCTCGTGGAACATCCTCTGGGGGGGGCTGCGGCACCGGGGTCGGGGGGGACCCGGGGGGACAGGGGACCCCGCTGTGCACGAGCAGTGTTGGACTTCTCTGGGGAAAACTGTGAGGGTGGTCTGGGACAGAGTGACCTCCCAGGGACCTCACACAGCCCCTGTGATGTCATACAGCAACACGTGATGTCACACAGCAGCCTGTCATATCCCAGCCCAGTCTGAGATGTCACACAACCTGCTCTGGGATGTCATAGCCTACTTTGTGATGTCACAACACACTTTCTATGAAGTCCCATCTAGCTCTGTGATGTCACAACCCATTCAGAGATGTCACACAGCCCACTCAGTGATGTCATATAGCCACCCTGTAATGTCACAGCACACTTTACGACCTCACAGCCCACTCTATGATACCATAAATCCATAGTATGATGTCACAGCCTGCTCTGCAATGTCACACACTCCCTTCTGTGATGCTGTAGCTGCTCAACAAACTCTGTGATGTCATAGCCCAATCAGTGACCTCACACAACCCACCCTGTGCTCTCACACAGCCTCTTTGGGACATCTCAGCTGCTCAGTGGATCTGTGACACAGCAGCAGAGGTGCTGCTGTGACATAGCCCCCTCTGGGACAGCACACAGCCCCTGCCAGTGCTGAGCCCCTGTGAGCTCTGTCTGTGCCCTGCTTGTGTCCCTGAGGTGCCCTGGCAGTGCCCCAGCCCTGCTGGGCTGTGCACAGGAGCTGCTCCTGGGCAGAGCTGTCTCTCTGCAGTGCTGCCCTTGCCAGGAGCTGCCTCTGTGCCAGGAGCTCGGCCCAGCTCAGCAGCACAGACACAGCACAAGGATTTGAATGACCCTCTCAGGGCTTTGGTGTTGTTTACATCAGACTCAGTCCTTCAGAGTGTGCTCAAAAATCTTCTCAATAACTCAAAGTGAAATTGAAACACTGAAGTTTCTTGTAGTGAAAAGGAGTTCCACTGAGGGACAGGACTGAGAAAGTGTCTCCAGGTTCCAGTTGGAGGAGAACACTGCAGGCACTGATGACAGGTGGGGACAAACAAGGGAAAGGTGTCTCTGATGCTGAGCAAACCTGGATGCGTTTCAGGAATGCAAAGGGTCGAGGCCTGAGCCCCAGCCCCTGCCAAGGCACATCCTGTCCCTCCCTCCTTGCTAAGGGCTCTTCCCAGGCCACTGGGATGTGGGGATATGCAATGCCAAGGGCAGCACCATGGGGCAGCCCCTGCCAGGCTGCTGAGCAGGGACAAGGAGGCAATGAGGCCCCAGGGCTGCAAGGGTCACTTGTCTCCTCCTCATGTCTCAGGCCCAGGGCCAGCAGCCATGGCCAAAGTGCTGCAGGAGTTGGCTCTGGCAGGGCCTTGCAGCTGCTGCCCATCCCTGTGCCCTGTCCAGCCCAGGCTGTCCTACGGTGTCCATGCCCTGTGCCTCTGTCCCTGCAGGCTGTCATCCGTCACTCCCCAGCTGCCCCACCTGGCTGGGCCCTTCCTCTGCTGACAGCTCTGCGTCCTGCCTGCCTCTGCCTGGGCACACAGAGCCTTGGGCTGCTCCAGACTCCTTCTGGGGGACGTGCTGCACCTCAGCTCTTCCCTGGGATGGAAATTCCTTTCTCCTGGTGTCCAGTCTGGGCCTCCCTAGGTGCCCTTGCATTATTCTTTTCTTTCTCTGCCTGTTTTCTTCCATGTCAAAAGGATCCACCATCTCTGAAATCATTCCTTAATCCGCCCCAGGTCTCTCCTCTGCTGTCCTCAGTCTCCTCTCCAGTGAGCACAGTGCTCCTTTGTCTTTTTAGAGTGGCCAAGTGCTTGAGGCCAAGAGCACCTGGACAAGAGGTCCTGTTCTTTTCCATTGGAAGGAAACCACAAAATCCCAGTACTGAAATATGAAAATCGGTCACCAGAGGCCAAGGCCCGCCAGAGCTGTCTGTCCTAGAAAGTTTCATATGGAAACAATCCCTGGATATACAGAAACTTGGAGGCGCAATCCCAGTTTTGGCCATTTGTGCCTGGAGGAGAAGGACAGTTCTGTTCCATGGGAAGGAAAGCACGGAGCCCCAGTGCTCCAGGGGCAGAGGAGAAGCAGCTCTGGCCATGCCAAGGTCAGCTGGACCCCTCAGGCAACCCTGGGAGCCCAAGCCAGCCAGAGCTGTTCCATGTCCCCTGGGTTCCATGGGGGCTGCAGTGTCTGTCACAAAGCCCCTGCTGTTCTTTGGGGCCCCTCAGTGCCACAGTGGCCCCTTGGTTCCATGGAATGCCACGGGATCACTGTGGTCCCCTTGGTTCCACCAGCCCTGCAGTGTCACCACAGCTCCTGGGCTCCAGGAGCCCACCAGGGTCACCATGGTCTCCAGAGGAGGGAAAGCTCTGAGTCCCAGGGTTTCAGAGACAGAGGAGACACAGCCACCAGAGGCCAAGACCAGCCACATCTGTCTGTCCTGGCAGCTTTGTCTGGGAAGAAACCTTGGATATAGGGAATTGGGAATGTGGCATCCCAATTCCAGTCATTTGTGCCTGGACAAGCAGGACCAGTCTTTTCCATATAAAGAAAAGCACAGAGCCCCCATGTTTGGATGCAGGTGAGAGCTGGCCCTCAGGAGGCCAAGGCAGCCACACTTGGCATGACTGTTCGCTTTTGTCTGGGAGCAATCCTTGGATAGACAGAATTTGGGAGATGGAATACCGATTTTGGCCATGGGTGCCCCGTTGAGAAGGATGGGATTTTTTTCCATATGAAAGAAAAGCACCAGATCCAAGTGTTTTGGAAGGAGATGGGCGGTGGTGACAGTAAGGGAGAGGAGCCAGACCTGTCTCTGATGGCAGCCTCTGTCTTGGAACAATCCTTGGATACATGGAATTTGGGAGATGGATTCTCAGTATCGGCCATCGGCACCTGGATATGAAAGATGTTTAATTCCATAGGAAGAAAAGCACAAAGCCCCAGTGTTTTTAGAAGATGAGAGATGACCCCTGGAAGGCCAAGCCAGGCAGATCTGTCTTTTCCAGAAGGTTTGATCTGGAAACAATCCTTGGATATACGGAAATTTGGAAGTGAGATCTTGAAAATTTTGATCATGAGCATCTGAATGACAATTCTTTTCCAGAGTAAGGAAAGGGTGGATCCCCAAGGTCTTAAAGGAAGATCAGAGGTGGCCACCAGGACGCCAAGACCAGAAAGATTTGTCTGACCTTGCAGCTCTTCCCTATGAGTAACCTTTGGATAGATTTTGGGAGGTAAAATCCCAGTTTTGACCATGGGCTCATGGATGAGAAGGACAGTCATTTTCCATAGAAAGAGAAGCACAAAGCTCCAGTGTTTTGGTGGTAGATCACCAGAGGTGATCTGGTGGCCAGAGGTGGTCCCCAGGAGGCCAAGCCAGAGAGACTTTTCTCTCCTGGAGGCTTTTGGCTGGAAGCAATCCTTGGATATGCAGAATTTTGGAGGCCAAATCCCAATTGTGGCCATGGGTCTCCGGAAGAGAAGGGCAGTTCTTTCCCACAGGAGGGAAAGCATGGAGCCCCAGCGCTCCAGGGGCAGATGGGAAGCAGCCCTCAACATTCCATGGTCAGCTGGAGCTGTCAGGCAGCCCACGGGAGGCCAAGCCAGCCAGACCTGTTCCATGTTCCCTGGGTTCCATGGGGAGAGGGAAACAAGGCACAGGGAGAAGAATGAATCCACCAGAAAAGTCAAGGCCAGAGCTGTCCTGAAAACCATCCCTGGCTGGGGTCGGGCTGGGCTCAGCCACAGCCCCCAGACCCATTTGCTGAGGCCAGGTTTGCACCCCCATCCCCCAACCAAGAGTTTTGGGGGTGTGGGGTAACCCCTGCTCAAGGGGAGTGAACATCAACCCCCTGACCCAGCCTGGCTCAGGTGTAAAAGCTCCACCCCGGGAAGGCCACACACACACAGGGGACAGTTTCACACTTGCCCTGCCCCAGGGGACGTCTCTGTCCCTGACACTCCCTTGCGCTTCCCTCCTTTTCCCTTTCACAGGCTGGGGGACTTTGCCAAATATGAGAATCATTTTTCTCTTCGTTCTTGTCGCCTTTGTGCCAGCTACAGAGAATTTTCCTTCCTTCTAATTACTTTTTTTGGGTTGAATTCTCACTTTTCTTTTACAGGAACCTGTCAGCAGCAGAGCTGGAGTTGTGCAGGGAGTGATTAAACTTGGAATTGCCACAATAATTGCTTGTCTTGTCGGTTTATTATGTTTGGGATTTGTTTGCATTTTCATCACAAGTGAAGTGTGGGAAGAGCAAATACTCCTCAAAGCATTTGATGTAGGGTTAATTTGATTTCTGCCGAGCGTATTTTGTCTGGTGCCCAGGGGATGCTCGTGGGGTCTCTGTGCCCCTCACCCTGGGGGATGCTTGGGAGGGGCTTGGGTGGTTGTCCCGGTCCCTGTCACCTCAGGTCATTACTGAGGGGTTGTCCTTGTCCCTCTCACCCCAGGACATTACCGAGGGAGTGTCCCTGTCCCTGTCACCCCAGGATTACTGAGGGATTGTCCCTGTCTCTCACACCTCAGGCCATTACTGAGGGATTTTCCCTGTCCCTCTCACCTCAGGCCCTTCCAGAGGGGGTGTTCCTGTCCCTGTCACCCCAGGACATTCCTGAGGGATTGTCCCTGTCCCTGTCACCTCAGGCCATTCCTGAGGGGGTCTCCATTGTTCTCACCCCGGGGAATGCTTGGGGGGTCTCCCTCCCTCTCACCCCTTTGCCAGGGAGGTTCTTGGGGAAGTCTCTGTCCCTCTCACCCCAGGAGATGCTTGGGGCTCTCTGTCCCCCTCACCCTGGGGGATGCTCAGGGGGTCTCCATCCCTCTCACCTCAGGGAATGCTTGTGCAGGGCTGGGGACCAAAGGCTCTGTGTCCCTCTCCCTGCTGAGTGTGCTCAGGGGTTTGGGGCCTTTCTGACCTTCTCATACCTGGGGAGGCCCCGGGGGTGTCTGTCCCTCTCAGGCCCAAACATCATCGGGGTGAGAGGGACAGAGACATCCCCAAACTCCCAGAAAGGGCTAAATGTGGGATTTGGTTTGGGGCTGAGGATTTAGGAAGGGGCTGGAATTGGGGCTGGGGGTGGAGTTGGGGCTGGGATTTGGATTAGAGCTGAGATTGGGGTTAAGGCTAGATTTGGGATTGGCATTAGTGCTGGGGTTGGGATTTGGTCTGGAGCTCGACAAGTCTGGGACTGGGATGAGATTAAATACAGGACTGAGAGTATGTCTAAATGTGGAGGGAGATTGAGACCAGCATCAGGGTTAGGTTTGGGACTGAGCAGAGTGGGACAGAGGGAGGTCACTGCAGGATGTCCCTGGCATGGTCCCAGCCCTCCTCAGGCACCTCCAAACATGGGGGGCAGCTGGGTGCTCCAAGATCCAGGTGCTCCCATGCTGCCCCTCAGTACCAGGTGAGCATTCCATGAGGGCAGCCCTGAATGTGACCCTTGGGATCTGGGATCAGCCTTCACATCCCTGTGGGAGCAGCTACAGACATGAGGAGAGATTTTTCCCTCTTCTTCATTCCTGTGGAAGGGTGAACCCCAGCTGCCCTTTCCTTCTGGTGCCTCCTCATCTCCTCTGCTGAGGATGTCAAACCCACAGGAGTAGGAAAATCCCCATTCTGTGTTTCTTTAGGTCTGCAGCCTGGGACATCCACTCAGAACAAAGCACTTTATGAAAGCCCTGATGCTGAATGGCATCCCGAAGACGTTTGTGAGAAAGGGAGGAAATGGTATTTTGATAGGAAATAAAAGTTGCAAAATTATTTCTTTCTGTCCCATTCATTTTCAGTCAGTTGCATTTCTCAGAGTGCCACCTCCTCAGCTGATTGGAGTTGTGTTCTCCTTTCCCTTCTGCCTTTCTCTGCCTGCTCTGTTTCTCTCTCATTGTCTCTCTTGAGCCAGGGCAGCTCCCACCAAAGACCCTCCCCTGATTTAATTCCCAGTCCAGGAGCTAGAACAACCATGGGTGAAGTGATGAAGGCTGGCAGTGAAATGTCACTGTAAGACCTTGCTCCACTTGGCTTTTGGCCCCTTAGTAAGAGCTTTGCCTTCAAGGGCAGGAACATCTTTTCCTAGCTGGGAACAGGAATTGCAGACCCTGGGAGTGTGTGCCATGGATCCCAGAGGGGCATTCCCAGGGCTCCCAGGGTGCTGCTCCTGCCGTGCCTCCCAAGGAGCTGTGCAGGGCCAGGGGACAAGGTCCAGCAGCTGTGTGGGCTCCCAGAGCAGACAGCAAAGGTGGCTTTGCTGGACATTTACCCTGCCCATCCCTGGGGCTGATCGGGGGCTCCCCTCACCCAGCAGCCAGTGTGGCGGCGGCCAGGGGGCAGAGGGAGTGGGAAAGGGAGGAAGGGCTGGAGGAAGAAGAGGGAGAGAGGAGCAGGAGGAGCAGGAAGAGGAAGAGCAGGAAGAGGAGGGAGAGAGGGATGACGCAGAGCAGGAGCAGGAACAAGAAGAGGAGAGAAGATGAGGAGCAGGAAGAGGAGCAGGAGAAGGAGCAGCAAGAGGAGAGATGAAAGAGGAAAAGGAGCAGGAGGAACAGGAGCAGGAGCAGGAACAGGAGCGGGAGAGCCAGGCTGTTCACACCTCCTGCACGCTGAGTCTGCAGCACCCCCTGCCCTGGCAGCATCGCCCCCAGCCCCAACCTGCAGGTGAGGGGGGAGGGTGAGCTCACCCCAACTCCATCCAGGGGACTCTGGCAGGATGTTTTCCCCCAAACCAGAATCTTCCATTCCCAAACCTTGGCTGGATGGAAGAGAAAGCTGCAAGGAAGAGAAAGATGTCCCGGGACAGCCAGGCAGGTGAGGAGGAAGTCAATTCCCCTTTGCCCCGCTCTCCTTCTCCATCTCCCAGCCCAGCATGGCCCCTGGCTGCAGGACAACCCCGCTGCTAACGCTGTCCTGCCGAGGATGCACTGTGGGGATCTCCTTCCTCTTCGCTCTGGCACGGAGGCAAATCCCATCCTCTCCTTGTCCTTCCTCCCCCAGACAAGGAGCTTAGGACAGAGACCAGGGAGGACAAATCCCTGTGGCAGAACCTCGTGGGAGAGGCCTTGTTGAGCAGCTCCACAGCACAAAAATCCAACACTGAGGAAAAGGCTCCAAACCCATCCCAGGGTGCCCTGAGGAGTACTTCCTGTGCGAGGAAGGCATCTGGAGATCAAGCCTGAGCTCAGAACTGGTGGTCCATGAGGAAGTTCATGATGGAGAAGAGCCCCACAAGTCCTTTGAGTGTGGGAAGAGCTTCTGCTGGAGGTTCCTCCTTATCAGCCACCAAATGATCCACACTGGGGAGAGGCCCTACGAGTGTCCCTAGTGTGGGAAGAGCTTCACCCACAGCTATACCTTGACTCAACACCAACGGAGGCACCGGTAAGGGAAGCCCTGTGAGTGCCTTGACCATGGAAAGAGCTTCATGCCCAGCTCCAACTTCATTCCCAATCAAAGGACCACGTTTGGAAGAGTCCTGGTGACCCACATTCATTGTGATCCATGCTGAGAAGTCACCTGTCCTTCTCCCTGTCCCTGGCAATGATGTGAGGTGGAATTGAAGAACCTGAGAGTGTTTGGCCATAGCTCTGTCATTGTATTTGATCCCATCTCAGGTCATTACCAGGGGGCAGGAAAGGGACTCTCTCTTTCTCCCAAGGAGAATGATGTCCTTTATAGGCAGGAGGAAATACATGGCCTGGGAGAGCCAGTCGATGTTGTAGTAAGGACATGCTGTAGTTTACCTTGTTTATCATTTTTCTTACACCTTCTGTTATTAATATTGTTTCTGTTTCCATTTATTCTTATCTTGTTGCTGTTCCCAGTAAATTGTCCTTATCCCAGCCTGGGATCTTTGCCTTTTGTACTTTCAGTGCCAGGCTGGAGGACAGCGAGGGGCAGCACGGTTTTAGCAGGAGCAGGAAATTGGGGAATCCCATTCCTAAAGCCCGTGGAAACTGAGCATCACAGCTGGGGCCAGCCCTGGCTGACCTGGCAACAGCCTTGGGAGCGGGGCCCTGGCTGGGGGCTGTGGGAACCTCTTCCCTCTGGTGCCCAGGGGCAGGAGTGCAGGGAACGGCTGGAGCTGAGTCGGGGCAGGTTTGGGTTGGGTCTGAGGAAAAGGTTCTTCCCCCAGAGGCTGCTGGGGCACTGACCAGGCTCCCAGGGAAGGGTCCCAGCTCCAGGGCTCTCTGAGCTCCAGCAGCGTTCAGACACCGCTGGCAGGCCCAGGCTGGGATTGTTGGGGTGCCCTGTGCAGGGCCAGCAGTTGGACTCCAGGATCCTGATGGCTCCCTCCCAACTCAGCCAATTCTGTGCCTCTGGGATCCCCTGGCCCTGGGAATGGGACTGCAAATGGTTGCCCTGGCAAGGGACTCTGGCTCCAGGCCTGAGCTGGGATGGTGTCAGGGTCCGCAAACATATGCGGGGAACCTGATGGTTCATTTTAGGATCTCAGAGCGCAAAAGACACAGCAGGGGACAACTCAATACAATGAAAATGCACCTTTATTTAGTGCCACCAAAATGCGATAGTGGGAGAGAAAATAGAGAATAGTAAGAAAGATAGAAAAGAGGGTAAGGGGATTATAGCTACCAACGTGGAGGGCCGAGTCCTCGAGGCCGAGATGCCTATAGACGCGGTTGTTCTCCAGTGGGGTGATCACGAAAGTGAGCGGGGGTCTCCAGGGTTTTATAGGTTGGTCAAGGCGGGGACCAAAGCGAGTGGCACAAAGCCAAAGCAGGAGCCACCTGTGTTGAGGCAAAGCAAGGGGCCCAGAGCCAAAGCAGGAGCCACCTGCATGCAGGTTGAAACAAAGGAGAGTCACAGGGCCAAAACCAGAGCCACGTGTGTCGAGGTTGGGTGCTCAGGGACAAGCTGCACACCGTACGTGCCGTGCTCTGGTACGGGCGGACCAGCTTGGGCAAGCAGCCTTGGCTCAGTCCACTGTGACCAGTTCCATTGTTCTTGCACTCCGTTCTCATGGAGATGCATACCAGTCTTCCGAGACTTGGCAAACGTTCCACCTCAGCCAGGCCAGGGCTCCTTTCAGAGTCTGGGGTCTCAGTCCTCAGTCATTGGAGACAGTCGTGAGGCATATCACATCCTTGGACAGACTCTGACACCACCCCGTGACTCACAACTGACGACAAAGGTCTTCTTCTGCAACGTTGTCACGATGTCTTCAGGACTCGTCCGTGTTGGTAGCATATATCCCAGAAAACAGGGACAGTAAAAAAGAGAGAGAGAGAGAGAGAGAGAGAGAAAGGAAATATAAAGGAAAGCAAAATAAAAAACAAAAATTAATCAATATTCAATTAAAACAATTTTCCAAAATACTCAAACAAATTACAAAAAATCAAAAAACAATATAACAATAAAACAATAAATCAATATACAATCAATATTAATTTATTAATTGAAACTATTTTCTTTTAACTTAATCAAAAACAAATCACAAAATCAATTTTAAATATAACTAAGACAAACACATCAAAATCAAATAACCATAAAACAACTTCAAATTAACTTGATATTGCAGGCCTAATTCTCACTGTTTTGGTAGTGAGTCTAGTGTCAATAACTTTAGGAATATCTTTTGCAAAAGGGGTATCAATTAAACTGTGTGCATTCATTACAGATGTCAAGTGTGCCAATTGCTTCATCATTTTCCAATTTAGAATGTATAAAACAGCTGACAAAAGAAAACCAATAAAAACCAAAATTAAAAGGACAACAATCGGATGGCACAATTTGTTCAGGATACCTGTAGCAGTAGGTGACCACCCAAAAAGGGTGTCCCACCACCTGTGTTCAGCATCCGTTTTTACCCTTTCTAAAACATGATGTATTGCCTTCACATCATGATGAACTGTTACTAGAGTTTTCTGTCCATTTTCCTTAATCCTTTTCAAAATTCCCATTAAGTCCTGGTGAAGCAACAATTGCTTAACCAGAGTTAAATTCATTCCAATGGGGACAGGCATTATCTGATGAATCAGTGTAAAGTTAGAAAAGTCACAACCTGTGATTGTGGTAAAATTACAAACACAAAAATTTGAATGATTCCTAAGATTCACTGCTACATTTTCTACAAACACTTCATCACAAGCAGTCCTCACACAAGCACATCCATTGCCTATATACACAAGCACTGTTTCAGGAGTTTCGTTAGGGTGTACTTCAAAGTGACAAATGTTTTGCTCTGTGTCTAAGCAGATATCTTGAGCTATGATTGCATTACCTTCACAAATGAAACCTTGTTGTTCCCTAACAACACAAGATTCTAAATTGACAGTTTGCCATTTTTCCCCAATTTGATGGGCCCATTCCCTATGCTCGGAAGGATAGAGAATGGCTCCATCATGATTTATACCTAATGCAATGATCGGGAATATTGAATGCACTGAAGCATTGCATATTGTTAACACAAAAGCTGTAACTGTGTTGGTATCGGGGTTATAGGTAAAGTTCACCAATTTCCACCAGGATTGGAATTCCCGTTCAAAATCATTTGCATTATCCCAAATTATTTTTCGAATTTCAGTAGGGAAGATGCCTTCCTCACCTTCCCTTATGATTGAAGCAACAACTGTCTGCATCCAAAGCTGTGCCTGGACACAGCTAAGAGCCAAGGAGATGTTGTTTTGAGCAACACCTAATACATCAATTATCAATTTGTGATCATTCACGTTTACCCTTTCCCAATTTGGTAATATATTTTTTAACAACTATTGCTGCGTCCCCAAAGCAGACAAAGAGGACTGCAGGGGCTGTTGTAACTTTGCCAAATCTGTCGTGGTGGCAGCCAATTTATTCAACAATACCTCCGAATCAATGCTGTTTAGGATTCCCAATCCTGTCCCTAAAACACCGGTTATGTCTCTTGCCATTCTTTTCTTAGAAGGATTCCGTTTTCGCAGCCAAGTGTCCCATCCCTGAAAAGAAGTTTGCAAGAAGGGTGAGCAGGTTGGCTGTATTTCTGAAACATTATTTTGCATCAGTAATTTGACCTTTTTGAGAGACCATGCAGGATTAAACAATATTTGTTGTTGTCCAGTTTTCCTAATTATATATGGTCCAATTTCAATAATTTTTGGTCTTAGCATAACCGGTGGTTGAGTAGTGGGTGGTGTAGGCTTTACCACATTTACATCAAGTTCTCCCCAGTACTTGGTATGATTTTCACCACATACCACTTTATAAGAAAGTTGTACATTGGTCATATTCAACCAACAGTTTTGATTTTGGGTCTCACAGTATAAAACGTGGGCATGAGGTCTTATGACAAAACTGGGCATAGGTTCAATAAGGGGTCCATCAATCAATTCACATCGAATTGCAATATTATCACCTTGTGTTACCGTGAAGGGAGGGAACCTATTATTTTTACTGTTCAGCACTAAGGGGGCTTGTGCACCGGGGTGTATGATCACTGCTGTCAGCATGGGTGTTGCCACAGCGTTGATTTTAAACTTGTAAGTCAAACCTTTTAAACCTGACGGATCCGTTTGGTTGTTCTGCCAATTACATGTCACATGAAATGATCTGGTTAAAGTAAAGTTGTGCCAGCAATCAGTAGGTTCATCCTTACAAAGCTTTGTTACCTCCACATTATTAATGTTAGGGTCCATTGTATAGTTACCAACATACTTCTGGCGACAGCACAATACAAAAGGGACATGTTCTTTACATTTCCACATCGTGTCAGGACAAAGTTCTGCTGTGATCTTGGGGTGCGCACTGCTTGTTATGTTGGGCTCTAAAAGGTTTCCAGTTATCACAATGGAGGTGGCTGTCTCATTAGAAAATCCTTCTACTTTCCTGCATCCTACCTTGACTTCCTCACCAATTGTCCCAGTCAGCATTCTGGTCCAATCGTTTTGGTCCCAACCCCACTCATTTTGACGGTATACCTCTGAATCGCGCATCACCAAAGTCGCTAGGTTTGGGCGACGACTCCCAGGGTAGGATCCTTGAGCAGTGGTGTACCTGACGGTGGCTTCAGACCACGGCCACCCAACTGGATTTTGGCCATGGGAATTTGGCAGGATGCAGAGAAGTAGTGATAATATTAACATTGTTATTAAATTTCCATGTCACTTGAAGTGTCCCCCGGGGTTCTCCTGTAATAACAAAAACAGTGAAATCTGCCACCTAGCGGCAGGACATTAGAATGATGTAGTTATCCAGCGGGTATTTATCCGATGTTCCTTTCCCAGGGCATCAGATGCTATCCATGCAAATTTATTCAGAGAAGTTTTCAATACAAGTGGTACTTCTCCCACCGTGGGGAGATCTACCAATACAGGTTGCCCTGGGTAATGAGCTGGATTCTTGGGGTCATTTGGTCCTCCTTGTGAAGGAATGACACTTAAAGAATTTGCACAAAAAGCAGTAATTTTTGGACATCCATTTACCCCCCATCTTTCTATTGGAAAAGATGGGAGACGAGTCTCATGCTATCATGGTCAACAAGTCTCACTTTATTGTTCAACCAGTCGTCTTTTATACACACAATAATTAGCTCATGCATATTGCAAAATCTAAGCTCAGGATTGGGTCTGCTACTTGCATGCTTTGTTCTCTGTTGCTAGCCTTGCGATTCCAAGTTCCCTTCTTCTGTTTACCTTACTGCATACCATCTACTTTCAACAACCTAGTTGTTATCTTGCACCTGTGCTCAAGGGCACGTACGCCTAGCCTCTCACACAGAGACTAGCTGAATCTGACTGCTATGTCCTTTCTCTCGCAGCCATATTTCAGGCAGGCTTCCCACATTTCCCCCGTTTTCTTTTTGTGCTAACAAAAGTTGTTTCCCATGACCATCAATCATGTTCATAAGCATGCGCTGCAAGCATTTTACAAAACACGGCAAAAGCAATAAGATAGCTCCAATAACAATTAGCAAAATATTCCATGTTGGAGTAAAGAGGTAAGCCAAGGCCCCAAGCCGAGCCCCTTCAACCAGTCATCAAACCCAAACCCCGTGGACTTCTGCAGATGTGTGGTTAGTTCCTGTAACTTAGAAAGTTGAGCATGAATAGCATTCGTTTTGTTCTCATCCGTGTGTGACTCTTGTGTTTTTGTAAGATCATGGTCATATTAGGTGTCAATAGGGTCAACCTTCCTAATGTACATGGACCACCCTCTATCCTCGATGGAATACCAGCCCATGCCCTGTCTCCACAAATCAAAATTATCCCTTTTGGCAAAGCAATCGGAGTGTTAGATGATCGAGAAACATTCGTGCTAGTATAGTTACACCATGCAGTAGCATTTCTGTACTCAGCTATAGTGGCATTAACAATTATGGGAAAAGTCTGATTTCCAGTAGGTGTACCAGAGGCTCGAAGTGTACTTGTCCAATTAAACATAACACAGGCATCTGCTTTCACTGATCCAAGTATCTCTAGCTCTTGAGGTTCCCTGGGGGCCGGAGGGAGGTAGGGAACAATTTGGTCCCAATGATCTGCATAGTTTTGGCACAACGTATGGGTATGGGTCGAGGTGAAAGGACATGGCCACACGTCAGTGGGCAATCCCACCAGGCAGGTGGTAAAGGGATTGCCGGGGGAGGAGAGAGCCAGACAGATTGCCTCCTGGCCTGTTTGATTCGCTAAGGTAACCCATATGTTTTCTTTAGGTTGTGCGGGAACCCAAAAACTTTCCACCCCTTGCATGATGGCCACAACGATCAAAATCAACCCCATGTTCGTGATTAATTCAATCCTGCCCTGGATTTCTCCTTCCGTTTTCTCCTTTTAATTTTTAATTGTTCAAATCTGGTGTTGATACCTTCCCAATCAGCCGGATCAATGGTCCACTGCTGAGGTGCAAAACAAGCAATATCACAACGTTTTTGTAACACCCCAGACCTCTTAAGGGCTGTTTGTAAAGATAAGGGCTGCTAGCATCCTGTTGCTACTCAGCTGCAGATTTATGGTGGTCCATCTTAGATAGCTACTTCCCTACATATCCCCTGTTTTTCTGTTGGGCAAATGATTGGCTGGCAATTTTCATAAGCATATTTTGCAAACATGACATCAAGCAAGGCAATACAAGCAATATAAGGCAAATTGCAAGCAAAATTATTAACTCCATCTGTAATATTCCCTTCAGTTAACCGGTTATTCCCCATTGACCAAATTTTATTCCAAAAAACTCATCATGTTGTTTTAAAAGCTGTACATGTTGTTGTAGGTCCTGCAGCTTCCAGTGAATGGATTCTGACTGGGTTAGCTATCAAAGGAATTGTAATAATCACATATAAAGTTCGATGATTGTCAATTACCAAAATATTATCTCATTGTCCCAGATTCTGCAACAGCTGAAAAACTCCTTTTCAGGAAGGGCTTAGGTGGCCTCCTCGAGTAAGGCTCCCCAAGTTTACCTCAAAAGTCTGTTCAGCTGTCATATATATAAGGTCAAATTGTCAAGTCAAAGTGACTTGTATTTAGTTTTTGTTGTGCAGAAAACATCTGGATTTGCTGATGAAAACATCTCCTCTAGTTAAAGTCAAAGTGTGGCCAAGACTTTGGCTTTATCTTAGAGTGATATTTCTTAAAATATTTTTAAAACAAAGCTCTTAAAAATAGCAACAACAAAATACTAAATCAACTAACAAGTTATGTCCTTTAAATAATTATCTTAACTTACTTAACTTACTTCTTATCTTAAAACACAAAACCTTTACAAATAGCTTATAACTTAGAACAATCTTAATATAAATTATTTTTCTTTTTTTTTTCCACAAACTCCTCAATGTTTCATCTTAGCTGTTTCTGTCAAAACCATCTTATATCTAAAAAAAAAACCAACTAAACTCTGTAAATTAAATTAACATATTTTAACAAAACTTAACTTTAAAACCTTCATACATTAAATCTCTAAATTTATAAACTATAAATCTATTATCACTTAAACTTTAAAAACCTTAATCTTAAGTCTAATTTATACTTATCAAAGCCTAAATTTAAAATAAATCTTATTATTACTTAAATCTTAATGTAACTTATACTTAACAAGTCTTAAACCTAAAAACTTAAAAACCTTAAACCTAAAAGCCTTAAACCTAAAACAAACTACATAAAAATCATTCTTTAATACCAATAAAATACTAAAACACAATTTAACTTGGATCCAAGTATATCAAATTATTACAATTAAAAATTCACTTTTATTTCAACAAAATAAATGATTACTGCTTTTCTTTCGTGTACTTTGCTTGTGATCATGCACCTGCTCTGCAAGCATTTAGTGGTTTTCACACTTCTCCCTCTCCTGCATGAGGAGTGGGGGCTCAACTCTTGTGGTGCACTCTTTTTTTCTTTTTTTTTTTTTTTTTGTCTCTGGGACCGCTGTTTGCTCTGGAGACTGAATCTGAAAAGCTGGAATTCTTCCATTCTCTGCTGATCAGGGTGGGGGAAGGGAACACCATCCGCTGTCGCCTCTCTCGTTGTCGCTTCTCTTCCCCGCTTTTGTCGCGCTGCTGGGCTGTGCTGTGATCGGGGGGGTCGCGCCGCCGCCATTGCGGGAGATGCAGCGGCTGCCTTCCCCCATCCCGCGCTTCGCCGCTTCCCTGTTGCCGGGAGAGGGGAAGGGGCCGCGCCGCCTCGCTCCGGTCTCCGCCTCGCACTCCGCCTCCTGTGTCGTCCCCGCTGCCAGCCCCCCTTTCGCTCCCAGCTCTGCCCGACCCCTCGTCTTTCACCACGCCCTCAGGGTCTGGCGGCTGTGCCACTTCCTGGTCGTGCTCAGTCTCTCTCTGGAGCTGGCGAGAGAACTTCCACTCCTAAAGCCACGCGGTCTATTGTCTGGCAAAATGCGGTAGGCATTGTGCCTTTCTCGGGACAGGAACTTACAAACACTGAAAAAATTCGCAATCTTGGAGAACTTTTGCATTTCTCTGTGTCATTCCTCATTCCGTTAAAAGCCTGAATGGTGATTTCAGCAGTCAGGCAGTCTCGGCAGCCTTTGTGTTCGGCCGGGAAAGCCCGCAAGCTAATTAAACTTTTTTCCCAGACCACACCGAACTCCCGAGCCGTTTTTCTGTCTTTTCCGCCTCCAAATGATACAGTCCCACAGTATTTTTCTTAGTTTCTCCACTCTGTCTCACTAAACACGAACGATGGTCTAATTAATTTTCCTCTTTTGTTTTGTTAGCCCATAGGGCTAGTCATTGTCCTTAATCGTTTCACCTCTTTTAGAGAGAATATTTGAGAGGAGCTAGGTAGCTGTCTGAAACTTTCACAAAGACAAAAGCACAACCAACTAACACAGAGTCAGCAGCACAACCAGCTGGCACAAAATCAAAAGCCACTATTAATTCCTTTTCCCTGAGGGTCTTCGAAGTCTAAAAAAAATTACACTCGATGACCAGATGAATCTAAAATTAGTTAGTTAATCCATCTTTGAAATGCTGCAAGCAAAGCTACAATGCTAGACAGCACTGAGGCAAAGCATTTAAAATCCCTGTCACATAATCCAGTTTTTGACAAAAACAAATGAGGGAAGCTACTGTTGCCTCAAGTTTGCCTGTTTTTCACTTTTTGCATTTTGTTCTCACGCAGCTTCAAGTAAACTATGTATGTTTTTAGAAAATAATCTCATGTTTCCATACTTCTCCTTTGAGAGGAGAAAGATGATTGATGGTGATGTTCACCAACGAGGACAAAGAAGTGGCTACCTGTGTAGCCAGTCTTGGCCTGTCTGTAAAATTGTATATATATGGAGTCAGAAAAATAAAGTAGAAGCTTTCCTTCTTGACGTCCTGCTGGCCTGCCTCGTCCTTTCGTGCTCCTAACAGCAGCCACAAATGTGACCCTCCGTCACAAGCTACCCCTTGCAATCTCTGGGAACAGGTCCTAAATAGTGTAGCACAAAAATATCTGTGTGTAGACAATCTCTTTATACAGCAAACTCAATAAAAACCATAAAACAAACAATTCAATGCTTAAAAAAATAGCAGTAGCAGAGATTGTCTTCTGAAATAAACTAAACATTAAAAACCCACACTTGGTACCATGTACGTCTGTGATGTGGCAAAAACTTCTACAACTTAAGCCACAGAAAAATAAAGTTCGGGAACCCTTCTTCGAGGTTGGGTGAGCACGACACACACCGAGACCGTGTTCCATGCCGCACTGCCGTTTATTGTTTTTCCACACCTATTTATTCTTTTGCTACTTTGTTGACATCACGAGGCACTTAAAGAATGTACACATTTGCTGCCTTAAGGAAGCTTCCGTGTTAACACTGCATATGAACACCCGTTAGAGCTTTGAACACCTTAAGGGAGAGAGATGAATTTCTTGCTACGCCACAAGGCCTGCAGACTTTGCAGGTCAACAGGCCCAGTCTGGAGTTGCTCATACTTCACCCCAAGTACAAGTCATGTCCTCCATTTCTCAGAAACTCTGCTACAGGAAAACTCTTCTGCTTTAGCAATAATGAAGTAAAATAATACAAAAAAACCTGTGCTAAATATGGGCAAGAAGCTCCAAGGCCATGCAGACGCCGTGCATAGTTCAATACATGCAAGAATTGCAGCTCTAAAAACACATATGCAAACATTAAATAACAAAATTAAAAAAACCCACAAAAAACTTAAAAAAAATATTTTCCAAATCTCAGCAGTATTAATCAGAGGTTCTGGTGTAAACACAAATTTTCCCCAAATTTATAAAAAAAACCCAAAAAACAAACAAAAAAAAACCAACAAACATCCCACAAAAAGTAAATCTACTGATGATCTGACACAACAGCTGCATAAATTGTTAAACAGTGAGACTCAAAAAAAGTGTTCCACTAAAAAATTACGTAACTCCAGTTACCCAGGGAAAAACGGATAACCAAACTTAAAGAGACTCTACCTCTAGCCAAGTAAAAGGTAAAAAAACCTGTGTTTTTTAAACTGTGTAAATTCATTAGCCTGGCACATTGAAACCACAAAAATATAAAGCTTTAGTTAAAACTAGTGCACAGGGCACAATACTCCCATCAAAATGTGGGGGAAGAATCTGTTTCTATTGCTAGTATAACAAAAAATCCACAAAATTTTACTTTAGTACAAACTAGTGTTAACCTAACTAAAAATAAATTTAAAAGGTACCCTATTGTGACTAGCCCAAAATTCCAATGCATTTTGAGCATAAACTTCCTCCAAAATAAATATTTCAGAAAACCATAAAAACTCAGATAAGCGTTCAAAATAACAACTGTAAAAACAACAAGGATAAAGCAATTGAACACCTTGCCTGAAATGTCAAAACACCCATCTGCTGTAAGACTTCTGAAGGGGGAAAAACAACAAGTACCAACTGCCACTTCAACAGTGCATCGCCGACAGTACAGAACAACTCAAAATGCTGTAATTCCCATCCACAAAATAATCCATAAGCTAAAAAGCCAAGAAGTGGTCAACAAAACTCACTCACCCTTCAACAGCCCCGTCTAGCCTGTGTGCCAATCTGAAAAAAAATAAAAACCAACAGTAGACTATCGGGCCTTAAATAAAGTAACTCCACCACTGAATGCTGCTGTACCAGACATGGTAAAACTCCAACAGAAGCTCAAGTCCAAACCAGCAAAGTAGTATGCCACTATTAACATTGCCAATGCATTTTTCTCCATTCCTCTGGCAGAAAAATGCAGGCCTCAGTTTGCCTTCACGTAAAGGGATGTGCAGTACACTTAAAACCAACTGCCCCAAAAATAAATACACAGTCCTCCCATCTACCAGAAACTGATCCAAATTTCACTAAAAAAATAAAACTCCAAAACATCTGCAGTACAGCAATAACATTATTCTATTAAAAAAACACAGCAGCTAAAGTATTTGGAAAAAATATCATCCAGATTTTCCTAAATAATATTTTTGTTAAAAAAAAAAAAAAAAAAAAAAAAAAAAAAAAAAAAAAAAAAAAGAGTAAAAAACCTGCTCAAAAAATCCAGTTTCTAAAAATTCAGTAAAAAAACATTGACAGCGTCACACTCCCACTAACGTCCTCAACAAAATCACAACGTCTCCACCAACCAACAAAAAAACCCTTAGCTTTCCTAAGCACCATAAGCTTTGAAAAAATACACATTCCTAAGCACACCAAATTGTAAACCCTCTCTACCTGGTTACCCACAAAAAAAACCCCACTTTGTAATAAAACGCTTAACAGCAACACACCTTTGCCCAAATCAAACAAAAAATTGCTCACACCACAGCCCTTAGCCCAATCAAAACAAACCCAAATGTAAAAAACATACTCTACTCCACAGCCAGGAGCCAGAGTCTGCCCAAAGACCTTGAACGAAAAATGCCTGGGGAGGCTCAAAGCCAGCCACTAAAATTCTGGAGTCAAAACTACAAAAAGTCTAAACCCAACCACCCTCCAACAGAGAGGGAAATTTTAGCAGCCTATAAAAACATCCAAACTGCTTCAAAAATAATGAACACTAAAGCACAATTCCTCATAACCCCCCAACTACCAGTGCTAAAGTAAATATTGAAAGCAAATTTCCCTCTACCCACCATACCACCAACGCCACATAAAGTAAATAAATTACTCTCATCACACAGCGCACCTGTATTAATAAACTAAATCAGCCTGAAATTTTAAAAATAATTACAAATTAACCTAAAGGTAAAAACTTTAGTCTCATAAATTAAAAAAACCAAACCCAAATATTATGTATTAAAAAAAACTCCTCTGTACCACCAACTACCAGCAAAAAACCACAAATTACTCTCTTTTCACTGACAATTCCCGTCGCATCATAAAAATAAACCAAAAGTAAAAAAAAGCCTTAGAAAATCCCACACAACAAATTGCAAATACTACTAAAAAAAAAAAAACAAGCCAACTTACTAAGCTCAAAGCTGTTTAATTAACCCTAAACCTTAAAAAAAAGTAGCCAAAGCTGTGCCTCTACTCTAATTCATTAAGTGTAGCCAATACTCTATAAAAATAATTCAAAAAGTAAAAAACCACCACTATCAGCAGAAAACCCCCTCATCTTAACTGCTAATAAATAAATAAAAAAATGCTACCAAAATAAAAAATTCCTATAAAAGTCCACCATATAAATACCCATATCCCCAAAAATAAAACTAATAAAAAGCACCAAAGCAAAAAACAAAAAAATCAAACTATAAAAATAAAAGTATCCAAACCAAATCTAAATTAGCAACAAAAAAAAAGTTATTCCTAACTCAATAATCTCATGATGACTCAAGTCCTCAAAGCAAAAATACCACCTATAAATAAACACAAAACAGAAACCAAATTATACATTATACATAATGCAAAAATCCACCCCGTGTACCTCAAAAAATCAGATTATTCAGTAAAAACCATTTGTAAATATCATTTTTATTGAATGTCACTACCATTATCTATATCTTGTATTTATATAGATATATGCATATATAATGTCTGTGTTTCTAAAGTTAGAATTCAATTAGTTTTAGTAAGTTAGCAATAACATAATAAAGAGTAGAATGTCCTAAAGTGACTCTAATATTTGCATCCTCAGTCATCAGTTCTGTATGTACCATGTGTTGTGGGAAAAACAAAAACAAAAACAAAAACAAACAAACAAACAAAACAAAACAAAACAACAAAAAAACTACCACGTAGTTTGTTTTAAAAAACAGTATACACTCCTCAGCATTTTTTTCTTTTTTTCTTCTTCCTCAAAACTATGTATGTTCATCAAATGCAAAAACAACAGCAAAAGATAATAGGGATATTTCATTTTAATCAATCTAGCTAATTAAAACAAAAAAGGTTCCTGGATTAGGTTTTTTTTTTTTACTTTTTTCTTAAAAATATTTAAATCTTATCTAAACTACAAAACAAAAAAACCCCACCAAATCTTACACTTGTGGACCACCGGGCCTGAAATAAAATACTTTCCAGTGACAAAAAAACCTAAAAAACCTAAACTAACTTCTGGTAAAACCTCTCAGTTTTACCCTCCTTTTCAAAACAGTAAAACATTTTAATATATAATTTCATACTATTAATTCCTTATGTTTGTAAACATTTTGTTTGTCAAATAAGTAGTTTTATCCAATTTTCTCCAAAACAATTCTTTTCCCAGACCAAGTGAAAAAAAAAAAATTAAAGTTTTCTTGCCAAAAAAAGCCCATGCAAAAAATTCCTAGAAAATTTACCCTAAACCAAAGCAGGCACAAACAACGACATTTGTTTTGAAACAAGACTAAAAATATAACCACAGAAAAAAAACCACAACCAGACCAACAAGAAGTATCTAAGATGACTTTTATTACAAGTGATTTGAAGAAACTGGTCAGCAGTTTAATGTTCCCAAAACCATCCAGTCATAAGTATCCACACTGCAGCCTTGAGCTCCTGGTTCCTCAGGCTGTAGATGAGGGGGTTCAGGGCTGGAGTCCCCTTCCCCTCTTTCTCTCTCTTTTCTTACTATTCATTATTTTTCTCCCCACTATCGCATTTTGGTGGAACTAAATAAAGATGCATTTTTGATTGAGTAAATTGAGTTCTCCCCCACTGTGTCTTTTGTGCTCTGAGATCTTTAAAACAAACCATCAGGCCCCCTGCATATATTTGCAGACCCTGACATTAAATTGGCGTCACGGACAGGATCTTGATAGACAGAGGAGTTGTGGGTTTTATATAGTTTGTAACAGGGGAAGGACCCTCGTCTCAGCCGCACCTAGCACGCCACTTCGGTGAGCGCTGTTAGAAAGCAGGGGGGGGAGGGAAAATTCCCACAAACTGTATACGCCCAGGCGAAGAGCATTCCCTCTCATCAGGATTTCCTAAAAGATCTCATTGTACAAAAGATGGTGTTAGGATAGGGTTAATAATTTCTGTTACCAGAGAAGCTGGGAATAGAGTCTCAGCTTCACTGCAACCAGGTGTTGCTTCCATTGTTTCAACCAAATCAAGTATAACCCTGCTTGGGTAATCAGGATGGGGGGAGAAGGAGAAGATTGGGACGGCTTGTACTTGGAAATGAAGTAGGTCGGGTGAAACTGTACCTAATCATCATAAGATAGATGATCGAATTGTAGTGATTGTTAGTAGCTGAACACGATTATTATTTCAAACTAGAATCGTAAAGAAGATATTTACAGAAATTCATGCTTGGATGTATACAATAGAACAATGTAGGTTTAATGATTAACATGGAGTTATGTAACGGAGGGGTATAATATTGGGGCCTTCTTGGACCCCAGTTGGAGTTGGATTTGGGTGTGTACCCCAGCTCCCAGAGCTCTCATTAATAAAGCACCTCATAATCATTCCGATTGTTATGCGTATTCCTTGCTAACAATGGGACTTTTTGTTGGTGGTGGTGGTGGAAGTGTGTGGACTGCTTGGTGTAGTTGAGGAGACAACCCAGTTGTAAGTAACTAAGGGGTGCCTCCCAAGCAGATTAGTCTCCTCACCCATTCCAGGGAAGGAAGGGAGACACAGTTTTAGCTGTGTCAGTGTGTAACTTTAAGGATACCTCCCTGAGAGTGGTTATTGTCCTTTCACCAAAATGACTGAAAAACATAAGGATGCATTTTATGCTTTGCTTGCAAAACATGGTGCTAGACCTTCCCCAGCTGGAGAAGGATGGGCACAGAATAATTGGTTTAATCTTCAAAACTTTGTAGATAGAATATATTCTTTGCAACATGATGCTAGATTTAAACTGGGCAGAAATAAAACCAATCTTTGCTCAGTTTTGGGGGCCTGTCTTTCGGCAGCCATAGAAACCCGTCTTAAACAGGTAAGTGAAGAAAATGCAATAATAGACTCCCTGCAAAATTTGGTAGAAGCTTTGCAAAAACAATTGGAACAGAAAGAAAATCAGAATTATTTGCTGCAGATTTCCCTTGCAGAAGAGCAAAGAAAAAACTTAAACCCCATAGAAACACCTAAAGAAATAGAAAAAAAGGGAGTCATACACTATCAAAGAGATATACCCTCAAAAGGAATTAGTACACATACAAAATTGTGGGGAACACTGTTGTTCCAACTTGAGACCTCTCATTAAAACAGAGGATAACTATATAAATGAAGAGGATCGTGATCCCCACATAACCACCAAAGAAATATCATACACAGCGACTGAATTAGCTAAAAGAAAAAAGGAATACTCCTGCCTCCCTAGTGAATCAGAGACGGAGTATGTTTTTAGAGTTTCACTCACTGAGGGAACCAATTCAAATTAAGTGAACAAGAAGCAAGTGGCTATTGGGGACATGGAGTTTCCTTAACAGCAGGGAATACACGTGCTCCATGGTCCCTGACACAGCGTGCAGCTTACTGGGCAGGGGGACTAAGCCCCCTGGAAAGGGGCAACCCTCTGGCAATTGTCAGCACCTCAGACCAACTCCTAGAAAACATACACAAAGCTGCATGCTTGCAAATGATACATGAAAGAAAATTATTCTCTGGCTATGAGTCACCAATGCAGTAGCCTGTCAAACCTGAAATTATGATCCCTTTAATTCAACGTTTGCCAGAATCACTTAAACCAACAGCAATTCTCCTCCAAAAAACAATAGCATCTATCACCCTGGTAGATAGGCTTGAAAGATTTCTTGGACATACAAGTGATCAAACAGGTTCCACTGACTCCACTGACTCCTCGCCTTTTGCTACTCCTAGCACACAACTTAACAGTAGTTGCAAAGTTTGGACATGGAGTGAAGTAGCAGAGGAGTTAATCAGTTACAGCAGAAAATATGGACCGGTAAAACACTCAGAGGACAAACCCAAAAAACCCGGAGGAGTCAGACACATTTCTTCCCCTAATGAAAAACCAGAAAAGGGAAAACAAATCTCTAGCCAGCAGCAGTTGTGGTTGCTAGGGCTGAAAAGGGGTGTGCCACGAGAAGTAATGAACAAATTGCCTTATGATAAATTGGCTAAAATAATTTTTAATTGGTCCTGTCCCAAACCTTTTGTAATAGATCCGTCTGACCAACAACCCAGCACACCTCCTCTTCCACCAGCCTTGGGCAACCAGCCACAACATTCCCTTACACAAGTTTTAAACAATTAGACTATTGACACATGGTCCCTGACACAGCGTGCAGCTTTCTGGGCCGGGGGAGGTAATGCTTTGGAAAGGGGTGACCCTTTAGCTATAGTTGTACCCTCGGCCAACTTTTGGAAGGTGTCCACAAATCCGCCTGCCTATGGGAATTCACTGCTGCTCAGGAGGAAGCATTGCAAATGCTGATTGTTGAAGCCACAGCTCACCAAGTCCTTGGCCTTATTTATTCTACAGATCCTTTCCAGGTGAAATGGGGATTTGCCTCCTCAGGGTTGTCAGTACACATGTGGCAGCAGGGTCCTGAGGGTCCGACATGGCCTGTTGGTTTTTATTCCCGTGGTCTCAGAGATGCTGAAAAGAGGTACACTACCTGGGAAAAAGGCTTGTTTGTGGTTAGCCTAGCTCTCATAGAAGTGCAGATGATTGAAGGATGACAACCAATTGTCTTGAGAGGTCCTTTCAAAGGAGTTAAGTCAGTCGCTGCTGGGACCCCCTCACCTGACGGGGTGGCCCAGAGGGCCTCAGTAAAGAAGTGGTATGCTCAGACCGAATGTGATTGTAACATCTTCTCAATAACTGAAGGAGCTGGGAAAAATCTAGCAATACAAGAAGGAGCAAACTTGGATGACATCCAAGACAAACCTGCCTCAGTAATTACCCCTCCCTTTTCCCCTGAACAGTCAGCAAATCCTTGGTTTACTGATGCTTCTGCTTCTTGCCCAACAGCTCCAAGCAGAGTTCCCTCACTGTGGGGACCAAGTGATTCCAACAATCCAGCACGTTACCCTGGACAACCTGTTTTGGTGGACTTCCCTACTGCAGGGGAAGTACAACTAGTGCTAAAAACCCCTCTGAATAAATACACATGGGTACTCCTTGATGCTCTAGGGAAAGAGTATCAAATAAATACACGCTGGATAATTTCCACCATTTTAATTTACTGCCTTCTGGTGGCAGATTCTGTTGTGCTTACTTTTCACACGAGAACTCCGAGGGACATGAAGGCCTATAAACCATGATAAATATTTTAAACAGGAATTCTAAACAGTATTGATTAATGAATAAACTGGTTGCCACAATTAGAGATTTTACTAAATTACAACAACCCCTGCAGTCCTCTTTGTTCGCTTTGGGGACACATCAGTGGTTGGTATCAAACATATTACCAAGTTGGGAAAAGGTAAATGTAAATGATCACAAATTGGTAATTGATACACTCGGTACTATACAATTGGCATTGCTCAAAGCAACATTTCTTTGGCTTTCAGCTGCATCCAGGCACAGGTTTGGATGCAGATGGTTGTTGCCTCAATCATAAGGGAAGGTGAGAAAGGCATCTTTCCTACTGAACTTTGGAAAATAATTTGGGATAATGCAAATGATTTTGAAAGGGAATTCCAATCCTGGTGGAAATTGGTGAACTTTACCTATAACCCAAATACCAACACAGTTACAGCTTTTGTGTTAACAATATGCAATGCTTCAGTGCATTTGATATTCCCGATCATTGCATTAGGTATAAATCATGATGGAGCCATTCTCTATCCTTCCGAGCATAGGGAATGGGCCCGTCAAACTGGGGAAAAATGGCAAACTGTCAACTTAGAATCTTGTGTTGTTAGGGAGCAACAAGATTTCATTTGTGAAGGTAATGCAATCATAGCTCAAGACATCTGCTTAGACACAGAGCAAAATATTTGTCACTTTGAAGTACACCCTAAGGAAGCTCCTGAAACAGTGCTTGTGTATATAGGATATGGGTGAGCTCGTGTGAGGGCTGCTTGTGATGAAGCGCTTGTAGAAAATATAGCAGTGAATCTTAGGAATCATTCACATTTTTGTGTTTGTAATTTTACCACAATCATGGGATGTGACTTTTCTTACACAGCCCCAGTTACATCCTATCACCTTTTACAATCCAATTTTACACTGATTCATCAGATAATGCCTGTCCCCATTGGAATGAATTTAACTTTGGTTAAGCAATTGTTGCTTCACCAGGACTTAATGGGAATTTTGAAAAGGATCAAGAAAAATGGACAGAAAACTTTAGTAACATCATCATGATGTGAAGGAAATTCATCGTGTTTTAGAAAGGGTAAAAAAGGATGCTGAACACAGGTGGTGGGACACCCTTTTTGGGTGGTCACCTACTGCTACAGGTATCCTGAACAAAGTGTGTCATCCAATTGTTGTCCTTTTAATTTTGGTTTTTATCGGTTTTCTTTTGTCAGTTGTTTTATACATCCTAAATTGGAAAATGATGAAGCAATTGACACACTTGTCATCCATAATGAATGCAAACAGTTTAATTGATACGACTTTTGCAAAAGACACTCCTAAAGTTATTGACACTACTCACTACCAAAACAGTGAGAATTGGGCCTGCAACAGCAAGTTAACTTGAAGTTGTTTGCTGTTTGTTTTGATTGATGTGTTTGTTTTAGTTATGTTATAATTAAAATTAATTTTGTGATTTCTTTTTGATTAAGTCAAAGAGTTTTATTAATCAAGTAATATTGATTGTATACTGTTTTATCGTTATATTGCTTTTTGATTTTTGTGATTTGTTTGAGTATTTTGGAAATTTGTTTTAATCAAATATTGACTGATTTTGTTTTATTTTTATTTTACTTTTCTTTATATTTCCTTTTACTCTTTCTTTCTCTCTCACTCTTTACTGTCTCTGTTTTCTGGGATATATGCTACCAACACTGACGAGTCCTGAAGACATCGTGACAACATTGTAGAAGACGACCTTTGTCGTCAGTCGTGAGTCACGGGGGGGTGTCAGAGTCTGTCCAAGGATGTGATATGCCTCACGACCGTCTACAATGATTGAGGGCTGAGACTCCAGACTCTGAAAGGAGCCCTGGCCTGGCTGAGGTGGAACGTTTGCCAAGTCTTGGAGGACTGATATGCATCTCCATGAGAACGGAGTGCAAGAACAATGGAACTGGTCACAGTGGACTGAGCCAAGGCTACTTGCCCAAACTGGTCTGTCCATACCAGAGTACAGCACGTACGGTGTGCAGCTTGTCCCTGAGCACCCAACCTCGACACAGATGGCTCCGGTTTTGGCCCTGTGACTCTCCTTTGTCCCAGCCTTGACGCAGCTGGCTCCTGCTTTGGCTCTGGGCCCCTTGCTTTGCCTCAACACAGGTGGCTCGTGCTTTGGCTTAGTGCCACTTGCTTTGGTCCCCGCCTTGACCAACCTATAAAACCCTGGAGACCCCCGCTCACCTTCGTGATCACCCCACTGGAGAAGTTCGTGTCTATAGGCATCTTGGCCTCGAGGACTCGTCCCTCCACGTTGGTAGCTATAATCCCTTTCCCCTCTTTCCTAACTTTCTTACTATTCTCTATCTATTGCATTTTGGTGGTACTAAATAAAGGTGCATTTTTTTATTGAGTAAACTGAGTTGTCCCCTGCTATGTCTTTTGCACTCTGAGATCCTAAAACGAACCATCAGGTTCCCCGCATATGTTTGTGGACCCTGACACCAGGTCACCAAGAGGCGCTGGGAACAGGAGGAGATCGAGGCTGAGGAATTCACAAATCCCCTGGGGCACACTTGCCTGGAATGTCTCCAGAAATGTGTCAGATATGGGCGGGAGGCTCTGGAGCGTAAAGGTGGAGAGGGCAGATTTCCCATGGGAATATGGGATTTGGAAATGTGGGATTTGGGAGGGCTAAATCTGGGAACATGGGAATTCCCATGGAAATTCCCTCCATGGATCTCAGTCATCCCATTCCCATGGGACTTGTAAGGATGGACCCTGCTGCTCTAACATCCTGATGGAAATTCTGTAGATGGATCTCACTGCCATCCCATTCCCATGGAATTCCATGGGCAGATCTCACCCTCTTCCCATTGCCACGGAATTCCACGGATGCATCTCACTGTTGTTATCCCATTCCAGGACCCCCTGATGTCCCTGTGTCCGGAAGAGTGGAACACGGGATCCCAATATTGTCCTGCCACGGGTACAGATGTTACCCCAGCACCCTGGGGATCAGCTGGATGAAGGGGGATGAAATCCGGAATCGTTCCCAACAGTGACGGCACCTTCCACACTTGGGCCAGGTCCAAGACACTGCCAGAGGAGCGGGAGCAGCACCGGTGCCGGGTGGAGCATCCTGGAATGCCAGAGCCCGGGATCTTCTCCTGGGCTGAGGCTGGGAATGTGGGATGTGGTAATTTGGGAGTTTGGGAATGTGCAGCAGTGGGATGGGGGTTCCCCTGCCCCTCCTCACCGTCCCGTGCTTCCCAGAGCTGGAATCCAGCGGGAATCTTACCCTGGTGGTCGCTGTGTCCATCATCGCTGCCATCGTGGTCATTCTCCTCATCGGATTCAGCGTCTGGAAGCTCCAGTCCAGTTCTGCCCAAAGCCATCCTGGGGAGTCACCCTGTTCTTCCCCAGTCCCAAAACTCCTGAAAATCCCCCCATGACCCGACCAGCCCATCCCAAAATCCTCCTGGGTCTCTCTTCAACCCATCATGGGGATTCCTGGGATTGTCCCCATGTCCCCTCCTCCAGGCCTTTGGGGTTCCACTTTGACTTCTCTGTGCCCCCCCCCCCCCCCCCCCCGGTTTCTTCCACAGCCCTCCCATGATAGTGGGGGGTAGGGGCCGAATGCTGGTGTCCCCCTGCCTGCAGCAGATCCAGGGGTGGGGGGAGTTCAGGAGAGTCTCTCAGTATTTTGGGTCCCCTGGGAATTGAGGTGACCCCCCCGGGCCCCCCAGGAACTCCCTGAACACGCTGATGCTGCCTGTGCTCAGTGAGAAGGTTCAGACCCAGCACGGTGTCCCAGCTCTGTCACCTGCACTGCCCAGGTACCCCCCATAACCCCCGAGAACCTCCAACCTCCCCGTGACACCCTAACCTCCCCTGGAACCCCAAAAACATCTCTGAGACCCTCCAAAAACTCCCCAAGACAACAAAGCCCCCATAGAAACCCCCTAAACCCTCTCAGGACATCAAAATTCCCATGGGGGCTCCCAACACCCCCCCAAGCCCCCTTGAGAAGGTTCATACCTGGCACGGTGTCCTCATCCCCATCATCGGCATCACCCAGGAACCCCCAAACCCTCCCGGGACCCCCAAACCCTCCCGGGACCCCCAAACCCACCTGGGGGGCCGGTACCAGAATCAACGGGAGGGATGTAGCCCTTTTAAGGGGAGTTAAAGTGGGGGCCAACTGTTGGGGGTCCTTAAAGCCATAATGGTGGGAGAATCCCAAAAATCCACCCTGGGGGCACTCTCCCATTTGCTGCACTCGAGGGAGCCCCGAACAATGACGGGTCCTGGGCTGAGCCTTTTACTCAGCCGGGGGTGTGGAGGGAACTGGGGGGCTGGGACAGGGCTTGGGGCTCCTGGGGTTAACTGGGGGACCCCCGGTGGGAACTCCATTCCTGCTGTCCCACTGCCCCCTGTCCCCCCTCTCCCACCCCTTTCCCATTGTTCCCCCAAAGCTCCGCTGCCCCCCGGCTCGGTTTGGGGGTGACCCACCCCTTTCCCATCGTGTCTCGGCCTGGCCCCGCTCACCCGAGAGCTCCCGGCCCGCGGCCGCAGGGACAGAGGAGGAGGAGGGACAGAGAAGGAGGAAGAGGAGGGATGGGGGAGCTGGAGCGGGCAGAGGAAGATGTTGGGAAAGATGGGACAGGAAGGGCTTACGGATATGAGTGTCTGGTAAAAAATACTGGAGACATAAAATGCATGAGTGAAATAGAAATGAAGGGCAGCTTTGAGATGTAGGCATGGCAGGCAGGAGGACGGTGATTAACTGGAGATAGGTTGAAGGATAGAAAACAAAAGGACACAAGAATGCAGTCCGTCTCCACCCTGCCAAGGCATCAAGGAAAAAGTAGATAAGAAGAGTAGTCTTTAGAGTTTAGAATATACGATGATATGGTAATTTAGTAGTTCTCATAGGTTGCACGCAAAGTTTGTAAATTTAGTATCTTGCGCCAGTTGGTCGCTGTAAATTAGAATATTCAGCAAAAAAGGACATATAATGTGTTGGAACAAGGTCCTCGCTCTCTCAGCTCTTACCTCTTCTTCGCCTTTTCTCTTCTCGCTCTTTTTTCCTCTTGCCTCTTCGCCCCTTCTCTTGCCCGCCCTCTTCTGTGCTTCTTCTACCTCCCTTTCTCTTACCGCTCTGACCCTGGCACTCTTCCTGCCTCTCTTACGCCTCGTAGCTTTTTTACCTCCCTTACCTGATACCCCGTCTCTCTCCCTCTCTCTTTAAGGGCTTCGCTTCAGCCGAGGCTGGTGGCTGAAAGCAGCCCTCTTTACGCACGACCCTTGCAATAAAACCACGTGTTTCTAGAATATCTCAACTCTGCAGAGTTCCTTGTCCCTGCCGTGCACAGATGCCTCTACAGGAGGCACTGAGTGATTTCAGTGCTCTCTGGGTCTGCAGCTCCTTCACCCCGGGACCCTCGCCCCCCGTATCCTGCAGGTGACTGGGCAGGGGGAGCTCACCCCAAATATCCTGGGCGGGGTTTTGAAGGGGGGAAGGATATTCGGAGCTCACAGAAAATATATTTACAGCTCCCTGGGCTTTTTTCTGTCAGGGCCGGGCAGCTTGATGTTTGGCTCTTGCAGGGCTCCAAAGCTGAGGCGCAGATGCCCTTCCAGGGGACATGGGGGGTCCCCGGCAGGTGTTTTTGGGGGGTCCCGGTGGCGGTGCCGGCAGAGCCCCGGCGGGGGGCGGGTCCCCCCGCGGTGGGGGTTGGAATCCCTTAAGTTGGTGTCTGTCTCTTTGGTGCTGACCCTGCCCGCCAGCAAAACTCTGCGGGCCCCAGAGAACCAAAGGTGCCCTGTGACACTGCCGGGCCCTGTGGAACCAGGGGACCACAGTGACACTGTGCATCTCCTCTTTTCACAACTGTTTTCAAAACTGCAAGATCAGTAATTGCTGCCATGCCACAGGGGCAAATAATCCACTATGTTCACTGTTCTTTAAAAGGATTACTTGGATTTCTTCTTGACAATCTGCATCAATTCCTTCTCCCATGACATCAACACTTTTCGAGGCCAAGCTCCAGTGAGCAGTTCTCAAACCTCCAGTGTCCTGCAGGGATCTGAATTTCTATCCCTGTATTGATAACTCCCATTTGCTTCTGATTTATCCTAACTCATTCTAATGCATCAAGGCCCAGTCCTGCAGCCTCTGAGGTGGCCCTGCCAGGGGCCATCACACCCAGAACAATTTCCCCAGAAGTCAAAGTCTCACTGTGCACGGCTGTATTTGCAAATTGGGTGCAGCCGTGCACATCCAGGGGTTTCCATTTCCACACTGGGCCCATTGTTAAGGGTATGGAGAACATCTGTGGGATAGGTTCTCCATCAGGACAGGTTCCCATCTCCTCATTCTTTCAACTGCTCCTTCAACTGCCCCTTTGTCTGTTCAGTCAATCCTGCAGCTGGTGGATAGTCTGGTACATGGAGAACCCAGCAGTCCTAATCACTGCATTTTTCACAGTCACAGACAAAGCATTCCACATCACAGTATCAGCAAACCCCATAAAAATTGCCAATTTCATCCCTTCCTCCTTTATTCCTTCTATGCAATCTCACAAAGTTTACCACTGACATTAGAGTCCTGGCTAGTGCTTTTCTGGAGGGTATTTAGTGTTCCATCCCTGAGCAGCCAAAGGTGGCAAATCAGTATTGTCAGCATAATTTCACAATATTATTATTATTATTATTATTTCAGATACAAAGATATAGATGTAAAAAGAAACATAGATTTAGATATGGATATAGTGTAATGGGAGGCTGGTGGGTTGGAGACAGACACACGACACAGGATCTACTTGAGTTCTGACCAACAGCCACCATTTATTGTTCCAAGCGCCCATTTAGGGTGGGTTTGAATTTCCCAGGCTTGGAAAGCCAACTGGTTGGGAATCTCTGCCCCACCCAGATCTCTGGGCAGTGCTGTGTCTGCATCCAGGGCTTGGATGGGCTTGGCTGAGCTCTTTGTTCCCCCAGGGACTTGTAGAACAAGCCAGGTCAGCCAAATTGGGTCTGGTATGGTCAGACTCATCATGTCCAGCTGTAAACCAGCTGGACCTTGCTACATCTCCTGCCTTTGGTGTTATTAAAATGCAAATTGTTTTCTGTTCTCCCATTTGCAAGGGCCCTTTTGCAGACAGGGGAACAGAAGACAGCATGGGTTTAATTAAAAGGAGGTTTGGACAAACTTAATCCTCCTCAGCCAGTGATGTGTCCCATGTACCACTGGGTTGCAGCACTCATTCCCAGGAGCTGTCAGGCAAGATCACAACAATCTTCCAGGCTGGCATGTTACAGGTTAACTGCTGATGGTTCCAAATTAGAACTTAACACTAAAACAAGAAAACATTCACCTTTTAAAACTGTGAGAAAAACCAATTAACAGAAAAACAGTTTGTAAACAGAAAAAACCACTCTGTAAGCAGAAAACCAGTTTGTAAACAAATAGAATCCTGAAATGAAGAGTCACTCTAAGAGTCCCAGGTCTCCATGAGGTCGGTGAACAAGCTGTTTCCAGCACTGTTCCACACACGGCTCCGCATCATCTGTGGAGGGGCCACCAGGAGAATGCTGCTGGTGGTCTTGGACAGGACCTAAGGTAGGACGGACACATCTGGCAGGCACCCAAAGCATTCCAGTGTCCTTGCAAGGCACTTTGCAAGGCTGTACTGTTAGCAAAACACCATTCAAATTGCTCTTGGGTCACAAAGACAAGTTTTGAAGCATTCAATTGTAAACACCTGTGACAACATTTGATAATTAATGGTGCAATTAGTTCAAAGACGGTGGGTGCTGTCTTTTTTGGTTGATGAGGTGGAAGCACTCATTCTAGAATGTGCCAAGGACCAGGCCAGTGTGTATCCCACTGTCCAATAACACCAGGAGGATGAAAATTACCAAGGAGAATAAATCAGTGATCCACATCTCTGGGCATATCCGGTGGGCTCGTCTGTCCGTGATGGTTTGCTCTACTCTTTCAAGAGCAGCTTTTGCCTCTGGTGTTAATTTTCTGGGGGAAGTTAATTCAGTGTCATCCTTTAGGAGGTCAAATAAAGGTGCTAATTGAGAGTCAGTCAGTCCTAGGTAAGGTCTGACCCAGCTGATGGTACCCAAGAGTTTTTGTGCATTGTTCAGAGTCAGAATTTTGGTTGAAAATGGATTGGTGGCTGTATAGTCTGGTTCTTTAGTTTGAGTTCCAAATATTTCCAGGGTGGTTGCTGCTGCCCTTTCTCTGGTGCTACTTGCAGACCAACTGTTTTGAATGCTTGTAACAGGCTTGGCTGAATCACTGAGAGTTCTTTTCTGGTTTGGGTTGCAATCAAAATGTCATCCATGCCATGGTAACAGTATGTCCCTGGAAACTGTTCTCTCACTGATGAAAATACCTGAGCAACACACCACTGACACACTGTGGGGCTGTTTCCCATGCCTTGGGGAAGTACTTTCCATTGATGACCTTGCACTGGTGCAGCGTTATTAATAGAAGGCACGGTCAAGGCAAACTTTGGCGTATCATCTGGGGGTGATGGAATAGTGAAAAAACAGCCCCTGAAGCCCACAGTCAGGATGTGCCAGGAGGCAGGGAGCATTGTAGGAGATGGCACACCAGGCTGCAACGTGCCCGTTCTCTCTGTCACGGAATTGGTTTTTCTCAGGTCATGGAGTAACCTCTACTAACCACATGTCTTTTTTATAACAAATACTGGGGTGCTCCAAAAGCTCATAGATAGCTCTATGTGTCCTTGAACCAGCTGTTCCTGTACCAGGGTTTTTAGGGCATCTAAGTTTCTCCTTTTAAAGGGACCACTGTGCTACGCACACAGGCTGGGTAGTGAGCCATTTTAGAGCCAGTGTGGGATACTTTACGCCCTCTAATACAGTGGCCCCTGTCAAAAATCCATTCCCAACTCAGCCCACACCAGAGCCAGAGAACTCCAGGGAACGGCTTCCCATCTGGGAATTTCAGATAGGACTGATTCCTCACCTTTAGATTTAAAAAGTGTCATTTTGTGGTGACCTGGCCAAACTATGCCAATTTTGTTGTACCAGTGGGCAGGGTCAGCACCAAAGACACCGACACCACCTGAAGGAATCAGTGAAGTTTACTACAGTTCACAGCAGCAAAGGAGCAGCAAAGGAGCAGCAAAGGAGCAGCTCAGCAATGCAGCCAATCATCACTACCAAAGACTGCCTGCAGTGATTAAGAAAGATCCATCACTCAGACGTTCCCATCCCCCAGATGCACACATCAGCTGGGGGAAGCTGTCACAGCCAAGGACTGCAGAGCCACTCCCGGACACTGGGAATTCCTGCAGCTGCCTCCAGCCACAGGTGAGGCTCCAACCTGGCTGGGAGAGGGCTCAGCTCTGAGAGTGCTGAAGAAACAAACTGACAGCAGCACTTCTGGTGCAGGAACATCTGGTTTCATCCTCCTCTTGGGTTTCTCCCAAAGCCTGGCCAGGGCCCAAGGAGGAACCAGGGCACTTGCCTTTGACCATACAGCCCCAAACAAGGCCAGATGTCAGATTTCATGGCCTGGTCTGCCTTCTAAATACAGAAAGGTCAATACATGTTTCACTAAGGAGTGGATACATCTACTAAACTCTAATGATCATACATATTTTGTTCAGGAGCAGATACAAAGATAACCTTGGGTTGGAAGGCTCATCCAGAGGTCACCTTTGGCTCAGGGCTGTTGTCCAGGCCTCAGTCAGGCCTCTTGTCCAGGCCTTGGCACTTCAGGGTTTAGTGGTGGGCTTGGCACTGCTGGCTTAACACTGGGACTTGATGAGCTCACAGGTCTTTCCCCACAGAAAGGATTCTCTATTCTCTATTTGGATACACTCAGGTCCACGTTAGCAGAATGACTTTGGTGAGAAAGTGGGACAGCACAGCCAACAGGGAGCCTGCCAATCCCTTCCAGCCCTGTCTGCTCAGAGTTTGCACCTTGCAGCTTCAGGTGGACAAAGGCAGCTGCTTCTGCTCCCTCTGTGTGTCCCCGTGTTCAGCAGTGCTGCTCCATCAGTCTGTGCCCTGCAACGGGGAAAAGCCTCAGCCCTGCAGGGCCAGGAGCTGCCGGGCTCCGCCTGAGCAGCTCAGCCGGCGGGAAGGGAGCTGCTCCACACGGCAACCAGAGCAAAAGACAGGCCTTTCCTAGCACAGGTTTTCTATTGGAAAGAAAAAAGAAAACAGAGAAGAAAAGGTCAAAGATAGAAACAAAATGCCAGTGTGTAGTGAAAAATACTTTATAACTTTGGATAAAGATATAACTGATCTTGTTAAAATGAGATCTCAGTTATTTGCTTTGTAAATGTGCTGATGGCACGGATCCATCCTACTGACCTCAGCAGCCTTTTAAAAAAGATTTTGTGGTTTGTTTGCAGTATTATTTTAAATTGTGGTTGAAGAAAAAGGAAATTCCTTTGTGCCCCGCCAGCTTGAAGCAGGACTGGGAATCTAAACTTTGCCAAACCCCAAACCCTGTAGAAAATGACCTTCCTTCTCACCCTGTGAATGAGCTGCACATTCCCTCTGAAATTGTCAGCGGTTTCTTAAAGATGCCGAGTCCCACTTAGAGCTTTTTGCTCTGGCTGGGAAGTGCAGAAGGGCAATTCTTCATCCACCAGCTCCAGACTGCACTGCCTTAGGAACACCATCCCCTCGCCAGGTTTTGCTCACTCTGGTGGCACTTCTGGAGGAGGAAGAAAGGGCAATTGCACAATTCCAGCCAAAAAGGAATGAAGAGTGGGACAGACAAAACATCCTGTGGAGATCCAGGCGTTCAGCTGCCACTGTGGAGTGCTTGGGTTCTTCCAATTGGATGTGGATCCCTAACTGCAATCTCTTGGCGTACAGGAGAGTCTCACTCACCTGCAAAAGTAGAAAGCTCTCTCGGTGTGCTCAGAACAGGCTGGTCTGATGCAAAGCTGTCAGAGCAATGTGAGAGCACAGCGAGCCCAGCTGTGCCTGGGACTGAGCCCAACAGAGCCCTGGCAGAGCCCAGAGCAGCCTCAGCATCCACAGAGCCCGGCTGCAAGGAGAGAAAGCAGAAACTTCCCGTCAGCTGAAGGCTCCTGTGCCCTTGTCCCAGCCGCCCGCAGTGCCCAGGCCATGCTGGCCGTGCCCAGAGTGGGGCCCAAAGCTGCCCATCATTGCTGCCCTTGGCAGCAGAGCAGGAGGGCAGGACATGTGCCCAGCCTGCAGCCAGCCACAGCACATCCAGCCCTCAGCAGCTGCCCAGAGCCAAAACGCAGCTTGACAACCCAGTGAAGAATTTGTTGTGTCTGCCCCAGCAAAGGGGGGAACCTTTGGTGCCCGGCCAGGCCCTGTCATGCCCAGATCTGGGAGCGTCCCCCTGGCTGTGGACTCACCTGCAAATTGGGCAGGGAGCGTGTCTGAAGAAGGTGCCAGAATCCAAGTCGATCATCTTCAGCTGCCGGTGGCCAGGTCCAGGAAGAGAATGTTGTCCTTGAGGTTGTCCTTGGTGTCTCCAGCAGCAGCCCTGCCTGATACAGCTTCTCCAGGGGCTCCTCCTTCCCTGGGGGCCAGACCAGGCTGTCAGTGTTCTGCCCACGGCCCCAGCCATCAATGAACCAGGACAAACAAAACTAGGCTGGATGGTGGCCACCAGTGCTTGCTGGACCAAGTCTCCAGCTCAGCTCCAGCACAGATGTTCCCATCTGGTGATCCCTGATCAGAGCTACAGGCAGGGCAAAAACAGTCTGGTTTTCTTTAGCACTGATTACTATGAGATGTGTGGAGCTGTTACCTACCAGGTTTTTGGATCAAATTGTGCACACGGACCTCTGCCATCTTCTAGGGCAGATGAACATCCTGCAACCAAGGATCATTGAAGAGGTCTTCTAAGGATGGCCTGTCCAAGGGTTGCATGGACAAACACCTCTTAATAACATCCTGGCACTCTGACGAGGGAAACCAGAAACCACCAGGCAGCTGGAGAAGGATCCCAGCCACTTTGCCCCCCCATTCCCATGCCCAGGCCATGCTGGGTGTGCCCAGAGCTGTGCCTAAACTTCCCCAGGGATCCTCTGTTTGGAGGAGAGCAGGAGAGCGGGACATGTGCCACCTCCTCAGCAGCTGCCAGAGCAGAGAGCTCATGAGCCTGCTGCTGTGTCCCAGCACAGGTATTCCCCTGTGCCCAGAGATGAGGACCCACCTTGAGAGAGCCATCGTGGGAACAAGATCCGCCCCCAGATGATCTGCTGGCCCCTCCTGAACGGGTGCTTCCCCATGACCAGGTGGTACAGCAGGAGGCCCAGGGACCAGATCGTTGCTGCCTCGCTGTGGTAGCGTTGGTGGTGGATCCACTCTGGTGGGCTGTAGGACAGGGTTCCTGTGGAACACAGTCGGAGTTCATCAGGGGTTGCTGCTATTCCTAGAGCCTCGCCCCAGCATCCCTGGGCATGTGGGGGCTGGCCCCCTCCCACCCCCACCCAAAAGCGTCTTGGCTCAATAAATAATGTTGTTCCTAGCAGCAAGAGGGGGGAAGCCCCAGTGCTACAGCAGCCAGGCTGGGCCATGAGATGTCCAGGAACATCCCCGGAGAGGGCTCACCTGCAAATTTGGTGTAGGCTGTGTCTTGGAGGAAGGCACCACAGCCAAAGTCGATCAGTTTGAGCTGCCCTGTGGCCAGGTCGAGCAGAATGTTCTCGGGCTTGATGTCGCGGTGCAGGACCCCGCAGCTGGTGCAGTGCCGCACGGCCGCCAGCACCTGGCGGAACAGCTGCCGCGCCTCCTCCTCCAGCAGGAACCTCCGCTCCACCAGGAAAGCCGAGAGGTCCTGGCACCACTCTGGACGCTCCAGCACCAACAGGAAGATGCTGGGGAGCTCAACCCACTCCAGGAGCTGAATGACAGCCGCACAGCCACAGGACACCTTGTCCAGCAGCACGACTTCCAGGGGCGCACGGGCGCCGTTGTGCTGCGGGAGGACCACGATGCCGTCAGTGGGGCTGAGGCCGCGCAAGGGCACCGGGACCCCTCTCCCAGCCCCGGATGCTCTGGGACCCCCGCTCGCCCCCCACCCGCTCTCCCTGCAGGGCTCCCCCCGGCTCTTTCCTTGCCGGGCCCCGGCTTCTCCCGCTGGCCCCGCTCACTCACCAGCTCGCCCCAGTGCCGGATGCGATCCCGGGGCACGCATTTGATGGCCACCTGCGAGCAAAGGGCAGCAGCGGGCTGAGCTCGCTGCCCGCCCCGCCGCGCCCCGATCTCCACCTCCTCCTCCTCCGCCCTCCTCCTCCGCCCGCCGCCGGCCCCGCCGCTCACCGGGGCGCCATCCGAGAGCCGCGTCCCCGAGCAGACGGTGCCGAAACCTCCACGGCCCAGCAGCGAACCCAGGCGGTACCGGTCCTGCAGGGCCTCCCGCGCCTTCCCTGTGGGCGACACGCAGCCCTCAGCGCTCGGCCCGGGGCCAGACACGGCCCCCGAGCGGCCACCCAGCGCCCCGGGCCGGGCATCCCCACCCGCCCCGGGCCCCGGCGGCTCGGGGCCGGCGGCCGCGCTGCCGAGCGGCGGAGCTCGGGCCGGGGAAGCCGCAGCGGAGGCGGCGGGAGCGGCCGCGCCATGTCTGTCCTCCGCGGGGCTCGGGAGGGGCCGGGACTGGGGTTGGGGTCGGGGCCGGGGCCGGGGCCGGGGCCGGGGTTGGGACAGGCGCAGCCAAAGGGCGGCCATGCCACCCCAGCCCCAGGCACTGATCCCTGCCCAGCAGCGCCAAAGCCAGCACAGCCAGAGCCGGGCGGAGGCGAGACCGCGGCGGGGCGCCCGGGATTGGGGCCGGGGCTGGGGCCGGGGACATGGCCCGGCCCTGCAAAAGGGGAAGGGACAGGCCGGGACGGGGACACGGAGAGGGGCTGGGGAGACCAGGAAAGGGACACCGAGAAGGGCTGAGGGACACCGAGACAGAGTGCAGAAGAGCAAGAGAGGGAGATGAGGAACAAGAGAGAGACGAGGAGGTTCGTAGACTCCATAGAGTCACTGCTGTCGCTGCTGCTGCCGCCGCTGTCACCGCTGCAACTGGAGCCCCGGGGCCGTTTGTCCGCGTGTCCGTTCCACGCTGCGCGCTCCACGGGGGCAGCTCCTGAGCCTGTCCAAACACGGCAACTTGGCCGTGTTGAGCCCAGATGCAGAGACCTGAGTCCTGCGCCGTGCCAGAGGAATCCCCTCAGTCGCTGCTGTGCATTGTCCCTGCTGAGGGTCAGACACTGTCAGGACACATTCCCTGGCTGTAGGATTCGTGCCCGACCCAAGCACTACACTGATGTCTCCAGCATTACTTTCCAACAAAAACAGGAAGGCAAACTGTGTGTACAGCCCATGGTATTATCGAGTGTCTAAAACTCACTGAGTCATCCATCTGAGAGGTGAGATCCATTTGGAATTAATGGCATGAAGAAGTAGTGCAACATGGGAAAGGGAAACATAGAAATAAATAGAGGAAAACGTCTTGATTATTTCTTGCATTTTCATTTCACTTCTGGAAAGCTGTTTCAGTTTTCCAGAAATCTTCTCCACAGTCCCAGCTGCTGCTTTCAAGAGAACAAGAGTTCTTTTGTGGAGAACGAGGTCGAGCTTCTGTCACAAGATGTGCCACCAAGTGCCACTTCTCTTGGATTTCCATACTGAGTGCAGCAGGACTTTTGCAGCCAAGCAGGACAAATGTTTGGAGAACTTTGCAATTTATCCTTTCTTTTCTTTGTGGGCTGAGGAGTTGTGCCATTGGTAAAGTTTTCATTGTTACTGTTTTAATCCAAGCAAACAGGAGAGGTTACCAGGACTTGCTGGGGAATGCAACCCTGACTGAATCCAGAGACAGAATCTCCCTGACACCGTGTGAGCTCCCCGGGCTGGGCTCAGGTTGCTGCTGGGACTCTGCAGAGAGCTCCAGCTGGGATCAGCAGCAGCTGGAAATACCTCTGGGCATCCCCATTTTCTGCTGCTCGGAGGAAGCAATGAAGCGAGTCAAGGAGTTCTGTTTTTCCTTCTTCTGGTGCATTTTTTCATTTCATTTCACACCCCAGATACAATTTCTGTGATGGCCTCTGGAAGTTGGCTCTATTTCAGCAGCAGCAGCAGCAGGGCTGTGTTTGAGTGCTGCAAATGTGGCCTGTGTGGCTTTAATTCCCCTCGACGTAGTGCCCAGGGACTTGGGAGCATTTCAGCCTCTTCTTAGCACGGTGGCTACAACAGAAATACTGAGTTCACTGTCACAAAAGCACAGTGGGTAGCAATGACCGAAACAGGCAATTGCAGTTGTCCTGATGAAATTCAGTGGGCAGCCCAGAAGGGGTGCAGCAGCAGCAGCAGCCGTGCTCTCCAGTTGCCAAGGCAAAGGCAGCAGCAGCCTCCTGCTGTCCCTCCGGGTGAGTGAAACAGTGCTGGAAACAGCGCTGGAAGCCGACCCTTTCCTTCTCTGGAGGCTGGGTCAGGGCAGCGCAGGCGGGCCCTGAGGGATCCGGGCTGTCTGTGGGTGAGTGTTGCTCTAGTCCAGAATTCAGCCGGACAAAGCCCTGGAAGGCAGGCAGCAGCAGGTGGGAAGGGGCCGGCGCTGCTGCTGCTCCTGCCCGGGAGCCCCGGCCGGGCCGGGCCGGCGCCCGCTGCGCTGCGGCTCCTGCTGCTGCCAGAGCCGGGCGGGACTCGGGGACAGGGGATGGACACGGGGGGACACCAAAGGCCTGCGGGGCTGCAGGGATGTTGGCGCTGGGGCCAGCGCCAGCACAGAGCTTCAGCCGCTCTGAACCCCGAGGGAACCGCTGGGGAAAGGCTCCATTTCAGCCTTTCTTTGCTCATGGCTGCGGAGGGACCGAAATGAAAGGAGAACAAGCAGGGCCCGACCCCTTCTGCTTTGGTAGGAGCCGAATGCCTGGGGCTGTGAGGGGCAATGAAAGGCTGTGAGGGGCTGTGGGGGCTGTGAGGGGCTGTGAGGGCCCGTGAGGGGCTGTGAGGGGTCGTGAGGTGCTGTGAGGTGCTGTGAGGGGCCGTGAGGGGCTGTGAGGGGCCGTGTGGGCCCATTAGGGGCCATGAGGGGCAATGAAAGGCTGTGAGGGGCAATGTGGAGTTTTGATGGGCCATGAGGAGCCTCAGCCCTGACAGGACGGGAGTCCCACCATGTCCCTAGGGTTGGGCAGCCGTGAGGGGCCACAAACTGATGTGGTGGCAAAGCAGGCTCGAGGCACCTCTGGGACAGGATGAGACCCTTCCCCAGCTCCAAACCACACCAAATCCACCATTAGTGGGACTTTCCATCTTTAGAATCCACTGGCAGCTTGAAATAGACCATACAGTTTAATCCCAGTGGGAGAACCCGGGAATTTTCCCAGTGAGCGACATCTAGCCTTTGTTAATAATGTCTAGGATTTAAAAGTCTTTACAATGAAAAGTAGTACTCATAAATACTAATAATTATAAGAAGAAAGAAACCTCCAAATCCCAGCACCACACAAAAATGACACATCTCATTTTTCTTTATTATCACAAGGTTCATGAAAACAAATCCTGTTAACTCTCTCCACCTTGCCCCTTCCCCACCTGATAAATGAGGCCATTTGCAGTGTTTCATACAAGTTAAAATTGACAGCTGGAGGGAAGAACAGGGAAACACTCATTTCCATGTCAAACCCAGCAGGCCAACTCCAAAAGGGAGAGAATGAAATGGAATGAGGGCAGGGGCTGGTCAGATGTTTCTCTAAAGGATCCCAAAAACACCTCCAAGTGACACAGGAGGGAGAAATCAATCCCTATAAACCACCCAGGGATTCAGCTGTGGGGAGCTGGACATGGACAGAGGCATCTGGAACAGTTCTTTCCCCAGGCTGAGCTCTCCAGCCTGGCCCTGAAGTCAATCAAGTGCTTTCCCAGAGCATTCCATGGTTGCCAAACCCCCTTCGAGATGTGGCTCACAGGAGCAGAGAACCTTTCTCAAGGTTCAGAGCAGTTAAAATGGCAAGAGATGCCCAATTCAGAGCTCTGTTTAAAAACCTGGAAAATAAAAATCCATTGATCTCTGAAGGCCAGCTGTGGGCCCAGGAATCTCAGATCCAAGGGAAAACTGGAAAGGCCTTTTACAAGAAGTCACACTGAAGAGCTAACAGATGAATGTATGTGACACTCAGAGGGCCTTCCAATTTTGCAGTTTTCCTTGAATTGTTGAAATTGATTTTGCCTTTGCCTCCTCTTGCACTAAAGGAGCCTCATTTCAGAAGCAGGGAAGGCAAAGCTCATTCCTGGCCCTGGCTGCTGCTGTCCATGCAGCATTTCCATCCCTCCCGTGGCCTCTTCCCTCAGGGTCCCCAGCAGCAGCTGCTGGAGCAGCACATGGAAGCTGCAGATGGAAGTGCTGCCCACCCCAGCCTGAAGCTACACAAGGATCCTGCTGACAGGAACCCCAAGATTCCCTCCCAGGGGCCCTGCAAACAGTCACCAATTTTCGGAAAAGCAATACGGACAGCAGCAGCACCTCCCCATTATCCTGTAGGAAAGAAAGGAAAAAAGACCTCAGCATCGGCTGCTTGGGGCTCAGCTGGGTGTGAGCCTGCAAATCCATCAGGCAACAAGGGTTTGGTGGGCACCCAGCGGCCGTGGCTGGGGGCACAGAGCCTTACGTGGTCAAAGAGTGGCAGGAGCACCCCAACCAGCTGCAGGGCGATGGGGCTGGGTATCAGCATGTCCTTGTCCAAAACTGCAAAGCTGAGTATCACAGCTGTCATCCTGGACATCTGTTCATCTGTGTCCCACAGGAGCTCCACAAAACGTTCAGTCAGGGCCCACGTTTTTTCGGTCTGAGCGAAACACAAGTCTGTGAAATGCCACCCTGGTGCCAACAGGGCCCAGAGGCCAAAGGCCTGTCCCAAAGTACTCGGGCAGCTGAACCAGGAGAGCTGGGAGCAGCTGCCTCAGCTCTCCAAGCCCAGCCAAGCCCAAGTGACTGCATTGCCCAGCTCAACTTCAGCCACTGCCCCCTTATCAACATTGAGGGATTCTCAGAGAGCTCGAGAAGGGCCCTAAGCACAAGGTGACACCTTTCCCTGCACTCACTCTGCAGGTGCTTTGGGGAAGCGCCAGAGCAGCCGGGTGGCAGGAACAAGGTGGCTGCCTGGGGGCTGCTTATGGCCTCTGACACCCAATTCCTCAGGGCTTCCCACCAGCCCAGCCCCTCAGAGTCTCCCCCAGCCCGGCCAGCCTGCCCGCCAGCAGAGGCACAGCCCCACAGGAGCTCCAGAGGAGCCCGATCAAGAGGCACCGCGGAGCCTTCAGCAACCCAGCCAGCCACACACGGGCAGGAGGACACAGATTGTGGTTCTTGGCTGGCACAGGGCTTGTGGCCATCTCCAGGCACTGGCCTCCCAGTGATCCTCGCAGCTCCGGCCCCCAGCCACCCACTCTGTCGGCAGTGCAAAGGCTTCAGCAGAACCACCGAAGGCCAAGGGGCTTCTGGCCATTTTCCCCCCAAGACTGCATGCTTGGGCAGCTTGCTGAGCACAAAGCACCCTTTTCTCCCTCTTCCCCTGTGCCCTGCGGACCCTGGGCACCACAAGAAAAATCCTGGGAGTCCGTGCACTGTAACATATCCTATATTTATAGACTAAAGAAAAAAAAGAAGAAAAGAAGAATGTTGAAGAAAAGGAAAATCCCCACTGGCTTAGGTGGCCCCAGATCAGAGTGTCCCAGATCAGCTCTCCACAGAGCTCCAGCAGCGCAGCCAGCCGAGGCCCGACAGTCGAGGCCGTGTCTTCCGTGCCCTGCGGAGCTGATCTTGCAGCCTCCGCAAGATGGAGGACGGAGCTCTCTGTACTGCCCGCAGGACCAAGGCTGTTTCAATGGCCAGGTTTCTGATGGCAGGGCTGCTGTCATCGGCCATGTCTTCAAGGGCTGGAAGACAGAGGAACAGTGGGTCATAGCCCTGGTCAGCAGGGACCCGAGGAGAGCCCTCTGCCAGGGCCACCCCAGACCACTCTTGCCATGGCCAGGAGGGAGCAGGGACCAAGGGGATCAGCCCAAAGCTGCTGGCCATGAATCCCCCACGTGTCCCCGAACTCTCTGGGTGCTCTGCCCTCGCCACCCCTCATCCACACAAGGAGCAGCTTCCCCGCTGCCAACCCGCTCTCAGCCCGCTGCCCCCACTCACCCTCACAGATGAATTCGAGCTCTTCCTTCTTTCCCCGCAGGTGCCGCCCGGCCGTCCCTGGGAACACAGAGCCTGTCAGGGCCCCGGCGGCACGGCTCCCTGCCAGCCGCGCTGCCAGCCCTGTGGCCACACGGCCTCCTGCCCCGGCAGGGCTCAGCCTGGGCCTCTGCCGAACGCTGCCGCCCAAGGGCACAGCTGCCTGAGGGCGGCAGCAGCCCCGAGGCCAGGCGGGGCTCCACGGCACCGGGCCCGGGAGACGCTGCAGCCGGGGCAGCAGCCGGGGCCGGGGCCGAGCTGCGGCGAGCCGCGGAGGGGGCTGGGGCTCGTGGCTCACCCATGAACCTGATGGCCGCCTCTCGCAGGGGCTGCTGTGGGTTCTCCAGGTACGGCAGGGCCCGGCGCAGGTGCTCGGCTGCTCGGCTCCTGTCGTCTGCCAGCTGGAGAGAGCGGCAGCAGGGAAGGGTTGGCGCGGGCTCAGCCCCTCGGCCGGGCTCTCGCTGCGCCCAGTCCCGGCCTCCCCTGCCCGCACAGCCCCGAGGCCCGGCCAGCAGGCGCCGGCGCCGGGCTCTGCAGCGGGCACAGGGCCGGGTGCTGCCCGGGGAGGCACGGTGCCGCCCCGCCCCGCGGCCCCGCTGGGCCGGGGCTCCACGGGCACCGCACTCGGGGGCCTGCTCCAGGCTGAGGCTGCGGCTTCCAGTCCCTTACCAGTCCCTCGCCAAAGCTCCATGTCTGATCCACCTGCAGCATCTGTTCAAGATCCCTCCTCTTCAGGAATCTGGCTGAAGAATGCAGCGTTTCCCTGGCGGCCTGGAGAGCAGCAGACACCCGGAGATGGCCCCACAGTTCAGGGCACAGGAGTGTCCCTGTGCCAAGGCCTGCAAGAGGCTACAACCTGCAAGGCTCCAGGGCAGGAGGCAGCCGAGCCCTTTCCCAGGGGGAAGCAGCAGCTCACACGTGCTCACCTCAACCACATGCTGGTTCTGGTCATGGCAGTGGAAGGAGAGTGGGAGCAGGCTCTGGCGCACATGTGACTTCAGCACCTTTCTTCCCTCTTCCGTTAATGAAACCATCATGTCTTGAAAGGCAAACATTGCGCACAGCTGCACCTGGCTATCATCCTGTATGAAAGGCAGGAACAAAAGACCTCATCATCGGCTGCTTCTGGCTGACCTGGGCACGGGCCTGCAAATCCACATGGCACCAAGTGTCCATGCAGCACTCAGTGGCCGTGGCTGGGGGCACAGACGCTTACATTGTCAAAGAGCGGCAGGAGCGCCTCAGCCAGCCTCAGGGCAATGGGGCTGGGTATCAGGGCACCATGGTACAGAAACAAATATTTGAGTAGAACGATGGTCATCCTGATGATGTCGCCATCACTTTCCTGCAGGAGCTCAATGAGGCTTTCAGTCAGGTTCCACATTTTTTTCGCCTGTGTGGAACAAAAATCTGTGTAACCCCACCCTGCTGCCAAAGGGCTCCCAGGTCAAAGGCCTGTCTGGAAGCACCTGGGCAGCTGAACTGCGAGGCAGGAGAGCTGGGAGCAGCTGCCTCAGCAGCCAAAACTAAGCCAAGCTCAAGCAACTGCCTTCCCCAGCCCCACGCTGCCTGCACAGCCTCAGCCGCTGCCCCCTTCTCACCATGGGGGGATTCTTGCCGAGCACCACGAGGCCTCTGAGCGCCAAGTGACGCCGCTCCCTGCACTTGCTCCGCAGGTTCTTTGACATGATCTCCAGAACAGTGCCACTGCATTTCCTCAAGTCCAGGCACTGGAGGACCTGAAAGGCATGGGGCAGTGACAGGGCTCCCGGCCGACAGCAGCCCAGATCCGCACCGGGCCGGGCCCAGGCGACAGCAGCAGCACAGGGCATGGGCACCGTCCCAGGCAGCTGCGACTACCAGATGGCAGAGGGCTGGGAGGCAGCTCAGCGAGGCAGCACTGGCCTTCAGGCTCACCTCTACAAGGAATGCCAGGGCGGGCAGATCCCAGCATGGCTCCTGTGTGCTGAGCCGCCGGAGCAGGTAGCGAACAATGCAGGAACACAAGCGTTTGGAAGCAGAGGATATCTCCCTGGCAGGAGAAAAAGTAACCAACACTGTGAGCCAGCGGGACAAACCTTTGCCAGAAGTGACTCAGAGAGGTCGGCTCTTTCACCACCATCCTGCACGGGGACCTCAGGCATTTGGGACGTGGCTCCTTGTGGGCACCCGCCTCTCCCAGCCTTTTCCAGTCTGCTTGGTGTTTCCTGGGGTGACAAGGCCCTCTGGCCCATGACCACAGAGACTGTGTAGGGAACCCCGAGCACAGAGCACAGATGCCGGGGGCAGCGGCGTGACGGGGGTCTCACCTGGCCAGCAGACCCACAGCATAGTTGTGGGTGTCAGCATGGAGCAGCTTGTCCCAGCCACGCTTGTGTTCCATTGCCACCACCACATTATCACAGCGCATTCGGCAGAGCAGGGACTTCAGGGTCTGCACTGCAAACCTGTGTGCAGAGCAAAGCCCAGGTCACACTGGGAGCATTGGCTCCTGCCCAGGGGAAATGGCAGGGACAGGAGGACTGGGATGGAGCACCTGTTGGGGCTGGTGGCAAGGCTGTCTTGCTCCTGGCATGCCTTCCAGAAGGTATGGACCTCCTCTGGCATATCCCAAGTGCTGAAGAACACTTGGAAGAGCAGATGCACAAGTAGGCGGGGGAAACACAGTCTCACTACACGTGGGACACAGGGCTCTTGGAAGATCTTCCGCATCACCAAGGTTGCCTGCAAAGGACAAATTCCCCTGGGACAGTGCTGAGGTGTCCGTGTGGCAGGGCCCCAGCGTGGCAGGGGACACAGGGGGAGCACCGGGCCTGGTGGCCCTGGAGCTGTCCCTAGGCCAGTCTTCATCCCAGCGCCTGAGGCAGGGAGATGCAGTGGGGGAAGGAGGGTGGAGAGCTGCTGGAAAGGCAGCCATGGGGTGAGCAGAGGTCAGTTCCAGAAACTCACAGCCAGGGCAAAGACAGCAGTTTTGTCTCCATCCGAGGTGCATGTGCTGTGCTCTGGCCAGTCCTCCAGCACATGGAGGAGCGTTAGCTGTGCCAGTTTTGCAGTCCTGGGTGAGCACATGATGATCTTCCACATGGACAAAGCAGCTCTGCAGGGTCAGAACTCTGTCTCAGGGGGACCTTGGACACAGCACCGTGGCCTGGGCTGCAGTGGGGAGCTGAGCTGGCTGCCAGCTCTGCCTCTGCCCACTGCCCCTTGCCAGCAGCCTGCAGGCAGCCCAGCCCTGTAGGGACAGACCCGCGAGGGGCAGGGAGGGAGCGTGGCAGCAGGCTCGGGGCCTGCCGTGCCAGAGCTGGAAAAGGGAGCAGCCAGAGGGCCCTGGATTTCTCCTTTGCTCAGACACCTGGGACAGGCTGTCCAGGATGATGGGCTGGGGAGGCCTGAGCCCTCTGGGCAGTGGGCCCCATACCTGTCACACGATGGGGCCACACGCAGGAGAGTCATCACCACATCAGCAGGCTCTGCCTCGGTGAGCTCCAGCAGGGTCCTGAACAGCTTGTGCTCAGAGTACTCATTGGCCAGGAGCCACTGGTGGATGTACCTGACCATGGCAGGCACCTGGAGAAGGCCCAGGGAGACTTGGAAAGCTGCCAGAGGGAGAAATGTCCCCAGCTTCCCCAGAGAAGTGCTTCCCTTCCCAGCACACTGGGTGGCCTGTAAGGGTTACAGGGACCAGCAGGCGTGGCTTGGGAGGCCAAGCAGTTCCTGGGGGGATCAAACCCTGCTTACAGGCTTCTTACTTGCTTTGACTTGGAAAATCCTTCCTCTACAAGCATATCCAGCAGGGCAGCCCTGGACTTGGTTTGGAAGAGGAGTGAGTAACCTCTGAGCCCAGTCTCCTCTACTGGGGCAGCTGCAGGACCTTCCTCCTCCTCCACCCAGGCCAACTTGGCCACTCTCGGGGATCTCTGCTCCATGTCAGTGACTGGATTGATGGGACGTTGCAGGAGAGATGCCTCGGAAAAGCTCCGAGTCAGCGAGTCCTGCAGTCGTGCCTGGAAGGCACCGGCACAACTGAAGTGTGGGCAAGAGTTCAGGACAGCAAGTCCTGCACTCTGGTCTCAAGGGCTCCTGCCACAAGGACGGGTGACTCTTGGTCAAGGCTTGTGGTTTGGCCTTGAGGTCAACTGGCGGCAGGAATAACACCTCGGAACAGCTCTGGGTCAGACACAAACGAGTGTGCTGTGAGGGGGCTCCTCACCACACAGCTCTTTCCTGTCCTGTCCCATCGCATGCTGCGAGCACTGTGGTGTGGCTGCATCACCGCCAGCACCTGTGTCACCACGTGTCACAAAGGGTCCTTTGACACCCTGTCCCAATCCATGCCACCGTGACCACGCTGCTGCACCGTGTCACAAAGGGCCAATGCACACGCTGCCACCTGCCCCTGGGGCTGCCCCCCGCCCAGCCAAAGTGGCCCAGGTTGGAAGGAATCCCTGGCCCCAAGTGTCTAAGACAGCCCTAAGACAGGATCTTTGGCAACGGCTCAAACCATCGGCAAAGGCTGCCCTGCTCTGCGGGCTCAGGGCAGCAGAAGGAGCCCCCAGGGCTGCCGACGCAGCCACGGTGGGAAGGGCACGGGGCCTTGCACAGAAGCTGGCCCGACCTCCTTGGGACACGTCCCGCCTGGTGGCCGTCCTAAACCCGCGGGTGTGACACAGAGGAGGAACGTGTGGGCTAGGGCATGAGTGCTGCTCTGACCCCTGGGGCCAGGGGAGCGCTGAAATCAGCAGCTGTGACAGAGTCCCCGCCCAAGCAGGCCTGCCACCCCCTGAGCCCCCTGGCAGTGCTGGTGTCATTCCCTGCCACAGAGACCTGTGCCCTGGGGCGATTTTCTGCCACAGGGCAGACAAAGCCAAGGTGCATTGGGGGCTGTGCTCCTTTCTGCGCGGGATGTTGGCAGGGGGACCTGGAGCAACTGCTGGCAACACTTGCTCTCATGTCAGAAGCTGTTAATCCGTGCTGAAATGGTTTTCTCCTTGGAGTGATTTCCTGCAGCACAAAATCACCCTGGCAGCGAAGGCATAGAAGGATCTGGCATTGAAGAATCCACAATTCAGGAAAGCTTTACTTCCCATTGCTCAACTCAAGTAGTTCCAAAAAATTGCAAACTTCCTAAATTAATGGGAATGGCCTGAGAATGTTAGAGGTTTGGAAGTTTCCTTCCCATCTCAAAGCAGCAACACATTTGCCTTAAGGTCATCCATTGAATGTCACTTTACAAAACAAAAGACTACACAGGGGCAAAAGAAAGGTCTTGCTTTGGTTTCAAACATTTTTCTATGAAGGAATGATAAGAACCTAATTCTCTTAAGGAAAAAAAGCCCTCCAGGAATGACAGTCCACTCAGTGTTACAAAAGTAGTCCAAACAAATGAGTAGGTTGCAAAAGGGCTAATCCTCCCCCTGCTACAGATATCGAAGTGGCCAATAATATCGAAGTACAGCTCTCCTCTCTTCTCTGCAGGAGAAGCAGAACCACAAACAGAAGAAGTCCCAGCTATTCCTTCTGTCCTCCATAACCAAAGCTGTGCCAAACCACAGACACTGCCTTCCGACTGACTCCAGTTCCAGCCTAGACCTCTCACCTTCCAGACAACTCCTTCCCCAACACACCCACCAACACCAAGCCCAGCTCAACACCCTGCCAGGACCTCCAGCTGTCCCCATCCCTCTGCAGAGCTTGGCCACCTTCCAGCAGACCCCCTGGTTCCCTGCACGTGCCGTGGGATGGCACTCAGGAGGACGTGCTCCAAGGCCTTCCCCAGCAGCAAGGTCAGGCTGCCAGGCCTACGGTTCCTGGATCGTCCTTATCACCGACCCTTCCTGTGCGCGGCTGTTACATTTGCACATTTGCACTCAGCTCGGACGTGTCCACTTCACCAGGGCTGCTGGTAAAGGATGGACAGCAGCCTGGCAATCTCCTTCTCCAGCTCCCTTTTTATACTTGGGGGAGGTAGATATCCCAGCTCTGGCTATCCCAGTGTCCCAGCTCTGGCACTCCCCATATCCCAGCTCGGGCTATCCCAATATCCCAGCTCTGGCTATCCCAGTGTCCCAGCTCTGGCTATCCCAGTGTCCCAGCTCGGGCTATCCCCATATCCCAGCTCGGGCTATCCCAATATCCCAGCTCTGGCTATCCCAGTGTCTCAGCTCTGGCTATCCCCATATCACAGCTCGGGCTATCCCCATATCCCAGCTCTGGCTATCCCAGTGTCCCAGCTCGGGCTATCCCCATATCCCAGCTCAGGCTATCCCCATATCCCAGCTCTGGCTATCCCAGTGTCCCAGCTCGGGCTATCCCAATACCCCAGCTCTCGCTATCCCAGTGTCCCAGCTCAGGCTTGTTGGAGTCCAGGACATCCCCTTGGATGGCCTGGGACCCAAGGAAGGGAATTTGAGCCCTGCACAGGGGGGTGTGAAGCCGGTCCAGGAGACTCAGACACCTTGGCACAGAGCCCAGGAAAACACCGGGTTTGATTTTAATCCATGGGAAAAGCTTCCAACATTGCAAAAGGAATTACAAACCACCAGGATGTGAAAATAGTAAAACTACTACAGTACAGTACAGTAGATGATACAGTAGTTTTAGAGTTTATAGAACAGAAGTAAGTGGGGACAAGATGGTGGAATTTGGGTGGTACCTCATGTACTTCTCCTTCTTCTTCGTCCTCCATCTTTTGGGGTGGTGATGGCACAAAGTAGTAAGAGTGGATTGGAGCAAAGTAGAAATGTCACTTTCAGTGTGGGCACTGGGCATTGGCACAAAATAGTAAATAACCAATACGTAGTTATCTGTATAAATGTTAGGGGACATCCCCTGAGGCAGGCAGTCGCCTCGTGTCCCAGCTGCTGTCTGGAACTCGGCTGGGAGCAGAGAAAATTCTGAGATATTGAATAATAAACAGCATGAGAAACCTGAAAACAGACCTTGAGGACTCTGCTTTTTTACACCGATGCGACTCGGGGCTCTTAGAGGGCCAAGGACTTTAAACCACCTAAATCTCGGGTGAGGAAACCCCCCAGAGACAAGAAGAGCTTAAAAACAGATTTCTCTTGATGAGCAGCTCTTCTCCCAGCCCAGCAGGGCTGGGGCACTGCCTGCAGTCAGCCCAGGCACAGCACACAGGCACAGAGAGCTTCAGTCACTCAGGGCTGGGAAGGGGCTGAGAAGTGACTGCGGGAGAATCACTCCCAGCCCTTGGCACAGGAACCTCTGGCTGCAGGACAATGCAGCTGCAGCTCCTGCAGTCATCTCCTACAGCTGGAACATGCCAATGCCTACAGACTCTGTGAGTACATTCTCTGATTGTGTCTTGTGTGGAGCAGCCAGGGGTGCCCAGGGCTGTCCTGCAGAGCAGGGTCCTGCAGCCCAGGGCGCTGTGCTGGGGCAGGGATTCTGCTGCCTGCCCGGGACAGCTCTCAGCCAGCCTGGGGGCTGCTTCCAGCACTGGGGGACAAGATCTGGGTGGAAGGAGACAGCTGGTAAGGCTTGGAAGTGTTCTCCTTGTGTGGGGAGGATGCCGCATTGTTCAGGACTGCTCCCAGCATGACATTTAATTGCAGAACATGTCCAAGTACATTATCCAGGGAGCAGAGTGAGGCAGGGGCTGAATAAAAATGAAAATCCTGCTTTATTAATCTTATATATGTGTTGCCTGGATGGGAAATTGCACAGAGGTATTCATCTTTGAGCTCAGGTTGAGGAAAAAGAACCAAACAATTTTCTCTCAGACCTTACCAAACCAGGCAGTGACAGAAATCAGCAGAGGGTCCTTTACAGGCAGCATCAGTGTTTGTTTTCCAGACTCCTCGGGGCTGCTCTGATGTTGCCATCAGAGCCTGCAGAGGCAGAGCTGCCCCTGGGCAGTGCCTGAGCTGGGAGGGGTCTGCAGGGCAGAGCTGAGCCCCCAGGGCTGGGCTGGGCTCTGGCAGCACTGGCAGGGCCCAGCCCTGGGCACAGGGAAGCAGCTGCAGGCAGGGACAGCTCCAGGCAGCAGAGCCCTGGGCAGGCAGTGGGGGGATAGTGCCACAAGGCTGTGCTGGGATATTCAAAGTTCTCTCCAAACTGAACTATTCCATGATTACTGTTTTTACAGATCCCCATGCCAAGGCACTGCAAGTGTCCAACAGCAGCTCCATCAGCCACTTCCTCCTGCTGGCACTGGCAGACAGGCGGCAGCTGCAGCTCCTGCACTTCTGCCTCTTCCTGGGCATCTCCCTGGCTGCCCTCCTGGGCAACGGCCTCGTCATCGCTGCCGTGGCCTGCGGCCACCACCTGCACAGCCCCATGTTCTTCTTCCTGCTCAACCTGGCCCTCAGCGACCTGGGCTGCATCTGCACCACTGTCCCCAAAGCCATGCACAATTCCCTCTGGGACACCAGGAACATCTCCTATGCAGGATGTGCTGCACAGGTGTTTTTCTTTGTGTTCTTCATTGGAGCAGAGTTTTCCCTCCTGACCATCATGTGCTACGACCGCTACGTGTCCATCTGCAAACCCCTGCACTACGAGACCCTCCTGGGCAGCAGAGCTTGTGCCCACATGGCAGCAGCTGCCTGGGCCAGTGCCTTTCTCAATGCTCTCATGCACACAGCCAATACATTTTCCCTGCCCCTGTGCCATGGCAATGCCCTGGGCCAGTTCTTCTGTGAAATTCCCCCAATCCTCAAGCTCTCTTGCTCAAAATCCTACTTCAGGGAACTTGGGCTCATTGCTGTTAGTGCCTCTTTAGGACTTGGTTGTTTTGTGTTCATTGTTTTCTCCTATGTGCAGATCTTCAGGGCTGTGCTGAGGATCCCCTCTGAGCAGGGACAGCAGAAAGCCTTTTCCACCAGCCTCCCTCACCTGGCCGTGGTCTCCCTTTTCATCAGCACTATAATGTTTGCTCACCTGAAGCCACTGTCCATCTCCTCCCCATCCCTGGATCTGGCCCTGTCAGTTCTTTACTCGGTGGTGCCTCCAGCCCTGAACCCCCTCATCTACAGCCTGAGGAACCAGGAGCTCAAGGCTGCAGTGTGGACACTGATCACTGGATGGTTTCAGGAACATTAAACTGCTAAGAAACTTTTAAGTAACATATAATAATAGTAATTTTTGGTACTTCTTGTTAGTTTTGTTAAGGGGTTTGTTTCTTTCGTTTTCCTTGTTCATATTGTTCATAAAGGAAATTCATTGTTTGTGCCATTTCTCATTTTGTTTCTCTCCCCCTACCCTGTGGCCACAGACTGTGTCAATTATGGGCTGCAGTCTTGGTGGCTTTAAAGGAACTAAAGGATCTCCCAGCCATGGTTTCTGCAGAGATGCCCCTTTTGTTCCCTTCTCTGCAGCTGCAGCAGCAATGTCTGTGTGCAGAGCTGGGGGCAGATCAGGGCTGGCACAGCAGCTGTGGCCAGGAGCAGCAGCAGTTGGCAGTGCTGCTCCCGTGGCCCTGCCCCGCTGCCCTCCTGGCCCTGGTGTTGCTGTAGGGCCTGAGTGCTCTGGGGGCCAGGCACAGGGCTGGGGGTGGCAGTGCCGGGGCTGCAGCAGGGACAGGCCATGGGCGCTGCTGGGGCAGCGCTGACGCCTCAGGGCAGGGCCTGGGGGCTCCAGCCTCCTTGCCCAGGCTCTCTCCAGAACACGCCCAGGCCAATGCTCAGCACAGAAAAGCCCCGTGAGCAGCCCCAGGCTGGCCGTGGGCAGGCTGGGGGCAAACAGCATGGCTGGGGCTCTGCAAGGTCCCTGGGGGAGATGGGAAGGAGCAGCAGAGCAGGGCCTGATCCATCCCCACTGCGCTGGACACCCCAGGGCAGCGTCCCAGAGCGTCCTCATGCACCTGCCAACAACATCCCCCCTCTGCAGCCTTGGCCTCTCCCCCAGCTCACACAGGGGCCCCATCCTTGCAGGCACAGACACGGCAGCACTAGCTCAGGAGCCCCTGTTTGCACTGCCCAGAGCAGGCCTGAGCACCCGCATGGTGTTGGTGTGGGGAGATGAACCTGAGGGAGCACAAACGCCATCAGCCCCTGGGGCCAGGAGGGGCTGTGGGACAGGAGGGAAATCACTGAGCTCTTTCCTGGCCGCTGAAGTCTGCCAGAGAGTTTGTTCCCATCAGCTGTGAGTTTCCTGTGCCACTGCAGACATTGTTGCTCAGAGCCAGGGCTCCCTGGCAGCTACCCCCAAACTACCCTCAGCATTTCCTTGGCTTCACTTTGGCTTTCTTTCCTATTCCCTGATGTAATTTTTTTCCTCTTGCCCACCGCTGTTCCATACCCTTCAAACAGCCCATCCCTGCTTACTTTGTCCTCTCTGGCCCCACTCTCCATTTCAGTTCCTGAGTTGGCACCATGGGAACATCCCCTGGGGAGCAGGATCATCCTCCAAGTGCTTCAGGAATTGTCTGCAGGCTCCTGCAGTGTCTGGTGCTACTCCTTGCCAGAGGCACCACAGCCCAGGGGAGCACATCTGGGCTGCTGTGTCTGGCTATGGGGCTCCATGTTCTGGGCCATGAGGAGGAGCTGCAGAGGCTCTGCAGGACTGACAGGATGGACTTGGGGCTTTGTGGAGAAGCTGAGGGAGCTGGGCTGCTGCACCTTCTGAAGAGGAGGCCCAGTGCTCATCCTGCAACTGCTGCAAGGGTGGTTTCAGAGTATCACAGAATCAGCAAGGTTGGAAAAGACCTTGGACATCAGCAAGTCCAACCTGTGCTCTGACATCTCCTTGTCTCCCCTGAGCCTCGTCTTCTCCAGGATAAACAACCCCAGCTCCCTCAGCCACTCCTCACAGGACTTGTGTTCCAGACCTCTCACCAGGTTTGTTTCCCTTCTCTGGACACCTCCCAGCCTCTCCATGTCTTTGCTAAATTTAGGGGCCCAGAACTGGACATAGTACTCGAGGTGCTGCCCAAGCAGTGCCAAGTACAGAGAAAGAATAAGTGCCCTTATCCTGCTGGCCACACTGCTCCTGATCCATTGGAATGCCAGGGATTGGATGAGGGAAATAGTAGGGTTCTAAAGTTAGGGAACCCTTCTTCGAGGTTGGGTGAGCACGACACACACCGAGACCGTGTTCCATGCCGCACTGCCGTTTATTGTTTTTCCACACCTATTTATTCTTTTGCTACTTTGTTGACATCACGAGGCACTTAAAGAATGTACACATTTGCTGCCTTAAGGAAGCTTCCGTGTTAACTCTGCATATGAACACCCGTTAGAGCTTTGAACACCTTAAGGGAGAGAGATGAATTTCTTGCTACGCCACAAGGCCTGCAGACTTTGCAGGTCAACAGGCCCAGTCTGGAGTTGCTCATACTTCACCCCAAGTACAAGTCATGTCCTCCATTTCTCAGAAACTCTGCTACAATTTCCCCCTTTTCTTTTTGAGCAATTCAGACTGGATCAAAGGCACAATTTAGCAAAACACACTAAAACAATTACAATTGCAATACCACACATAATACTAAAATGAACCAAATCTTTGACTCAACCAGTTAAACTTCATGAATTGAACCATTGGTTAAAAGGAGTGTTTTTCAGTTGCGCGAACTGCTTATAGATGGACTGTGAATGGTAACTTAAGTATTATTTATAACTTTACTTAATTTAACTTAGCTTATCTTAACTTATCTTAACGTAACTTAACTTATGTAATGGATATAACTTAACTTAAATATTATTTATAGCTTAACTTAACTTAATTTAACTTAACTTATTTAACTTAACTTATTTAACTGGTATAACTTGGCCAAGTTATAGTTTATACTATATACTATATACTTATAACTCTATTTAACTTAACTCTATGTAACTTAATTCTATGATTGTATTTATATGACTACTTCGTAATTGTTACACCTCATAAGCACAGAGCATGTCAGACAAATTGTAGGCGTCACCAGTGTCGACACTATTTCATGGTATTTCTGACTGGGGACATGCATGGGTGAAGTGACTTGGCTTCACAAATTGTGACAAAGTTCTGTTGTATGAGTGTTCGCATTACATTTTTGGCACCATACAGCCTTTTGACAAGTCTGCCTAATGTGACCCGATTCACCACATTTGTAACAAGTGATGCTGCTTGGATACAGCAATTCGTCATCGTGGTCTGAACACTCGCTTTCCTCCCCGGATCCTCCTGACAAGGCAGCTGCGATGATGTGACTTTGCTCTTCCACAGCATCGTGGACAGCTGTTGCAAGTGCTGCAATCTGACTAGTTTGCTCTGCTCTCATGGCCGTAACCAGCATTTCGTCTATGGCTGTTCCTTGTGGAAGAGTGGCTAAAATAGTTCTCGCACGTGCATTAGCATTTTCAAAGGCTAGAGAGCGAAACAAGTGTTCTTGTACCTCTGGTGTCATTTCTGGTGCATCCTTCAGAGCAGCCGAGAGTCTATCAATGAATTGCCCATACGACTCTGTGGCACCCTGCTTTATTGTAGCATAGGGTGCTGGTTTTTTCTTGTCTGGAACTAGAAGCAATGCCTTGTGGGCTAATGATTGAGACAATTGATGGAGTTCCAAGGGGAAGGTCAGCTGAACATTGGTCATTGCATAGGGCCCATGGCCTGTTAGCATATCAGGCTGAATGCCATATAAAGGATCCCCCACAGTTTGGTGTCGGTTAGCTTCTTCAATTGCTAACCGTCTCCATTCACGTTCAAAAATAAGAAATTGGGATGGAGTCAACAGCAATGAGGCAATGCTGGTAGAATCTGCAGGGCAAAGCACATCCGCTGTAAAAATATATTGAATGATATTCCTGGCTGCCTCCGATCTAATACCATAATTGGTGACTGTCTGCTTCGCTGACTGCAGAACCTTCCACTCATGAGGCTCCCAGGTAGCATTTCCATTATTGATGACAACTGGACAAGACAAGGCACCTGCGGTTTCCCAGTCCCCATCCAACATAGCATTTTTCCGGACTGCAGCCCAGCGCCTCTCAATAGGGTTATTTGACATGGCCGGCAGCGACACCTGCTGGGTCAATGGGTGAACTGCCGGTGCAGGGGGTGCTGTCGGTACAGCAGAATGGACTCCTCCCTGTGACTGTGACCGCCTTCCCAGCAAATCCTGTCGAGTTGAAAGCTCAGAAAGCTTAGCTACTACCTGTTGTAAGTCCTTTCCATTCTGCGAAGTTGCATGAAGTCGTCGTTCATCATGCAAATTGTCATTAAGCCCATCATTATCAGAGTCAGATTCAGGATCATGGGGGAGGGGAAAGTCCGCTGCGGCTGGCTGTATTCGCCCCGCTGTTGCTAGGGGAGACGAAGCCGCTCCGCCTTTTCCGAGCGCCGCCGCGGCGTCCGCTGCTGTCGCCAGGGGAGACGCCGCCACCCCGCCTTTTCCGATGCCGTCTCCGCCTTGCGCTCTGGCCCCTTGCGTCATGCCCGCGGTCAGCCCCCGTTCGTCACTGGCCCCGCCTGCCGTCTCCTCTTTCACCACGCCCCCAGACTCCGGCGGGCATGTTCCTTCCGGTGCAGGGTTAGTTCGCGCCGGAGCGGCCGCAGCTACATTCGGTCCTTGGACATGCTGAATTACATCTTGCAAACTCGAGCAAACGGGGGCTTGTGTGCCTTTCACAGGGCAGGCGCTATAAATACCGAAATATCTTGCCAGCCTAGAGGGTTTCCACGTTTCAGTGTTTTTGGTCCCCGCACTGATTTTGGAAGGCTTCTGATCTTCCATATTTTCAGGTCTCTCACCCTCCAGAGCCTGAATTGCAGCTTCCGCGGCCTTCCGCTCAGCCACGAGCATTTGTAAGGTAACCAAGGTCTTTTTCCACACCATTCCTAGCTCTTGAGCGATCTTCCCTTCTTTCCCGCCACCGATCGCACAGTCCCATAGTAATTCTCCTATCTCTCGCCACTCCGTCTCACTAAAAACAAGCGACGGCTTGCTCAGCTTTCCCCTCTTCCTGGCCCATAGGGTCAACTGTTCTAAGTCCGCCTCCTTTAATTTCTCTCCTCTCTTAGAAATATTATTGGCGAGAAGCCGCGTAGCCGCCTGCATGTCTCGATCCATATCTCTTTGTTCCGCAGCGTACGCAGTCTTACCTTCCACCAGGGTGTGTCACTGTAGCCTCACGGGTCACTACTGCGAACACCCCCCCCAACCTCTTCGCTTCTTCCTTGCTGGCTCCCCCGGCCGAACTAAGTCGAACGCGGTTCTAGAGCCAGCTCTCCCGCGTCCAGGAGACCGCAAACCATCCGCGTTCTGGGGATGGTGCGGAATTCATCCAATCCTTGATGAATCCCGTGGAATGCTCCGCGACCAGCACGGGTTGGCAATTCCACGTAGCCCACGTCTGGGCTGACTCCCTGAAACCGCTTTCCGGCGGGCCGCCCCTGCCCTTAGGCGTCGGCAGCAGAATAGTGCAGAGAGTCCCGCTGAGCCCCCAAATATTCGGCCAGCGGACCGCACCCGCCCGCGTTCGGGGGGCAGGTACGGTAACTAAAGCAAAAGGGTCCCTTGTTCAGGCGCCAGATAAAGTTAGGGAACCCTTCTTCGAGGTTGGGTGAGCACGACACACACCGAGACCGTGTTCCATGCCGCACTGCCGTTTATTGTTTTTCCACACCTATTTATTCTTTTGCTACTTTGTTGACATCACGAGGCACTTAAAGAATGTACACATTTGCTGCCTTAAGGAAGCTTCCGTGTTAACACTGCATATGAACACCCGTTAGAGCTTTGAACACCTTAAGGGAGAGAGATGAATTTCTTGCTACGCCACAAGGCCTGCAGACTTTGCAGGTCAACAGGCCCAGTCTGGAGTTGCTCATACTTCACCCCAAGTACAAGTCATGTCCTCCATTTCTCAGAAACTCTGCTACAGGGTTCGGGTGAGGACGAAGTCTGTTTGATTGTCAGCCGTGAAGGGTCTTGATTTTCATCTCAATTCAGTCTTCATCAGACATTCTGGCAGTCAATTTCAATTGGACATTGATGATATTAATCTGTAACAAGAAAACTTAACAGGACAAAACCACTCTCTCTGCATTGTTTTCAATATAGTATATTCACCTCGAATACACTTCTGAAATCTAATTTATCACAGAAGAATTGAAAACCTCAATTATTCCCATGGGACTTTCTTGTCTGGCAGTTTTGAACAAATGTTTCTGAGCTTTTCTCACTAAATTCTTCAACTGAAGGGCTCAACGAAGTAGAAACCTCTGGAGCTGTAAAATTCATCAGCAACCTCCAAGGGGCTGAGGATCCATCCTCAGCAGAATGAACAGAAATGGGCACAGCTTTGTGGCTGCCCCAGCTCTGGGATGGGCCCTGGGCCTGGAGCAGGAGCAGCTCTGGAGGGCCCCAAGGCCGGGGCTGTTGTGCTGGCCTGGGCAGGTGGGATGGCAGCAGGGGCTGCAGAGCTCTCAGCACCTCAGGGACAGGGGAGCAGGGCACACAGGGAGCCTCCTTTTCCCTTCTTTTCCCAGCACCTTCCCCATGGCTGGGGCTGAGCCCTCTCTGAGCTGCAGCTGCTGCTGTGCCCTTGCCAGGGGCTGAGGCCGTGGGGCCCCTGCCCAGAGCAGCCTGCCCTGAGCAGAGCTGTGGGGCCAGAGCCGGCTGGGCTGGGCTGGGGAGAGGCCCTTGGTGCTGCACAGAGCTCAGGGCAGCTGGCAGAGCTTGCAGGGAGCTGGGCTGGGCTCAGAGAGCCTGGCACAGAAACCATCAGTGTCCATCCTCAGCCTGTGGGAGCGTGCAGGGGCAGGACTCAGCCCAGGCCGTGTGGGGCAGGGCCAGTGCCTGTGGAAGGCATTGAAAACAGGCAAGTGGCCCAGAGAGGAGGCTGCTCTGTGCCCTTGGTGGCATGGGCACAGCAGGGAGGGGGCCCAGGACATTTGTCAGCAATGCCAGCCTCTGTCCCCAGGCGTTGGCAGCCCCGGCTGCCCAGCGCAGGTTTGCGGGGCCCTTTGGCTGTGGCCCAGCTCCATCCTCCTGCGGCGCTCAGGGCCTGTTGGCGGCCATGGCCAGCCCTGCCCGGCCTCTCTGCTGGCCCAGAGCCCAGCAGAGCCTGTGAAAGAGGTGATCAATAGTTTGCTTATGTAAGCACGAGTTAACTATTAGGAGTCATCAAATATTAATCACACGCCTAAGAAGCAGGATGTGCATTCACCTTGCCAAAAGAGGAGAAACAAAAACTATTGTCAGCAGGATTCCTGAATTTTCAGTGGGAGCTCGGCTGTCCTCTGGCTCAAGGTAGGGGCAGACAAGAACCACCTGCACCAAATTCACATATTTGCTGCTTGACTGTGTCATACTAATGAGAGGTGTGGGCTTTGAGTCTTCAAGAGTGGGTTGAAAGACCCGAGAAGACTGGGGTCTCCCAAAATTAGTTCTGCGTAAAAGGAAAGATACATTTAAGGAATAAGAGGTTGGAGTCCCCATGGGTTGGAGTCCCCCACAGTTGGGTCTAGAATCCCTCAGGGTTGGGGTTGGCATTAGACTGGAAAGAGCAGGGATAAATAACTTGACAGATGATGAAGGAGCAGACAGTGCTAGAGTAAGAGGAGGGTGGCTGAGGATAAGAAGAGAATTACGAGGAGTATCTCTTGTTGTGTGGAAAAAGGGATCTGTTTTTCCGAAGCTTGGAAATTCAGGAAGAAAATTGCGAGAGAAGGTGTAGAAAGTGTAATGTTAGGTTTGCCTAGAAGAAAGAGAAAAGAGAAAGGAGAGAGAGAGGAGTAGGCAGTGGAGACAATGGGATCATGGACAGATAGAAGTCCAGAGGATAATAGAAATGGATTGTTATTTTTTTTATCCTTAAACCTTAAATTTGATCCCTAAGGAGGGAAAATTGTCAAAAAGATCTGTGATTATTCAAGGGGTGAGTGGGAAGGATGAGCGAGTGCACTTTAATAGAGGTGGGGGATAGGTTTGAAATGCACAACTTCCACTTTGTTCCTAATTTTGAGTATAATTTACAGGAAAGGGATTTGATGGCTGAAGTGGTAACGCAAATTAATAATGGTGAGAAATGACACAGACAATATGAAGAGAATTTACCCCACCCTCAGGAATTCAGTTGTTGCATTTAGGATTAGAATTAGATTTTGAATTAAAATTTGCAGTAGATTTGCTTTTATGGGGGAGCAGGAAAATGTGGCTGAAAAGGCTTTTTTTTTGTGAAGCTGCCTAATTTCCTTGCTACAAGGGGACTTGGGGTGTCTGAAAAGAAGGTGCAGCTGGTAGAGAAAAAGGTGAAATATTTGGGAAAATTTCTGGGACACATTTTGACTGGAGGGCTACGGTGCATCGATCTAGGAAGAATTCAAGGAATTTGACAATTACCATTACCCCAGACCAAAAAAAGAAGGATTTATGGCAGGTTTTGGGGTTCGTGGAGTATTGCAGAGCACAGATTGAGAATTTTTTTGGTTTGCACCTTTATATGACTTTTTAACCCAAGACAGTCTTCACCTGTCAAGATGATTTTTTGCCTTTTCCTTTATATGCCAACCTTGGGGGTTATGTTTGTTCCTCTTTACATACATAATTTTCCCCACAAGTTGTTAGGAGACTAAGTACTGAGTGCTTATGAGTGCTTGACCAAAATAAAGAGGTGGCCAAAAGTCAGGAGGGTGAGATAATGTGAGTTTTAGGGCAGGAAAAAAGGACAGGGCTGGGGGCAGCTTCTCTCTCTTGCTCTCAGTATTGGAGAGAAGACGGCCAGGCTGCTGCTTGTTGCAGGAGGAGTTTGCTGCCACCACCAAAGTCCAGTCCTGAGAAATCTACCACCATCAGCTCCTGTGCTCAGGAGCTCTGAGCTCACCTCCCCCTGTCCTGCTGGGCCAGCCCCATCCCACTGCTGCTGTTCCTTCGGCACTGCCTTGAGGCTTTTTCCTGGTCTGTGGCCCTGCACTGCCCTGCCCTGCCGGGACATCCCTGCCATTCCAGCTACCACCGTGGAGCTTCTGATCTCATCCACCAGCCTGGGATTTTTTCCACTGTTGCAGCTTGGTGCTCTCAGAGTCCTAAGAGATCAGACTGTCCTGGGCTTTATGAAACAAAGCCTCCCACGGTTCCTGGTTTTGTTTACTATTAATGCTGTAGTTCTTGTTTGTTTGCCTTGTTATATATACCAGTAAAGAACTGTTATTCCTATCTTCATACCTCTGCCTGAAAGCCCCTTTCATTTTCTAAATTATAATAATTTGGTGGGAGGGGTTTTGAATTTCCCATTTCTGGGTGGCCCTGCCCCTCCCTAGCAGATACCCCTCTTTAAAACCAAGACAGCCTTTCATGTGTCCTCAGTACCCCTAGCATGCATACTTGTAATTCCTAAAATCTGCTAATTTACCACAGTCCTGCTGTTCTGATAGGCCAGGAGACCTGTTAGCAATAACTGTGTAGTTCTTAGCTTTTGCTATTATATGTTGGCTTTTGCAAATTATTTTATATAGTATAGATGGTAATACCTTTTTTAATGGTTTTGATATAGTATAATTTGTCATCCTTTTATGGTTAATACCCTAATCCCTGTGGAGATTGCATATTTCAGTGTGATAAATGTATTATAGTTCAGGGTTTCACAAAATATGGAAATAGAGTATATTATAAAACTAGAAATATATTATATCGTAATTATAAACTTAAACTACTATATCTATAACTATATAACTATATAACTATAACTTTAAATTATATTATTAAATAGACTATATAAATAATAAAATATTAAAATTAGCTGAATATTATAAAATTAATGTTCACAGAGGCGCCTATGGTTATGAAACAATGACTGATGCCTTTACTTCTGTAACTGACTGACAATAGTGAAATAGCTAATGTTGACTGAAAGAAAAGCATTGGCTAAAACATCTGGATGATAAAATAACATTGAAAAAAACCCAGGAAAACAACACAGAAAGAGCCAGGAGTAATCCACCACTGACCCTTTGGCAATCAATAACTGTCAAACCAGACCAGGCGGCTTCGAGAGGAAATAAAATTCAGAAGTCTCAAAATCACATCTGTGTTGTGTCATGTACTTTGGGAAGGTGTGGTCAAGGGTTGAACTAAGCTAAAAAATTCCCAGAGAATGTGCACTCAACGGAATGTTTAAATGTGTATAATCTTCATGAATATGCATTTGACCAATTGTCTTGGGTTGCAATGCAAGATGTAACCAAAAGCTTGTATTCTATTACCATCTGTTAGAACCAGGTGGGGCAGTGTTCTTGATCTCTTCCATGACCCATCCCTCATAACTCCAGGAGTTATCTTCTGTTAATGGCCCAGCTGTTAGAACCATGTGTGGCAGTGTTCTTTATCTCTTCCATGACCTATCCTCCCTCCAGGGACATATCTTCTGTTAATGGGCCATTGAGTCTCACTGCATCACTGATAAAATTACATCATCCCATTGGGAGATGCTCCACTCAGAGGGAGGAGCCAAGCATTCCTACCTGGATATAATCTGAGATTCAACACATCAGAAGCGGCCTGTTTCCACTGGATTCCCAGAGAAGACCAGACCCATTTACATCACCACTGGACCTACAGAAGAAAACTACACCCTTTTATAGGAGCGTTGCTTCAAGAAAACCACATCTGTCACAGCAGGAGGACTGCAGCCACAATTTGATTGGACTGCTACCAATACCCTGACTGACCGGGTGTCAGGTTGTATTATGGCTCTGTGAGTGTTTTTGTTGTTGTTTTGTTTTTTGGGTTTGGTTTTTTTTGTTTTGTTTTTTTTTTTTTTGGGGGGGGGGGGTTACTGCTGCATTTTTAGTTTAATTTTTAAGTTTATAGTTTAGGCTGCCAGGAAGAGAAAGATGTTCCAGGTCAGCCAGGTAGGTGAGGAAGAAGTCAGTTCCCCTTTCCCCCTTTCTCCTGCTCCACTTCCAGCACAGCATGGCCTCTGGCTGCAGGACAACCCCACTGCCGACATTGTCCTGCAGGGAATGTACTGGGGGGATCTCCTTCTCCTTCCCTCTGGCACAGAGGCTAATCCCATCCTCTCCTTGTCCTTCCTCCCCCAGACGAGGAGCTGAGGACAGAGACCAGGGAGGACAAATCCCCACAGCAGAAACTGCTGCAAGTGGCCATTTTGAGCAGCTCCATGGCACAGGAATCCAACAGAGAGGAAAAGCCCCACAGATCCTGCACAAGGACGGGCTCCAAACCCATCCAGGGTGCTCTGAAGAGGGAAGACCCGCCCTCAGCCAGGAAGGTGGAGCAACCTTCAGCCAAGGCTCGGAGCAGGTGGTCCATGGGCAGCTTTATGACAGGGAGAAGCTCCACAAGTGCTTGGAGTGTGGGAAGAGCTTTAGCCAGAACTCCCTCCCAATTAGACACCAGAAGATCCACACTGAGAACGGCCCTACAACTGGGATGTGGGAAGGGCTGCAGAGACACTTCTGACCTGATCAAACACCAGAGGATCCACACTGGGGAGAGGCTGAACCAGTGTTCTCAGTGTGGAAAGAGGTTTCACACCAGCTCAAATCTCCTCAGGCACCAGTGCATTCACACAGAGGAGAGGCCCTTCTGCTGCCCCGACTGCAGGAAGGGCTTCATGCCCAACCCCACCCTCGTCAGGCACCGGTGCATCCACACTGGAGAGAGGCCCTTCGAGTGTCCCCTGTGTGGGAAGAGCTTCTCACAGAGCTCTGACTTGAAAAGACACCAGCGGAGGCACCAGTAAGTGAAGCCCTGCAAGTGCCCTGACTGCGAGAAGAGCTTCGTGTTCTGCTCCAACTCCATCCCCTACTGGAGGGCTCACGTTGTGCTGAGCCCTGGTGATCCACATTCCCAGTGATCTGCACTGGGGAGACATGGGGGTGGTGGTTTTTTTGACCACCTATGTTCTTTTTATTCATCTCCATCATTTTATATTATACAAAATTGGGGTAAAAACCAGTAAATTCATCAAAGACATCTTTAGCCTATCTTTTTCCAGTGTTTTAAAAGAATCTGGGATTCAGGGAGATACTTTTTGGGGAGTTTGGGGGTATTTGGTGTGGTTTTCTCCATGTCTTTGCGATCAAAGAGATGAGAGGGTTTGATCTGTCACCTCAAAACCACTCAATGCCACTGAAAACTACTCAGTCTCACCTCAACATTGCTTGATTCCACAGCCCCTCAGGGTGTGGGATGGGGTTGGAAGAGGATCAAGCAAAGTGTGCTGCAAATCAGGAGGGGTAAGTGTGGGGTGGGATTGGTGGGATAGGGATTGGGAGGAGTGAAGTGGGGGAAATAGCGTTGGGAAGGGGGTCTTGATGTCCAGCAGTGGTTGGATGGGTTGAGGTTGAGACTGGGAGGGGGTGGGGTCTAAAATGAGACAGCCAAAGGCTAGGAATGATGAAGGGAAGAGGAGCCAGTAGTGAGGGAGATTTTGGATATTCCACGTTCCTGAAGAGATTTTGCGGTACCCCATGTTTCTGAGGTGCTTTTGGGGAACTCCCCAATTCTTGGGGGGTTTTCTGACAGCAGCTCCATGCAGCCCCATTGCCAGGGGTGCTTGCCTTGGGCACGAGCTCAGAGCTGTAGCCAGAGTCCGTTGCCTCACTGCTGGAGAGCAGAGAAATGATGAATGGCCCCAGACATCTCCAGGGAGTGTTTGGGGGTCAGGGTAAGTTCTGTGTAGGTGGTGTGGTCACTGCCCCAGCCCCAGCCACTGCAGCCTCTGGTCCAGCCCCAAAGTGGCTGCCAAGCAGCTGGCACCCCCAAAACCCCACCTGGGAGACAGACCAGAGCAGGTGAGGCTGTGACACGTCTGTGGCACTGACACATCCTACAGCCCCAGAGCTCCCAGCAGCTGAGATGGGGCTGGATCCAAGACCATAACTGTGGATCTCTCTCCCTCTCTCTCTTCTTCTGACCTTCTCTTCTCCAAATCTGGAAAACTTGAAGTTCAGGTTAGAGTTTTCATAGTCAATCCTTTGTGAAGTGACTTTTGTAATTCCATGTTGCTTTAAGATTTCCCATATATCTCATTCCCTGAATTTTGCAAGTTAAAATTTGTTGTTTTCTCCCATGCGCTGCCCGAGGGGATCGAGGTACCTCAAGTCCCTTTCCAGCAGCGGCCGAGCCAGCTTGGGGCACAGCAGCAGGAACTGCAATGCTGAGCAAGGCCTGGCTTGGCTGGAGGAAGCAGAAAGGCCAAGCCCTGAGCCCAGGCCTGGGACAGCAGGGCCTGTCCCTCCCGGGGGGCTCGGGGCTGTTTGTGGGGCACTGGGATGGGAGGGGCAGCAAGGACAAAAGGCATTATCTGTGCCCTGGCCAGCTGCACACGCCCATCTCGCTGTCCTCCCAGCATTTGTGAGCCCAGCATTGCTGTGCCCTCCCTGGGCTCCCTGCACCCAGCGCTGCCGGCTCCTGGCACACAGAGCCAGGCCAGGAGCCCACCCTGCCAAGCGCCTTTGGAGCAGGCTGGTGGCTGCCATGGCTCCTGAGCTCAGCAGCTGCTCCTGGGATGGTTCCATGGAACCCGAGTAAAGTTGGGGACCCTTCCTTGAGGTTGGGCTGAGTACGACACACCGAGACCGTGTTTCATGTTGCACTGTCGTTTATTGTTTGTTCTCTCATATTTATTCTCTTGCTACTTTATTGACATTACGAGGCACTTAAAAAATGTACACATTTGCTGCCTTAAGGAGGTTTCCGTGTTAACACTACATATGAACACCCGTTAGAGCTTGGAACACCTTAAAGGAGAGAGGTGAATTTCTTGCTGCGCCACAAGGCCTGCAGATTCTGCAGGTCAACAGGCCCAGTCTGGAGTTGCTCATACTTCACCCCAAATACAAGTCATGTGCTCCATCTCTCAGAAACTCTGCTACAATTTCCCCTTTTTCTTTTTGAGCAATCCAGACTGAATTAAAGGCACGACTCAGTAATCTTTGCATGCAGCGTAGCAGGCAAGGCACACATAGTAAGACAACTATAATTGCAATACCGCACATAATACTAAAACGAACCAAGTCTTTGACCCAACCAGTCAAACTCCAAGAATTGAACCATTGGTCAAAAGGAGTGTTGACAACCATAAACTTCTTCAGATTGTTCCTCAGTTGTGCAAGTTGCTTATAGATGGACTGTGAATGGTCTGATAAATTCATGCAACACATGCCCTCAAATTCTTCACATCCATGCCCTTGGGAAAGAAGAAGGAAGTCAATGGCGGCTCTGTTTTGAAGAACCTAGTGACGAATGTTACCAAAGTCCGCGGCGAGTTCGCTTAGAATGCTAGTTGTTATGTTTATTTGCTTTTTGGTCCAACAGGCTAAGGTTCGTAATTGTGTGAGAGCTTGTGCTGAGGCAACTCCTTCGGCGAAAAAGGAAGACAGAATTACCGCAGGACGTCCCCATAATATTACTTTATCTGTGCATTCAGGACCTAGCTGGGACACGCTACGTTTGGTTCATCGGATTGATTGAGACAATCCAAGAATTTGATGGATAGATGGGGCAAACAGTGTTAACTTGCCAAAATAGCACGGACCTCCTGCAGCTCTCCTTGGGAGTGCAGACCAGTCTCGATCTCCACAAATAAGAAAGATCCCTGGTGGTAGTTGCTTTGGAACACGTGTTATTGGGTTTATAGATTGAGTCCAATTGTTACAATATTCCAGATAATTGTAGTATAGTGAGGACTTGGGAGAAACCCAGGAGCTGCTATTTTTTGGATATGTTTCAATAGGGTATCCAAAAAATAGACAGTACTTGCTGGGCACAGAACCAAGGAGGTCAAGTTCTTGCGGCTCAGGACCTGCAGTTTTTAAATTTTGTGCTACTAGAGCAGCTTCTGCCCCTAAAGCATTCTTTGAAATGTTGTGCTTCTTGCACCAATTTTCATAACGTTTATGGAGAGAGAAGTGCATGAGAGGTCTCATACACCACGTGTTCCAGGCATCATTTATATTTTGAAAAATTTGTGCTTGAGTCCAAGCTTTGAAGTTCGTCATGGATTCCACTGGCACTCTGATCAAACAGGTATGAAATGGATTCGATGGGGTGGCCAATGACAAACAGAAGAAATCTTGGCCAGTTTGGTTGGCCCAGGTGGCCCACATATTTTGTCGTTGGTCAATGTCAAGCAGTGCAAAAACAGTTTGCGCTAAAATACTATTTGTAATGTATACCTTGACCCAGAACATCCACGCCAGCATTCTCAGGCTCTTGGGTTGTTTCCAAGTATAAATATAACTTAAATATTATCTTATAACTTAACTTATCGTAACTTAATGTAACTTATCTTATGTAACTTATTTAACTTACTTAACGGGTATAACTTGGCCAAGTTATGATTTACATTATATACTTATAACTCTATTTAACTTAACTCTATATAACTTAACTCTATATAACTTAACGCTATCACTATGCTTATATAGCTACTTTGTAATTGTTATGCACTGTAAAATTAACTCTCATCAGTGCCGGAGGCGTCACAGGGCATGTCAGATAAACCGTGGTCGTCAACGTTGTTGACAGCACTTCGTGGTATTTCGGACCGAGGACATGCACGAGTGAATCGACTCGGTACCCAAACAGATCCAGATCCTGTGGAGACACACATATAGCCACGACCATTAAACAACACAGGACTAGGTCCTTGCCATTCACCTGTCTGCATATTCTTATAATAAACGTAAAGCCCTGGAAGTGCCTGCGGTCTCCCCTCTTTAACTGCTTGATGATGTATCAATACCACAGGTTCTTCCCTTCCCTCTGTTAAGCATAGATAATTCAAGGTGAACAACACTTTGGACAACCGACTGAATACATCGAGTTCATCATTTCGTTTCTGCTTTGCTAGGTATTCTTTCAGGGTACGATTTGCTCTCTCTACAATCGCTTGACCTGTAGGCGAGTGGGGGACTGCCGTAGTGTGTTTCACCCCCCATATCTGCATAAACTTGGCAACTCTCTGACCAACATAAGCTGGACCATTGTCAGTCTTGATTTCTGCAGGTACACCCATCACTGCAAAGCAAGCATACAAGTGTCTCTCAACATGTAAAGCTCTTTCCCCTGTTTGTGCAGTTGCCCAAATAAATTTTGAATATATATCTATAGTTACATGAACATATTTCAATTTCCCGAACTCAGGGACATGAGTCACGTCCATTTGCCACAGTTCCAGAGCCTTCAGTCCCCTTGGGTTTGTGCCTAAACCAAGACCCGGCCCATAATGACTACATTGAGGGCAGGCGCGCACAATCCCTTGTGCATCATTCAGGGAAATTTGAAACTGTCGATGCAAGGCTCTGGCATTCTGATGAAACACACCGTGGCTGTTACACGCTTCTTCGAATTTGTTCCGCAGGGGCGTGTGAACAACACAGCTGACTGCGGCATCTGCTTGAGCGTTGCCTTCTCCTAACCCTCTTTGGCATTGATAGCTTCGAATATGCATGATGCAGAACACGTGCCGACGCTGCTTCAGCACACCCCGCAATTGCAGAAACAGTTCTCCCAGCCGCTGATTCTGGGTTTGCCTAAGAAGCGCATTTTCAATCCTCTGTACAACTCCAACCACATACAGAGAATCCGAGATGACGTTGAGCGGTTCTTTATCCCAAGTCTGTAAAGCCCAACACACAGCTTTTAGCTCAAGGGTTTGCAAGCTATCCTTTGCGTCACCTTTAATTAGATGCTGCAACCACTTCCCTTGCTGTTGCCAGACACACGCAGCCTTTCTTGTTTTTTGACCAGCATCAGTGAAGACTGTCCTTCCCTCAACTGGTGTCAGGGAACACAGAGGTCTTTCCATCCACTGATGACGTGTAATCAGATGCCACATTGGGCCTTTTGGCTGCTTGTTATGAACCGCACCTGCAAAACCCAACAGCGCTTCTTGCAATGGCACAGAGTGTCTGAGCAACCATTCAAGGTCTGCATTTTTCACAGGAATACTAATATCTGCTGGCTCTTCCCCATCAATTTCTACGATTCTATCCCTACCTTTCCTGATCAACTCGGCGAAAGCCTCTGATCTGCTCATGACCTGACTTTTTGGCTGGACAGACAAAAACAACCACTCAAGGATGATTGGTGTCTCCCCCTTTACTTTTTACCATTGAAAAATAATGACAAGTGGACAATTGAAGGCATTGGACAGAAAAAGCGACAAAGGGAGTTGTTCCAAACGACGAGCACACCAACCATGCTGTAATTTTTGCGAGACTCGACATAAAGCCTCACGCTGTTCTGGAGTGCAGACTCGAGGGCTATTAGCATCACTGCCCTGGAGCCAAGGCAAGAACGGTTGTAGGTCATCATTGGTAATGCCAACAATGGTACGAACCCATTGCAGGTCACCAAAGAGTCTCTGTGCATCGTGTAAGGTAGAAATGTTGGTGTGCAGAACAATCTTCTGAGGACGGATCTGCGCATCAGTGATCAGCCAACCCAAGTACTTCCAGGGGGCTGATTGTTGAACTTTCTCCGGGGCGATTGCCAGGCCATATTGGTTTAATTGTGAAATCACCCACTTCAAACTCACATCTGGCAATGGCTGCTTAGTAGCAATGAGAATGTCGTCCATATAATGATAAATGAGCGCGCTAGAAAAATGCTGATGGATGGATTGCAAAGCCCAATCAACAAAAAGTTGGCACATGGTGGGAGAATTTCGCATGCCTTGAGGAAGTACAGTCCACTCATATCGTTTGTTGGGGGCTGCCCAGTTGATAGACGGCACGGTGAAAGCAAAGCGCTGGGTATCACTAGGGTGGAGTGGAATGGTGAAGAAACAATCCTTGAGATCAATTACAACAATGTTCCATCCTTGCGGTAGCATAGTTGGCGCTGGCAGACCAGGCTGTAGGGCCCCCATCGCTTGCATTTGTTCATTGACCTTCCTTAGATCATGCAGCAATCTCCACTGTTGTATTTCTCTGGGGAATGGTTTTTCCCCAGGGCCCCTGGAGCTTGTAACCCTGTAGTTTAACCCTTCCTTCCTTTCTGGACCTAATTGGCTGAGTTCCAGCCATCCCCCCTGGCAGGATCCTTGTTAAGGTCCTGCTCTTCCTCTTCTCGCCCTCTTGCCTCCTGGGTCCCCTCTTACCTCCTGGGCCCCCTCTTGCCTCCTGGGGCCCCTGCCTCCTAGTCTCTGGGCCCTTGCCTCTTGGACCTCCTGCCTTCGCCTCCCCGCATGGAATAAACGTCTTGGATCAACCCTGGGGGTAAGAGCCTCTTTTGGAATCTTTTGCCCTGGTCCCCTCGAAACATTCCCCCAAAGTCTCCCAAGAAACAGAGCTAGCCCCGGGGGGCTGCGGGGGAGTGCTTCAGTTGGCGCCCAACGTCGGTTTTTATTGTATTAAAAACCCACGCAGTAGCTAGGACCCTTCCAGGGGTCTCAAAAGCTTTTGAGCAGTCAACTACCCTACCATCTATGAGTTACTTTTTCGTGACCCTGAATGGTTGGGATTGAACCGGTAACTTGCCTTACGCCTGAGGCAAGTCGGCTCAGGACTAGGGACTTCTGATGCAGCTGCACGCGCAAGCCTCGGTCCTCAAAACAGGTAACATTCCCCCGTGTTGCGGCTAACCCGGGAATAGCTCCTAGCTGGGGGGAGGTTTACCATTGGATCGTGGACACTGCACGGCTGCAGGGTGCGCTAGGACCCAGCAGAGGCAGTTTGAAGTAAACGTGGGGGGTTTTCCCTGGCCGGAGCTCCGCAGCGAGCGGCGCCGCCCCGGCCGGCACAGCCCACGTTTCGGGGTTTTCACGGCACGGGTCGGGTCACAAAAGCCAGGCTACGGCGGCTGGACCCCCCCAGTGCCCCCGGAGCCAGAGAGAAGCGGCAGCAGTGACGCTCTCTCGGCCCCATGGTTTCCCCGTCCCGTTTGCTCGGCTATACTGAGTGTCGGGAGGATTTCGTGCTGTGTTTTTGCGTCAGAAGGTAGATTTTGAACAGGTAGTTTTAAAAAAACATCAGAAACATGGGCGTACGGCTATCTGTTCACCAAAAGAGTTTATTACAACAGCTTAAAAGTATTCTAATTGATGTTAAAATCCCTAAAAAGTTACTAATACATTTCGTTTGTTGGCTATCAGCTGAAATTCCAGAATCTGCCTTGCAAGACTTAAATTCTGTTTCATTTTGGGATAAAATTGGACATTCATTAACTTCAAAAATTGAGAATGGTGATAAGAAGGCTCCTTTATTCATTCCAATATTTTTACAAGCCCGCAAGCAGCTGTTTGAAGCGGAAAAAAGCAGACAGCCACAGACAAATCCCTCAAATGCCTTATCCCCTTTCCCTGATTCCTCCGTTCCAGAACTGGAAAAGCTCAATGAGCTTCCCCAGCAAAAAAAAGACCACGTCTTGGGGGACAATGCCGGACACCATGTGCTTGCTCCTTCTCCCAACGACCCCCTCTCTCCCCAGTTCCCCGCCCCTGCTCCATATCTCTTCCCCAATTCACTCGTGCTTTGGGCTGTCCCGCCTCATCCTTCCTCCCAGTGCCTCCCCCTCCCTCCGAGCGGCGGGAGCGGGGACGGGGGCGGGCCCCTTGCAGCCTGCGGCCCCGGGTGGGGTGGGGGTGGGCAGCTCCCAGCATACAGCCCCAGCGGGGGAGGAGATTTCCTTGCTGCAAGGGGAAATGGGCAGCCTCCTCCGGGACCCCAGGAGAGGGGGGGGGAGCTGCCTTGTGCCAGACCCCAGGGGGTGGGGGAGGGAATACCTCCTGCCTCCCTGGGCAGTGGAAGAGCAGCAGAAATTTTAGTAACTCAGAAAGATGTTGGTGAAAGCATACCCTCTGTAGCACCGGTAGTCTATCTTGGTAAGAGAAACGGCAGGAGAACTTACCAGCCGTTATCCTATCAAGATAAAAAGGAACTTTGCAAAATACAGAGAGAATTTGGACGATCCAGTGAAATTTTTAAAGGTATGATGAGAGCAACTTTTAATTCGAATGAAATGGTACCTACTGACATCAAAGACCTATTCAGATGCTTGTTGAGTCCCTCAGAATATGACTTATGGGAAACTAGATGGAAAAGGGCTTTGATAACAGTATTACAGGAAATTCACCAAACTCCTGGCGAAGCAAAAGACAAATGATGATAATGATATCACACATGATCATTTGTGTGGTGAAGGGAATTGGCACTGTCCAGAAAAACAAACTCGAGTGTTATCCAAGCCAGTCTTAGATAAGATCTGTAATGCTGCAGAAAAAATGTTTTATCAGCTACCAACAATAGAAGTTAAGGGCAGTTATGTTAACATTAAACAGTTTCCTTCAGAGAATTTCTTGCAGTTTGTGGACCGACTGAGAACACAAGTGGAAAGACAAGTGCAGGATCCGGTGGTGCAGGCAGAATTGATCAAGGAGATGGCTCAGAGGAATGCTAATGAGACCTGTCGTAGAATTATTCTCAGCCTTCCCCTCGACCCATCGCCTAGTCTTGCACATATGGTTGAAGCCTGTACCATGAAAGCAGAATTGCTCAGTGCACCTGAAAGGAATCCAGGACTGGCACACCCACAGCATGCAGCAGCTGCGGTACCAGGACCAAGGAGGCAACCAATGTCACCAGACCAGCTGCAGCACATCACCTGCCTCCGTTGCAAAAAGCCAGGACACTTCGCCAGAGCCTGCCCACAAAACCAGAAACAGAAGAAGTTCAACAAACAAAAAAACTGAGCTTACAGCGCGTACCCGCTGGTGATAAAAATACGCGCAAAGATATAAATATAGCGGGACCCACACTGGCAAATGCCTCTCTCTTAACAAAAAAGGGGGAGGACGGGACACACGGTGTGGGGGTGCAGAAAAATAAAAATGTCAAATGTTCAATTAACAAGGTTTGGCAGCCGCGAGGCCGATTCAGGCTTGTGACTGCCAAAGGTTTTCATTTCAGGTCTACTGATTGGACAGTCATTACAGTGGACCTGTCAAACATCCCACAGGATCTGACGATTTACCACATGGGATTGGACAGTGAGTATTTTGTTATTGGGGACACAGCACACACACCTTTGGAGATTGAGGTAGCTCCCATGACCATTAAGGGAGAGATAACAAACCTTATGCTGTTGGCACGCTGCATGCACCCACCATTTTACCTAGTAGAGGGGCAAATTCTTGCTCAGGCCATTCCTGTCCCAGCAGAGATCACAGCAGATGGAAAATCACCAGAAGTCTACTGGGCTGAGGTGGTGGGAGAGAATAAACCCTCTATGGCATGCAACCTAGCCTGTGGGCCAGACCGCCTCCATGTGGAAGGGGTCCTGGACACGGGCGCGGACATCACGATTATACCTAAGACCATGTGGCCATCACATTGGGAATTGCAACCTGTAGCGGGTAAACTTCAGGGCATAGGTGGAATCACATTGGCAAAAATTTCAAAAAAGATTGTGCAAATTGAGGGACCTGATGGAAAATTGGCCAGCGTCCGTCCATTTGTTGCAGAATATAAGGCCCCCCTGTGGGGGAGAGACACCATGTCCCAGTGGGGAGTCCAATTGGTCATTCCTAAGACTCCTCAGGATTTTTGCAAATAGCCACTGTGGAGCGCCCTACCCAAAAGTTAACGTGGTTGGATAATACCCCAAAATGGGTAGCACAGTGGCCATTGAGTAAAGAGAAGCTCAAGGCGCTTGAGGAGCTCGTGGAAGAACAATTGGCTCAAGGACACCTAGAAGAGACAACAAGCCCTTGGAATTCCCCAGTCTTTGTAGTAAAGAAACCGGGGAAGGACAAGTGGAGGTTGCTCCACGATCTCCGGGAAATAAACAAAATTGTAGAGGACATGGGACCACTCCAACCAGGGATGCCCACTCCATCAATGCTCCCTCGAGATTGGCAATTGGCTGTCCTAGATATCAAGGACTGTTTCTTCCAAATTCCACTGCACCCAGAAGATGCCCCACGGTTTGCATTCTCGGTTCCCACCATCAATCAAGAAGCCCCAATGAAGCGCTATCACTGGAGAGTTTTGCCCCAAGGCCTTAAAGTGAGTCCTTTCATATGCCAACAGTACGTAGCCTCATTGCTATCCTTGGTACGTGCCAAGAGAAAGGATGCCATCATCCTTCACTACATGGACGACATATTACTGTGCTGCCCTAATAACATAATACTCCAACACACACTTGACCTAGTGGTTAAGGTTTTAACCTCTGCTGGATTTCAATTGCAGGAAGATAAAGTTCAAAGGATGCCACCTTGGAAGTACCTGGGTCTGGAAATCAGTGCGAGGACCATTGTTCCCCAGAAATTGGAAATTGAGTGCAATCCCAAAACCCTAGCAGATCTTCACTCCTTGTGTGGGTCTTTGAATTGGGTAAGACCCTGGCTAGGCCTCACAAATGAGGATCTAGCCCCCCTCTTCAATTTATTGAAGGGGGAGAGGGAGCTGGTTTCTCCCAGGGAACTGACCCCAGAGGCAAAGACGGCGATCGAAAAGGTACAGAAGGCCTTGTCAGAGAGGCAGGCTCATCGGTGTGAGCCAAATGTGCCTTTCCATTTCATTGTTCTAGGAAAGCTGCCACATTTGCATGGTTTGATTTTCCAATGGATCGAGGGGCAGAGAGATTCACTCTTGATCATAGAGTGGGTCTTCCTCTCTCACCAAAGATCCAAGACCATCACTGAGCCACAAGAGTTGATAGCTCAGCTGATTCGGAAGGCCAGGGTGAGATTGTGTGAACTGGCTGGTTGTGACTTTACACGTATTCACCTTCCAGTCAAACTTTCTAAGGAGGGAAGGAACTCTCCTGAGAGATTGACCAAAGAGATGTTTGAGCATTTGCTCCAGAGCAATGCCAGTCTCCAGTTATCTCTGGACAGCTACAGAGGACAAATATCAGTCCATGCCCCGTCTCACAAGTTGTTCAATGAGGAATTCCACCTCATTCCTTGTGAGATAAGGAGTCGGAGACCACTCAAGGCTCTCACAGTGTTCACGGATGCTTCTGGGGCTTCCCACAAGTCGGTGATGACTTGGAGAAATCCACAGACTCAGCATTGGGAAGCTGATGTTGAGTTTGTGGAGGGATCCCCCCAAGTGGCTGAACTGGCTGCAGTGGTAAGAGCTTTTGAGAAGTTCTCAGAACCAATTAACTTGGTAACGGACTCTGCATACGTAGCGGGGGTAGTGTCCAGAGCGGAGCAGGCTGTGCTCAAAGAAATCGAGAATGAGCATCTCTTCAGATTGCTTTCAAGGCTAATTTATTTAGTCTCTCATCGAGAGCATCCATTCTACGTGATGCATGTAAGGTCACACACTGATTTGCCAGGTGAAATTGCAGAGGGGAATCGTCAGGCAGACTCCCTTGCTGCACCAGTTGAAAAAGCACGTCTTCCTGATGTCTTCCAACAGGCAAAGCTGAGTCACCAACAATACCATCAAAATGTGCCAGGTCTGATCCGTCAGTTCCAGCTAACACGGAGTCAGGCTCGAGCCATTGTGGCCACCTGTCCCAACTGCCAGCTCCAAGCCATGCCATCAATGGGCATGGGGGTTAACCCCCGGGGCCTTGGCAGTTGTGAAGTGTGGCAGACAGACATCACACACATTCCTAGTTTTGGTCGCCTCAAGTATGTTCATGTAAGCATTGACACATATTCAGGCGCAGTGTATGCCTCTGCCCATGCAGGAGAAAAGTCTGTGCATGCCAAGCAGCACCTAGTGCAAGCTTTTTCAGTATTGGGAATCCCGAAAGAAATCAAAACTGATAACGGCCCAGCGTATGTGTCCAAGGAGTTCCTGGAATTTGTCCAGCAGTGGGGAGTGAAATGTAAAACTGGCATCCCTCACTCCCCCACAGGTCAAGCTGTAGTTGAGCGTGCACACCAGACGCTCAAGCAAGTCTTGGTTAGACAGAGCAGTTCAACTGCATGGATGTCTCCGCAGCAGAAGCTCTGCAAAGCCATGTTTACTATCAATTTTCTGAACTGTTCATTTGAAAATATGAGTCCACCCGTGGTACGTCATTTTAACAGTGGCAATCAATTCAAATTGTCTCAGCGTCCACCAGTCTTGATTAGGGATCCTGAAACATGGGAAACCAAAGGTCCCTATGAGCTCGTGACCTGGGGTCGTGGCTATGCATGTGTGGCTACTCCCTCAGGCCCTCGGTGGATTCCTCAGAAGTGGGTGAATCCTTTTGTCCCCAAAAATCCAGCTCTAGCAGAAGGGGATGACAGGCAAGTAGCCGTTGCCTCAAAGAGAAGACGCTGCCGGATGGAGGAAAAAGAATCTTCCTAGGTGTGGACTCCTTCCAGCAGAAACAGAAACTTCTACCGTGTTTTAAAATGTCTGTTTTTCCCTTTTAGAGAAAACCATTTTGTTGTTTCTTGTTATTCTTTTCCTTGTAACCATAGCGTTCGGGATCCTACGTTGTTTGATTTTCAAGGCTATCAATAGTCTCATACCTTCTACCTCAGAAGTCAACCACATAGAGTTGACAAACCTAAAGCAGTCTGACTTTCCCACCAATTGTGAGTGGTGGGGAAATCAGCATTCCAAGTCAAAATGAACCTAATGCTTTTTTGTAACTTTGTTAAACAAAAAAGGGGGAATTGTTGTATTTCTCTGGGGAATGGTTTTTCCCCAGGGCCCCTGGAGCTTGTAACCCTGTAGTTTAACCCTTCCTTCCTTTCTGGACCTAATTGGCTGAGTTCCAGCCATCCCCCCTGGCAGGATCCTTGTTAAGGTCCTGCTCTTCCTCTTCTCGCCCTCTTACCTCCTGGGTCCCCTCTTACCTCCTGGGCCCCCTCTTGCCTCCTGGGGCCCCTGCCTCCTAGTCTCTGGGCCCTTGCCTCTTGGACCTCCTGCCTTCGCCTCCCCGCATGGAATAAACGTCTTGGATCAACCCTGGGGGTAAGAGCCTCTTTTGGAATCTTTTGCCCTGGTCCCCTCGAAACATTCCCCCAAAGTCTCCCAAGAAACAGAGCTAGCCCCGGGGGGCTGCGGGGGAGTGCTTCACTCCACTTCCCTGATTTTTTGGGTATCAAAAAAATTGGAGTGTTCCAGGGGCTCACTGAAGGTTGAATGCGTCCAGCAGCAAGCTGTTCTTGGATCAGTTGTTCTGCAATTTGCAGCCTATCTTCAGTCATTGGCCACTGTTCAACCCAAACAGGAATGTCAGACAACCAGGTGATCTTTAAAATGGGCGGCTGCTCCGCAGTGGCCACTAGTGAAAATGCTGCTCTGTAGTTATGTGGACACCAAGCTGAGATAATACATCTCTGCCCAACAGCCCGTGAAGCTGTGGAGGTAAGGGCATTACATACAAACGAGTTGCAACAACATGTTTACCTTCAAAGGTGACACGAATGGGGTCAGCACTCATGGAGGGAATTTTCAGTCCTCCCACTCCCAGAATGTTGGTATCTGGAGGTTTTAAGGGCCAAGTAGGTGGCCAATACCTGCTGTTCAGTATGGAGATATTGGATCCAGTGTCAATCAAAAGGTTCAGCTGGAGGGAATGAAAGCCACGTTCCAACGTTACAGGCTCGATTGGTCGCTTCTCTAAATCTAGGACAAGGAATACATTATGGCCGGTCCATCCAAAACCTTTGTCTCCTCTTTCAATGTCATTTGACTCCTTTGGATGCTGGTATTGTGGCAGAAGATTTTCAAATGCTACTATTTGAGCAATCCTGCTGCCTTTTGGGATTGTCACGGGTGGTCTCAGAGTAAATGCTAAGATATGAATTTGACCTGTGTAATCTGCATCAATAAGTCCAGGAAGCACAATCACACCCTGTTTGCTTGTGGAGGACCTTCCAAGCAAAATGGCACCAATCAAAGAGTCTGTACTGCACATTGGGCCATAAGCAGTTGTGGGAATTGCAGTGACTTCATTACCTTTTAGGGTGACTTCTTCTGTCGTGTAAACGTCCACCCCGAGGCTTCCCCGAGTAGCAGCTGTACTCCTCTCTAAGAAGCCATGACCGGGATCTCGTGGGCCGAGGCCTTGATTTATGTCCTGGCGCGCTGCCTCTGCGCGCTGCGTTTGGAGTTTCCTGAGTTGAGACAAATTTCTGTCGAATGATTGTCCTTATTACATTTTTGGCACCACACAGCCTTTTGACATGTCTGCCTTATATGACCAGCTTCCCCACATTTGTAACAAATGATGTTACTTCGATGCTGCGACTTGGTGCTGCGATTAGGTCGTTTGCCTTTTCCACCAGACCCACCTGACAAGATGATGTGACCTTGCTTTTTCACAGCATCATGGACGGCTGTTGCAAGTGCTGCAGTCTGAGTAGCTTGCTCAGCTCGATTTGCAACAAGTAGCATTTCGTCCACTGGGCTGCCTTGTGGAAGAGTGGCTAAAATAGTTCTCATACGTGCATTAGCATTTTCAAAGGCTAGAGAGCAAAACAAGTGTTCTTGTACTTCTGGCGTCGTATCTGGAGCATCCTTCAGAGCAGTTGAGAGTCTATCAATGAATTGCCCATACGGCTCTGTGGCGCCCTGCTTTATTGTAGCATAGGGTGCTGGTTTTTTCTTGTCTGGAACTAAAAGCAATGCCTTGTGGGCTAGTGACTGAGACAACTGATGGAGTTCCAAGGGGAAGGTTAGCTGAACATTGGTCATTGCATAGGGCCCATGGCCTGTTAGCATATCAGGCTGAATGCCATATAAAGGATCCCCCACAGTTTGGTGTCGGTTAGCTTCTTCAATCGCTAACCGTCTCCATTCACGTTCAAAAATAAGAAATTGGGATGGAGTCAACAGTAATGAGGCAATGCTGGTAGAATCTGCAGGGCAATGCACATCCGCTGTAAAAATATATTGAATGATATTCCTGGCTGCCTCCGATCTAATACCATAATTGGTGACCGTCTGTTTCGCTGACTGCAGAACCTTCCACTCATGAGGCTCCCAGGTGGCACTTCCATTATTGATGACAACTGGACCAGACAAGGCACCTGCAGTTTCCCAATCCCCATCCAACATAGCATTCTTCCGAACTGCAGCCCAGCGCCTTTCAATAGGGTTATTTGACATGGCCGGCAGAGACACCTGCTGGGTAAATGGGAGAACTGCCGGTGCAGGGGGTGCTGTCGGTACAGCAGAATGGACTCCTCCCTGTGACTGTGACCATCTTTCCAGCAAGTCTTGTCGGGTTGAAAGCTCAGAAAGCTTCGCTACTATCTGTTGTAAGTCCTTTCCATGCTGCGAAGTTACGTGAAGTCGTCGTTCATCATGCAAATTGTCATTAAGCCTGTTATTATCAGAGTCAGATTCAGGATCATGGGCCACGGGCAACGCCGCCACCCCGCCTTTTCCGAGTGCCGCCGCGGCGCTGCTGTCTCCGCCTTGCGCTCTGCTCCCTTGCGTCATGCCCGCGGCCGGCCCCCTCTCGTCACCGGCTCCACCTGCCGTCTCCTCTTTCACCACGCCCCCAGACTCCGGTGGGCATGTTACTTCCGGCGCAGGGTTAGTTCGCGCCGGAGCGGCCGCGGCTACATTCGGTCCTTGGACATGCTGAATTACATCTTGCAAACTCGAGCAAACGGGGGCTTGTGTGCCTTTCACAGGGCAGGCGCTATAAATACCGAAATATCTTGCCAGCCTAGAGGGTTTCCACGTTTCAGTGTTTTCGGGCCCCGCACCGATTTTGGAAGGCTTCGGATCGTCCATATTTTCAGGTCTCTCACCCTCCAGAGCCCGAATTGCAGCTTCCATGACCTTCCGCTCAGCCACGAGCATTTGTAAGGTAACCAAGGTCTTTTTCCACACCATTCCTAGCTCTTGAGCGATCTTCCTTTCTTTCCCGCCACTAATCGCACAGTCCCATAGTAGTTCTCCTATCTCCCGCCACTCTGTCTCACTAAAAACAAGCAACGGCTTGTTCAGCTTTCCCCTCTTCCTGGCCCATAGAGTCAACTGTTCTAAGTCCGCCTCCTTTAATTTCTCTCCTCTCTTAGAAATAATATTAGCAAGAAGTCGCGTAGCCGCCTGCATGTCTCGATCCATGTCTCTTACCTTCCACCAGGGTGTGTCGCTGTAGCCTCACGGGTCACTACTGCGAACACCCCCCAACCTTTTCGCTTTTTCCTTGCTGGCTCCCCCGGTCTAACTGAGCTGAACACGGTTCTAGAGCCAGCTCTCCCGCGTCCAGGAGACCGCAAACCGTCCATGTTCTGGGGACGGTGCGAGATTCATCCAGACGATCCTTGATGAATCCCGTGGAATGCTCTGCGACCAGCACGGGTTGGCAATTCCATGTAGCCCACATCTGGGCTGACTCCCTGAAACCGCTTCCCGGCGGGCTGCCCCTGCCCTTAGGCGTCAGCAGCAGAATAGTGCAGGGAGTCCCACTAGCCCCTTTATTCGGCCAGCGGACCATACCCACCCGCGTTCGGGGGGCAGGTACGGTAACTAAAGAAAAAGGGTCCCTGTTCCAGGTGCCAGATAAAGTTGGGGACCCTTCCTTGAGGTTGGGCTGAGTACGACACTCACACCGAGACCGTGTTTCATGTCGCACTGTCGTTTATTGTTTGTTCTCTCATATTTATTCTCTTGCTACTTTATTGACATTACGAGGCACTTAAAAAATGTACACATTTGCTGCCTTAAGGAGGCTTCCGTGTTAACACTACATATGAACACCCGTTAGAGCTTGGAACACCTTAAAGGAGAGAGGTGAATTTCTTGCTGCGCCACAAGGCCTGCAGATTCTGCAGGTCAACAGGCCCAGTCTGGAGTTGCTCATACTTCACCCCAAATACAAGTCATGTCCTCCATCTCTCAGAAACTCTGCTACACCCGAGCACAACAACACTGCTGTGCATTGTCCCTGCTGAGGGTCACACACTGTCAGGGCACATTCCCTCCCTGTAGATTTGTGCCTGAGCCAAGTACTGCACTTATGGCTCTAGCATTGCTCTCCAGCAAAAACAGGAGAAGGCAAACTGTCTGTAGCTCATGGTATTTTACAGTGTCTGAAACTTGCTAAGTCATTGATCTTGGAGGTGAGATCCATTTGGAATGAATGGGATGGAGAAGTAGCGCAACATGGAAAAGGGGAGCATGGAAATAAATAGAAGAAAACATCTTGCATTGTTTATTACTGTTTTCATTTCACTTCTGGAAAACTGTTTCAGTTTTCCAGGAATCTTCTCTAAAGTCGTGTCTGCTCTCTTAGAGGACCTTGCCTGGAGATTGAGGTGCAGCTTCTGTCATAAGATGTGCCACCAACTGCAGCTTCACTTGGATTTCCACACTGTGCGGGCAGCACAACTCTTGCAGCAAAGCAGGACAAATGTTTGGAGAACTTGACTTGGCCTTTCTTTCCCTTCTGGACTGGGGAGTTGTGCCATTTTTAAGGTTTTCATGTTTACTGTTCTACCCCAAGAAAACATAACAGAGTACCAGGAACTGTTAAGGAATCCAAGCCTGGCTGAATGCAGTAAAAGAATCTCCAGAGGCTGCAGCCAGGAGTGGATTGCTGTGTGCTAATCATTCCAACATCCCCATGGATACCTGGAAAGTGATCTAGAACATGAAAATGGGCTGTAAGATGGAGTTTGTTTCTGTGTTCAGTTTCGATGATTCTACATCTCTTGTATTGATCTAAATCAGCAGTACAATCACTTCATGATAAGGACCAGAACAAGCTGGAAATCTCCAAGGAGATGACTGAAAGAATCTGAAATGGAGAAATGCAGGGAATGACTTGGTGAACTTTGCCTGTATAAAGGGTCATTTTTTCCGTATAATGTCTAATCCATTCCTTCCATGTTTGTCTTTCTGAAAAAGGTCATTTTCATCCCAGATGCCTCATGAAATGAGAAGCCTGAGCTGGTGGAACTGTCTGAAAGATGCCCTGTTCCTCTGCAGGGACACTCAGGCTGAAACAGGAGCCTGAGCCCTGTCTGGGAAAGCCTCCTCCGAGCTGGAATGGGTGCCATGCTGGGAGAGGAGGAGCAGGGGGAGAAGGATGGGCACTGTGTGGCAGGAGCAGGAGGTTTGGGCCGCAGGACATTCCGCCTGCGCCGCTGCCCTGCAATGGGTGGCCGTGCCCGGGGCTCTGGGGCTGGCCCCACGTGCGCTGAGCTCCCGACACTGCGGGAGCTGCCCGGGCTGGGCTCAGGTTCCCGCTGGCCCTGGGCAGCAGGCTGGGCTCCAGCTGGGATCAGCAGCAGCTGGAAATACACTGGGCATCTCCACTTTCTGCTGCTGCTCGGAGGAAGCAATGAAGCGAGTCGAGAAGTTCTGGTTTCTCTTTCTCCTGGTGGATTTTTTTTCATTTTATTACACTGCAGAGGCAATTTCTGTCATGGCCACTGTCAGTTGATTCTATTTCAGCAGCACCAGCAACAGGGCTGTGTTTGAGTGCTGCAAATGTAGCCTGTGTGGCTTTCATTCTCCTCAGCTTTGTGCTCAGGGACTTCTGAGCATTTGGACATCTGCTACTCATGATGCCAGAGTTTCCTGTCCCAAAAGCACTCTGGGTGGCACTGATGAAGAAAGGCAATTAGAGTTTAAGGATAAAATGCAAGTGGCAAGCAGAAGGGGGACAAGAGCAGCCATGAGCTACAATTGCCAAGGCAAAGGCAGCAGCAGCCTCCTGCTGTCACCTCAGGGTGAGTAAAACAGTGCTGAAAACAGCGCTGGAAGCCGACCCTTTCCTTCTCTGGAGGCTGGGTCAGGGCAGCACAGGCGGGCCCTGAGGGATCCGGGCTGTCTGCGGGTGAGTGTTGCTCTAGTCCAGAATTCAGCCGGACAAAGCCCTGGAAGGCAGGCAGCAGCAGGTGGGAAGGGGCCGGCGCTGCTGCTGCTCCTGCCCGGGAGCCCCGGCCGGGCCGGGCCGGCGCCCGCTGCGCTGCGGCTCCTGCTGCTGCCAGAGCCGGGCGGGACTCGGGGACAGGGGATGGACACGGGGGGACACCAAAGGCCTGCGGGGCTGCAGGGATGGTCGTGCTTGGGCCAGCGCCAGCACAGAGCTTCAGCCACAATGAACCCCGAGGGAACCGCTGGGGAAAGGCTCCATTTCAGCCTTTCTTTGCTCATGGCCGTGGAGGGACCGAAATGAAAGGAGAACAAGCAGGGCCCGACCCCCTCTCCTTTGGGAGGAGCCGAATGCCTGGGGCTGTGAGGGGCCATGAGGGGCCAGGAGAGGTTCTGTGGGGACATGAAGGGCTGTGAGGGGCCATGAGCAGCCTCAGCCCTGGCAGCAGGGGGGTCCCACCATGTCCCCAGGGCAGGGCAGCCGTGAGGGGCTGCGAGTGCAGACGTGGCAGCAGAGCGGGCTTGGGGCACCTCCGGGAGGGGATGAGACCCTTCCCCAGCTCCAAACAACACCAAACCCACCATTAACAGGATTTTCCATCTTTAGAATCCATTGGCAACTTGGAGTCAACTGTACAGTTTAATCCCAATGGGAAAAGCAAGGGAATTTTCCCAGTGAATTTCCCACTGTTAATAATGTCTGTCTAAGATTTAAAAGTCTTACCAATGAAAAGTAATACTAATAAATAATAATGACAAGAAATAAAGTCCCAGAATACCAATACCCAGCCACACACCAAAATGATAAACCTCATTTTTCTTAACTATCATGAAAGGTTCGTGAAAACAAATCCTATTAACTTTCTCCAGCTCTTGTCTTCCCCACCAGATAAATGAGGCCACTTGCAGTGTTTAATATTAGTTACAGCTGAGGGCTGGAGGAAGCAACTAGGAGACACTACCAATTTTCATGTCAAACCCAGCAGGTCAACGCCAAAGTGGAGAGAATAAAATGGAATGGGGGAAGGGGCTGGTCAGATGTTCCTCTAAAGGATCCCAAAATCACCTCCAAGTGAACAGGAGGGGAAAATCAATCCCTATAAGTTACCCTGTGTGTTCAGGGACTCAGCTGTGAGGAACTGGACATGGACAGAGGCATCTGGAACAGTTCTTTCTTCAGGCTGAGCTTTCCAGCCAGGCCCTCAAGTCAATCAAGTGCTTTCCCAGAGGATTCCATGGCTGCCAACCACCCCTCCAGATGTGGCTCACAGGAGTAGAGAACCTTTCTCAAGGTCAGGAGAGCAGAAAGAATGACAAGAGATGCCCAATTCAGAGCTCTGTTTAAAACCTTGAAAATACAAATCCGTTGAACTCTGAAGCCCAGCTTTGGGCCCTGGAATCCAAAGGAAAACTGGAAAGGCTTTTAACAAGGACTGACACTGAACAACTAACACATGAATGTGTATGGCATTTTGAGAGGCTTCCGAGTTTGTACATTTTTCCTTGGACTGTTGAACTTGACGTTATCTTTGCCTCCTCTTGCACTAAAGGAGCCTCACTGCACCAGCCAGGAAGGCAAAATTCATTCCTGGCCCTGGCTGGTGCTGTCCATGCAGCATTTCCATCCCTCCTGTGCCCTCTTCCCTCAGAGTTTCTAGCAGCAGCTGCTGGAGCAGCACATGGAAGCTGCAGGTGGATGTGCTGCCCACCCCATCCTGAAGCTACAAAAGGATCCTGCTGACAGGAACCCCAAGATTCCCTCCCAGGGGCTGCCCTTCTGCCAGCCCTCCTGTGGTTCCTGAGGGAGCTGGGAGTGCTGCAGCCCTGTGGGCAGTGGGGCAGAGAGCTGGGCTGCTCCACAGCCTGTGGTCACCCCTTAAATAACAAAGCAACCGATAAATCTTTCCAGGGTGTGAGCAGCTTCAGCTCAGAAACGTGTTTTTGTTTGTAACGATAGATGAGTACTAAATAAGTAAATAAATGAAATCGATTTGATTTGTAATTCAAATGTGTTTCATCCTTTTCCAAGGTTCTGGTCCCCTTTCTGCAGGGTCATTTCCTTAATTCACCCACTTTTTAATAGTTTGATGCACACAGGAAAAGGCAACAGCTCCTGTTCCAAAGGGAAGCCGCCGCCACTGCAGGGAACCTGAATTGTCCCCAGGCACGAGTGTGCATCTGAAGGGTGAGGCAGTGCTGGGGACAGAGACCTCACACAACTTCTAGGGCTGTGAGAAACCCACAAGTGGCAAAGTATCATTGTGGGTCAAATCCTACTGAAATTCCATTCCCCCACAGCCTAAAAAGGGGCAGGAAGGGCTGGGCTCTGGCAGAGTTCAGTTTTGAGTGCTTTGTGCTCCCTGGCATGTAAGTGATCATATGAACTCTGGTCCTGATTGATTGGGGTATGGCTGCTGAAGGAGGAGGGGGAATCTCAGGAGACAGGAAAGTGTCTTCTCCTTTCTCCCTGCAGAACACACTCTTCAAAGAGCAATGCCTGTCCTGGGTTTGCATGGGATCCCTTGCCTCAGCCCAGGGTCTGACCCACTGTGTGCTCTGTTGGAGCCAAACTCAGAGGGGTCCCAATATCAGCCTTGCCTTTCACTGCCTACCTCCCCCTTACCTCGCCTTGCAGACCCATCCCTTGCCTTGCCTATTCCTTCCCTGCCCTGCCCTGCCTTGCCTCTCACTTCTCTTCCCTTGCAGACCCTCCCTTTCTTTGCCCCCACTGACTTCCTTGTCTTGTCTCCCCCTTCCTCTCCTTGCCTGCTCTACCCGTACCTGGCCTGGCCTTGCCTTCCTCTCCCTTCCCTTGCTGGGCATAACCCTGCCTTGTCGTGCCTTGTACACACCTCCCTTGCCTTGCCTTGCCTGCTCCTCCCTTGCCTTGCCTTCTCTGCCTGGCCCTGCCTGCCCCTCGCTGACCTTTCCTTGCCCTGCCTCCCCCTCCCTTGCCTTGCCTTCCCCTCCCTGGCTATGCCTTGCCTTGCCTTGCCTGCCCCTCACTCCCTGCCATGGAGAACTGTCAAAGTTGCCTTGCCTTGTTCCTGGAACTCCTGGTGGCATTGATGAGTCAGGATGGGGAACCACCTGATGGGATGTATCCTGCTGCCAGATTCATCTCTGCTGGTGCTAAACTGCCTTTCTCCCTTGCTTGCCATCTAAGACATCTCCTTTTTCAGGGATGTGCCTTTCTCATTCTGACTCTGCAGATTCCAAGAAGTGTTTGGTCTTGAAGGAATGTCTCTCCATTTGATTATGTTTTCATTTTGTCCTGGGTTGTACTATAGGATGTATTCTATCACTATCTTCAGTTAATGGTCCATCAATGCCTGACTGCATAACTCATAGATAACTCCCTCCGGGAGTTATCTCTACTAAATGGGCCATCAAGAATCTTCCATATGATTCATCATAAGACATTAAGTTTGTAGAAATAAGGACTTTAGTTAAACTAAATATTGCTTAGGAAAACTTCCCTTTGCTAACTAGATATTTTTGAGGTGAACTTCCCTTTGTTAACAGAAGCTGGATTTAAGGAACTGACAGGAAGCCTGTCAACTTAATCAATAGACTCCAAGAATACAATGTGATCATAAATCAGATAGTTTTGAGAAAACAGGATCCAGGTGTCACCAACACTAAAAGGTTAAAAAGTCAAAGCGAGGAAGACCCATCTTACTTCATCATTTTGAGACCCCACCCCATAAGAAGGACCACTGACCCATTTTAAAGAACAAACTATACATGCTTAATTGCTTATTGGCTAATTACCATACGAAGCGAGGAATAGGATGGACCAGAGTTATGAATATGCATTTGTATTTTGGCTATTCAACACTCTTGTACATAAAAAGACCCTGTGAGCATCTGTAAATTGTGCATGTGTATTTGGGAGCTATCCCGCACGCTGCCTGGTGTCGTGATAAACATACACTTTGTAACTTCAATCTGTTAGAGAGTCTTTGTCCGTCATAGCTGGATATTGGTATTAGATCAATATTCAAATTTTTTTAATAAATCAGATAACCAATCCAATAATGACAGCAGTCAGATGAGAATCAATCCCTGCTGGGATTCTATGGACTATAAATGCCAATCCTTTCCCCAGGCCGGCTCTGTTGTGCCCGTGGCAGCACCAGGGGCGTGCCCTGTCCCTGCCCTGAGCCCAGCACGAGCCTTTCCTTGGCTGTTCTCTGCCCTGCCTGGGGCAGGAGGGCACTGCCCCAGCGGCTTTGGTGGCCCCAGGCACCCTGCCGGGCTACAGCCACTGCAGGTGGCTCCTTGGGAATGTTCCAGAGCAAAGCTTAAAGTCAACAACAGTTTCTGGAGGGGATTGTTCCCCCTTGGCCTGTGCTGGGAGCCCAGGGGCAACAGCCCGGGCACAACAGCCCAGAGTGCTGGAGCTCAGAGTCCCTGGGCCAGGCCATGTGTCCCTCAGCTGTCCCCTGTCCCTTGGCTTTGCAGGGCTGGGGGTGGCAGCAGGACCTGGGGCAGCCCTGGGGAAAAAGAACCCTGAGCCTCAGTTCCCCCAAGGGGGCCCAGGTCACTCCCAGTATGGGCCCTGTAGCTCCCAGTCACTCCCAGTATGATCCCAGTATGATGCTAGCAAGGTCCCAGGTGTATCCATTCACCTCTACTATAATTCCAGGCACTCCCAGTATGGTTCCATTTATCCCCAGTATGATCTCAGTCACTCCCACTACGGCTCCAGTCCTTCCCAGTATGATTCCAGTATGAACCCAGTCACTCTCACTGTGCGAATTGCAGCAGCATGGTCCCAGTTGCACCCAGTATGGTTCCAACCACTCCCAGTCTGATCCCAGTCACTCTCAGATACTCCCAGTATTATTCCAGCAACATCTTTTAGGGTTTCTCTGTGATCCCAGTCACTCCTGGTCTCTCCCAGTAAATCCCAGTTTCCCCCATTGTGTTTCTACTGACTCTCAGTGAGGTACCACCCAAATTCCACCATCTTGTCCCCATTTACTTCTATTCTATAAATTCTAAAACTACTGAATTCTATATCGTCTACTGTGCTAAACTACTATTTTCACATCCCGGTGGTTTGTAACTCCTTTTGCAATGTTGGAAGCTTTTCCCATGGATGAAAATCAAACCCGGTGTTTTCCCGGGCTCTGTGCCAAGGTCTCCGAGCCCCCTGGACCAGCTCCACACCCCCCTGTCCAGGGCTCAAATTCCCTTCCTTGGGTCCCAGGCCATCCAAGGGGATGTCCTGGACTCCGACATCTCCCCCGCCTGTTTGAACCAAAAAGACCTCTTTGGCAGCTTTGTCCATGAGCCATTGCATACACTGAAACAGACACGGCATGATCATGAGAAGAATTACAAACCCCAACAGGATGCATAAACCTGTTTTTAAAATTTCCTTCCACAGTGGTGAAAGGTTAAAAAAATTGAACGTGCCATCCAGCCATGGCCCAGTTACTTCTCCAAGTTTGTTTACACTTTCTCGCAATTGCTTGAGGTTTTCATGAATTGACCTGGAATGATCTGACAAGTTCATGCAGCACATTCCTTCAAACTCTTCAGACCCATGTCCATGTGACAGCAAAAGATAATCAATTGCTGCCCTGTTTTGGACAGTTGCTCATCTTACACTGTCAATGTCCATTAACATATCACTCAGTGTAAGAGAAATGGCTCAAGCATGCTTGCTCAGCCAGCAAGCCATGTGGTCCAATTCTGTCAAGGCTTCTCCTGATGCTGCCTGCGGTGAAAAAATTGCAACCGCAATCCTTTGCGCCTTGGTCCAGGTGTGAACATTGTCATCACATTTTGAATCATATTGTTGGATGGATCTTTTTTCTTTATGTTCTCGCTCTCTCAGCAATGTTATGTTAGGTGTTAGCAATGAGAGCCTTCCAATGCTGCATGGACCGCCTTTGACATTTGCAGGGACTGCGGGCCAAACTCTGTCCTCACAGATAAAAAAGATTCCTCTTGGCAATTGCACTGGAACATGGTTGGATGGTCTGCTCACCATCTTAGTGTGGTTACACCAAGATGATGCATTTCTATAAATTACATGATTGGGAGTGACATCTATTGTTTTGTTTCCCTCCACTCTGGAATAATTAAATTTCACACAAAACTTTATTCTGACCAATCCAAGAATTTCCAATTCCTGAGGTTCAAAAGGAGCCACAGGAAGGAAGCTCGTCCAAACATCCCATTTGTCCACTGGATTTGAAATGACCTTTAAGATCGCTGGAGGGATGTTTTCTGGAATCAGCCATTTGTTGACTGGCAATCCCACTAAACATGTGGAAAAAGGCTTTCCTGGTCTTGAGTGTGTTAAACAAATGGTGTCCAGCCCTGACGCATTGGCCAGAGTTTCCCAAATATTTTCCTTTGGCTGAGCCATGGGCCAAACTGCCGCATTGCTCAAAGCAGTCATTGAGAGAATGAGGCACACCTGTGTTATTCAAGGCCTCTTTCCCTTGGGAACCACTGAAATGCACCACCACCCAAGTCCCAAAGAAAACCCAAATCCCAAAGTCACTTTTGCACGTAGAACAAGGGGACGTCTGCTGTCTTGACATCCCCTCATGTCTGCGTGCCTGCGTTCCTGTTTCCAGTCTTGGGATCCATGTCTGCTTGCGCTTGGACTCGGTAGGGCTTCACGTTCTTTGCTGCCACCCATCTCGGTCCAACTCCTGTGGAGACACAAGCATAACCCTTGCCCCAAGTTACTAATTTGAATGCTCCTTCGACCTGTCCTGTACCTGGGTTTCTGACCAAAACTGAAGGATTCTCCTTTAGTTTCGCTTTTGTACTGTCCAAGAAATGTCTGATGATTGGCGGAGTGGGCTCTGTGAAAGAGCCATTTAGAAAGTTCAACACATACAAGGCTTTATTCAAGTGCATGTGTGATATTGCATCTGCCTTCCCACCCTTTTGTCCCTCCAGAAGGGATTTCAGTGTTTGAGTTGAAGAGCTGCAAAAGCCTCTTGGAACTTTTCAGTCTGGGCTTTGATAAGTTTTCCCAGACGTTCTCTCAAGATGTCTGCTTGAATGGATGCCACATGCTGTGGTGTTCCTACTTTGTTGCATGCTTCTAACATTTCTGCTACGGAAGGTTGACCTGGCATCGCACTGATGATACGTTTGCACTCTGTGTTGGCATTTGCAAATGCAAGACTTCGAAGCAGATGTGGCTTCGCTCCCTCATCATTGACTTGCCTGTCCCTTGCTTGTGTGAGACGATCGATGAATGAGAAGAAAGATTCTGACGTGCTTTGCTTTATTTCTGTATAAATACTTTCTGAAACTCTTGCTGGTGAAATTTGCAGGATTGCTTTTCTTGCTGCCACTTTTATATCTGTTAACACTTGTCGTGGTAAATCTCTTGCTTGATGACGTGGCTCATCATTTGGTGGATCACCAGCCATTTCTGCTACAGTGATACCTGCATTTGGTCCTCTTTGATATCTTCTCCTGAGGTCTTCAAGAGCTCTTCTCCATTTTGCTTCCCAGATAAGGATTTGCGAATCTGTAAAAATCATCGAAGCAATGGATCTGAGGTCAAAATGTGTTAAGTCATATGTATTAAATGTTGCCTTCAAAAGCTGCTTGAAGTACGGGGATCCCAATCCATTATCATGGATGGCTTTTACCAAGTCTTTGATCACATCATGATCCAATCTCTCCCATCTTGCGTTTTGACCTTATGCATCGTATGCCACTGGCAATACTAAACTTCTTGTGCCTGCTGAACTAAGTTCTTTTAATACTTCTTTCTTTGTCTCAGTCCAATCTGTTGCACCGGATATCTGTGCATCAGACATCTGTGAATATTCAGAAAAAGGAATTAATTTTTGTGATTTCGATTGTGACATTGCTCCTCCTATTGTGGAGTCTGCTTTTATTAGTTGTTTGTTTTCATCTTCTTGAGATGTGATCCCTTCCTCCTTGAGGAATATTTCTCTTTTTGACATTTCTCTCCCTTCTAGTCGAGGAGTAAAAAGCTGTGATTGTTGTGCAGCACGTGATCCTTGTGCAGCATTACCAAGACAAAGGGTTGAGCCATCAGATAGTTGGAAGGTAACCGAAGAAAGCGTCTGTGGAGTTAACTGAAGAGAAGCTTGATTGCCTTTTGGTGGAAAGAGCACTTGAGGGAATTGAATGTTAGAATCTGGATTGAATTCCAAAGCTGTTTCTTTAAATTGTGGAAAAAATTGTTTCATGAAATCTTGAGATAATAAAATTGAAGAAGCTTGAGATGAAGGACATGCAGCTGTTGATCTGAAAGGAATGCCTTGTGAAGCAGTAATATGAATCATGTTGTCATCTGTGGTGAGTGCTAGTTGTTGCAGTTGAGTTGCTGCATGGTCCTCTAAAGTTGACAACGGCTCCATTTGTTCTTGTCGAAATTGTTGCTTTGGAGAATACATCTGTTTTTTTATATGTGACTGGGAAAAAATGCTGCAATGTGGGTGTTCCGCCACTAGGTGGCGGTGTTGCTCCAGTGGCTGGGTGTGGCAGTCGCCGTGGCTGCTGTAATTGTGCAGTCCCGCCACTAGGTGGCGCTGGCATGGCGACAACTGGACCCTGTCGATCGATCGATATTTGGTCGGGGATCTCTTCAATTATTTCTGACAGAAGACGCTGTGCTTGTAAAAAAATCTCCATTTCTGGATCTCTGGGAGACACTGCAGTGATGTGTGGATGTGTACCCATGTGCCTGAATGAGCTAGCTGATATTGAATCACCGAGTGGCTGCCATGTTGGTATTGAGGCGCCGCTCGTGGGAGAGGTCATAGTTTGTGGCGTCTGCTGTGAGGAGGCGGCCCCTTGGGGAAATTCTCCGCCCTGGCCCCACCCCATCAACACTTGCACCGCCCCCGCCTGCTCTGATCCTGCTGGCATTGTCCCGGCACCGCCCTGGGAGGTGTTCCCTCTCGACCCGCCCCCGGGGGCCACCCTGTCCCCCTCGCCATCGGGGTTTACCCCGTCCGCAGCGAGACTGCGGCTTGGGACACATCCCACCCCCACTGCGCCTGCGCCAACGTGAGCCGCGAGCGCCTCTGGGGTTTGCAGTGCATGGCTCTGCGCATGCGTCTGCGCCGCCCTTCCTGGCTCTCTGCCCACACTTTGCGATGTGGACACAATTTTGTCCATTTCGCTTCCCGTAGCCTCCATCATCACCCTGTGCCGAGCTACCGGCCTGGGCTTTTCCTCCCCCTTTGTCCCAGGCTCGCAGTCCGCGAAACCCCGACGGTCGCCCGTGAGTTGTTTTCCCCAGCGATCCGCACCCCCCTGACATGGTGTGTTTTTCTGCTGCCCCCCGTCACGTTCCGCGTCCGCTCCGTGTGATTGTTCCCGGCGCAATTGACTCGCATCACTTTCGCGTCATTGGGCTGCGGTGTTATCTCCCGCCACTGGCGCGATTTGGGGTTGTTTTCCCTGCTGCTCTGGTGTTTGGCTCACTCCTCCTCCCCCCTGTTGTATCTGTCCTTGCTTGGGTGGAGGAAGGGATGACGAAGCGGTTTTGTGCGGTGTCTGGGGAGGGGTAACGGGACCTCCAGGTGGAATCCGATCTAAATCTTCCTGTTCCCCCCCTCTGGGGCAATTGTCCCATGTGCAGGGGACATGCCTCAAAAGAAAGCATGTCTCTATCCTGATCGCTGGGATGAAGTACAATTTTTTTCTTTCCCGGGACTGGCATCGGGGAATCAGGTTTCAGAATTTGAGGCTCCGAGATAGGCTGTTGTGATTTATGTGCCTCATCTCAGGGAAGCTGCTGGCTCTCTCCTCCCACATTCTCTCTAGGAGATATGGGATCTGCCTGCTGCTGAGAAGCAGCTGGCTGCTGTTCAACAGAAGAAACATTGCTCTGTTCCTCCTGCGCAGCCCTCTGCTGCAGTAAAGAAGGAGGAACTGCCTTTTTATTATGTGAAATTGCCTCTAGCATGATTCTCCCTGCGGGCAATAGCTTCGCAGCCATTTTATCCCATTTAGTTGCCCTGTGGTACAATTCTTTAATTGCCTCTTGCCAAAATGCCGGCTCAAATAGGACGTGGGTTTCACAATGTGGAAAGTTACACCGAACCCACAAAAGCAGAGCTTGAAGCTCCTTTTCAGAAAGGCCTGCAGGATGTGCAGACAAAACCACCCGAAAAGTGGATAGGATCTTAAGTTGTTCCTGGGAGACTCCCACCCCCATGTGTTCTAGATTTGACCGGTCTCACCAAAACTGAAGAACAGGATGCAGATGTTCTCAAATTTGACCCGGAGGTGTCCTGATCACCGACCAGCAGCTCTCAGGGTGACGAGTCCAGGGCCCTTGGAGTTCGTCTGTCCGAGGCGAAGTTGAAGTCAGCTGCTGTGGCCACAAATCTTCCCCTGTCTTCTCTGGATTTCTTCCTGGCTTTAGAGGGCTTCGTGCGTTCACTGGAAAGCACCCAGTGAAGCCAATTCTCGGTGAGGTGCCCACTCGGTGCCCACCCAGGGACGCCAGTTCTCGAGGGGGTTTCCTTACCCGAGCTTTAGGTGCTTTGAAGTCCTTGGCCCTCTAAAAGCCCCGAGTCGCGTCGGTGTAAAAAGGCAGAGTCCTCAAGGTCTGTTTTCAGATTTCTCGTGTTGTTCATTATTTGATATTGTTAGGATAGGGTTAATAATTTCTGTTACCAGAGAAGCTGGGAATAGAGTCTCAGCTTCACTGCAACCAGGTGTTGCTTCCATTGTTTCAACCAAATCAAGTATAACTCTGCTGGGCAATCGGGATGGGGGGAGAAGGAGAAGATTAGGACGGCTTGTACGTAGTAGGTCGGGTGAAACTGTACCTAATCATCATAAGATAGATGATCAAATTGTAATGATTGTTAGTAGCTGAACACGATTATTACTTCAAACTAGAATCGTAAAGAAGATATTTACAAAATTCATGCTTGGATGTATACAATGGAACAATGTAGGTTTAATGATTAACATAGAGTTATGTAATGGAGGGGTATAATATTGGGGCCTTCTTGGACCCTCGTTGGAGTTGGATTTGGGTTTGTACCCCGGCTCCCAGAGCTCTTCAATAAAAAGCACCTCATAATCATGTCGATGGTTATGCGTATTCCTCGCTAACATTTTGGCGACCCAGATGGGACCCTGTGAGTGCTGCTGAGGACCTCCCGTCCCGATCACGCTCCAGCCGGCACCGATGGATTCTCTGGGAGCCCATCGAGGCAGGACCCCCCGCCACTCACAAGGTCCCCTGGAGAAGAGGTAAGGTGCTTTATTCTGGTTTGGTCTGGTGCCTGCCTGTCAGACACGGCGAAAGCTACGCGTGGTTGGGCTAAGGAATTCCTGGTATTGCCTAGGCACCGTCCATTAGACAGGGCAAAAGCCCTGCGGGTTCGGCATCAGTGGTCTTATGTACTGTAACATATGGAGAAGCTGAAGGGATTAAAGGTGGGGGTTATGGGCGGCAATGCCCCCATACCCGCTTCTCCTTTGGGGTGCTTGGTAGCACACTGGAAAGCTGGAAACCTCTGTCAGGAATTACGGAAAGATAAATTGATTGATTATTGCAATACATGGTGGCCTGGTTATGTTTTGCCTGATAATCAGAAGTGGCCAGAGAATGGATCTTTGGAGCCGAATCTGATATCACAGCTGATGGAGTATTGCAAACAAGAGGGTAAATTTGATGAAATTCCTTATGTTGATTTATTTTTCTACTTGAGGGAAAAACCGCAGTGGTTAACAGAGTGTAAATTGCAAGCGCTGGTCCTTGAAAACAATCAGTGCCTGGCTTGTGTCCAAGACAAAAGCTGTGTGGAACACTTGGTTTTGGGGAAAGGGGGGGAAGATGGTTTGGAAGCTGATCTACTACTAGGACCGGTCGGGGAGGCAATAGAGGTGGTTTTGGCAGGGGGCGGGCTGGTCTGGCCATCAATCAATGTTTCTGTTGTCTAATGACAGGGCATTGGAAACGAAAGTGCCCAAACCGGTTAGGCCAGAATGATCAGCCCCAGCTAGACGGTGCTGGAATCATGGTTTTGTGTAAACCAAAGCCGGGATCAAAGGAACCCATGGTGACTTTACGCCTAGAAGGGAAAGCAGTGACCTTTCTTGTTGACACAGGAGCCACACATTCGGTATTGAATTATATGGAAGGACAAATTGGGAATAAGTCAACTGCAATTATCGGAGCCACAGGGAGGGAAGAAATACGGCCATTCCTGCAACCCCTAGATTTGAGCTTTGGGAATAAAGTTCTAACACATGAATTTTTGTATTTGCCTGAGTGCCCAACCCCACTTTTAGGACGAGATTTACTAGCTGCACTTGAGGCAGTAATTACTTTTGAAAATGGTGAATTAGTAATGAGAATACCTGAGTCCAAAACAGGAAAAAATTTAATGATAAAAGAAAAGCCAATCCCTAATATTCCTAAGGAGGTAGAAGATGCAGTGATTCCCTCTGTCTGGGAAACAGATGTACCTGGAAAATCTAAGTTAGCACAGCCAGTACACGTGGAATTAAAAGAAAGGACAAATGTTGTCCGAATCAAACAGTACCCTATAAAACCAGAAGCAAGGCAGGGAATAGCAAAGACTATTGATAAATTTTTGAAATATCAAATCCTAGAAGAATGTGAATCAGAATACAATACTCCAATTTTCCCAGTAAAGAAGCCCAATGGTGAGTATAGACTTGTACAGGATTTGAGGGGCATAAATGAGATAACCAAAGATATTCATCCAGTGGTGGCCAATCCTTATACATTGCTAGCATCTGTAAAGGAGATATATAAATGGTTTACTGTAATTGGTTTAAAGGATGCCTTTTTCTGCATACCCCTTGACCAAGATAGTAGGAAGCTATTTGCCTTTGAGTGGGAACATCCTGGAAGTGGAAGAAAGACCCAGCTCACCTGGACTCGATTACCGATGGGTTTTAAGAACTCCCCGACCCTATTTGGGAGTCAGCTGGCAAAGGAGCTGGAAATCTGGACTAAAGAAGGACAGGTACCAAGAAACCAGTATCTACTGCTCCAATATGTAGATGATATCCTGATTGCTACTGAAGAAAAAGCAACTTGCATAAAGGTAACAATTGAGATTTTAAATTCCTTGGGAATGAGAGGATATAAGGTATCCAGAGAAAAGACTCAAATTGCCCAACAGACTGTTATCTATCTGGGATGTGAGATCTCCCAAGGGCAAAGAAGGCTGGGTACTAATCGTATTCAAGCTATTTGTAATATTCCAGAGCCACAGAATCTTCATGAGCTGCGAATTTTCCTCGGAATGACCGGGTGGTGTCGCCTGTGGATCATGGACTATGGACTGATTACGAAACCTTTAAACGAGGCCCAGAAGACGCAGCCGTTCTTCTGGGGCAAACCACAAAGGGAGGCCTTCCAGAAATTAAAGGAAGCATTAACAACTGCTCCTGCATTAGGGTTACCTGATTTATCTAAAGACTTTCAGCTGTATGTGCATGAGAGGCAGCGCCCTGGCACTAGGAGTCCTGACCCAACGATTGGGAAGTTGGAAAAGGCCGGTGGGTTACTTTTCCAAGCAACTTGACAACGTAAGTGCTGGATGGCCCTCATGCCTGCGAGCAGTGGCAGCTACTGTGCTACTGATACAAGAAGCCAGGAAGCTCACGATGGGAAGACACATTGATGTCTTCGTGCCACACATGGTAACCACGGTCCTGGAGCAGAAAGGGGGCCACTGGCTCTCTCCAAGTCGGATGATAAAATTCCAGGTAACCCTGACCGAGCAGGATGATGTGACACTAAAAACAACTAACCTTTTGAATCCAGCCTCGTTTCTAGGTACTACAGCTGAGGAGGGTCCTCTGGGACATGACTGCATAGAGGTGATCGAGTATACCTATTCAGCAAGAGCAGAACTGAAAGATACTCCTCTGGAACAACCAGAATGGGAACTCTTCACGGATGGAAGCAGCTTTGTGGAAAATGGAATGAGATACGCTGGATATGCAGTAACCACAATTAACACAGTAGTGGAAGCAAAAGCATTACCACCTAATACATCTGCCCAGAGGGCAGAGCTGATTGTATTAACCAGAGCACTAGAACTGAGTGAAGGGAAAACAGTCAACATATGGACTGACTCAAAATATGCCTTTGGAGTAGTGCATGTACACGGAGCATTATGGAAGGAAAGAGGACTACTGTCCTCCCAAGGGACACATATTAAACATCAAGATGCAGTTCTACAACTGATAAATGCAGTACGAAAACCCGAACAAGTAGCAATCATGCACTGCAAGGCACATCAATCGGGCAGTTCTAAAATTTGTGAAGGCAATCGAAGAGCAGATTGAACAGCCCGTCAGGTGGCACGGGAGGTGCAGAAAACAATGGCCTTGATTCCGTCAAAACTTAATGTCTCTCAATTTAATTTACCTCCCAAGCCAAAGTACACAATAGAAGATGACAGACTGGCACATCTGCTGAAGGCACAGAAGAATGCAGAAGGGTGGTATGTAACCACACAAGGGCAAATAGTGTACCCCCCTTGGTAATGAGAGAAATCTTACAAATAAGACATAATGAGTGTCATTGGGGTGCAGAGGCATTGGTAAAATCGCTGAAACAATATATAATCTCGGTACAGATGCAAACAATGGCAAAATCAGTAATGTCAAAATGTGAGATTTGCTTAAAGAACAATCCAGTGGCCAGGAGACAGACACAGCTAGGACGAATTCGAGTGGGCATAGAACCAGGAGATTATTGGAGGGTAGATTTTGCAGAATTACCCAGAACTCGAGGATATAAGTATTTGATAGTAGGGGCTGACACATTTTCTGGATGGCCAGAAGCCCTTCCCTGTCGCACCAATCAAGCAAAAGAAACAGTTAAGTGGTTACTACAGGAGATTATTCCCAGATTCGGGGTGCCTATAGGGATATCATCAGATAGAGGCCCACATTTTATAGCCAGGGTGGTACCAGAGGTGAGTAGATTATTGGGAATCTCTTGGGACCTCCATACTCCATGGAGACCCCAGTCAAGTGTATAGGTGGAAAGGATGAACCAGACATTGAAGAGGCAGCTTAGTAAGATATGCCAGGAAGCCAAATTGCAATGGCCACAAGCATTACCAATAGCATTGCTGAGGATTCGGATAAAACCTAGGAGTGGAATGTCAGTCAGTCCCTATGAGATATTGTATGGGAAGCCATATGAATCTCCAGATCCCAATCCAAATGTACACATTACAGGGAAACAGGATGTGTATAATTATGTTTTGTCTCTTGGGAAAACTCTAGCACAGCTCTGGGGCGCCCTCCTCTGGAATAGACCGCTGAGTCTTGAGAATCCAGTCCATGATATCAAGCCGGGAGACGAAGTGTACCTCAAGACCTGGGATGAGGAGCCATTGAAGGAGAAGTAGACTGGTCCTCATCAAGTACTGCTAACCACCTTTACGGCTGTCAAAGTGGCTGGAGTGGAAGCCTGGATACACTACACCCGAGTGAAGAAAGTCCCTCGTGGAGCTGCATCGTGGGCTGCGCAAGCTATAGGACCAACAAAGCTGAAGATAAAACGTCTGTAACTGTTTCCAATGGTGTCAGTAACCATGCTCATTTGGGGGTTAATATTAACTTCATGTATTTTAATGTCACCATTAGGAATTACTGTTGCTTTGGGATATGGAATGCACAGAGATCTACCAACTGCTCTTCATTCTAAAATGAAGAGAGAGGTACAAACAGGAACACAGGTAATAGAAGCTCCTAATACGATTCAAGCTGAAAATGTGATGATTGGATTAATCAAAGACTTTGCCAAAATGCAAAACACCACTAGAATCACAGCCTGCCTGCCAATACCAAAGGCAGCAGGAGACCCAGTAAGTTGGGGAATAATAACATCAAAATTACCCAATATAAAAGAGAACAAAACAGTTAAATGTAAACAGGTAACAGAAAATATGACAGGAAACCCATTAGTGTGGAAGTGTGAAGAAAAGGAGTGGAAAGGATCAGAACCCTGGGATAGTGCATGGTCTGTGGGTATATTTCAGAAGTTTCAATATATGGCAAGCACTCCTTGGTGCATTAAATGGAAAGGCACTGAAAATGAAACAGATGCAGCAATAGTAAACACTGGTACTGCTAGCAGAAAAGAAACAGCAAAAGTAAAATGGTGGACATGTGATAAAATTTATGATTGCACCTCTGACAACCTGGAGGTAAAACAATGGTCACCTTTGGCTGTAGCCTTGCAAATTGGTTGTGCTTGCAGAAGAATCAAACACAAACAGGGTAAAATCGCACCCAGGATCATAGTAGGATGTAGTAAGAGTACAGTCCGAAGTCCTGGGCAATTTGTATGGGCAACAAGTGATGGTGCTTGGACGACACACTTGCCAGTAGATGGGGAAGTAAAGGAAATCACTCTGGGTCTTCCTACCTTATGCCCAATTTGGAAAAAGTCCCCATTTAATAGGAGCCGTGAGCTCCTGCAGATAGGAACAAAACGAGGTGTCTCGAATAATCAGAATCAAGACGACACCTGGCAAGAACCCTCTAGTGGAGTAAAATTCGGGTGGGCCCTGGAATCTCTGTTTGGTCCTGTTGCAAATTATCAGAGTGGAGAAATGCTGTATAAAATCACAAGTCAGGTAAACAGATTAGCAAGAGTTGCACGAGAAGGATTTAGTGAATTCAATACGCAGTTACAAGCCACTACCAAAATGACTTTACAAAATCGATTGGCTTTAGATATGTTACTCCTGAAAGAACATGGAGTGTGTGGATATTTAAAAGGACGAACTGACCATTGCTGCATCCACATCCCAAATGTAACAACAAATATAGAACATGATATTAGCCAGTTAGGACAAATAGAACATGAGGTACAAGAAGAACAAAAAGATTTAGCTACTACCTGGTTAGACAAAATTTTTAGAGGATTAGGATTGAATGTTAATTCATGGGTGAAATCTATCCTTGAAAATTTAATAATTTTACTGATTATGTTTCTAGTGATTTGGTTAGTTTATAGGATCCTAAAAGAGGAAATACAAAGAAGAACATCCTGGAACAGAACAATAATGAAGGCGCTGACACGAGACAAGACTGCACCTTCAGCACCTCCGATCTGCAATAATTTTCGCAATGAAGCCCACATCAACCACGGATTTGAAGCTGAACATCCAGTATAGACTCTGAAGATGAATGGACTGTACTAAATGAAAGCATTTACACTTAGTGGATTTAAAGTGAAATACTTTCAAAGGGGGGAATGTTAGGATAGGGTTAATAATTTCTGTTACCAGAGAAGCTGGGAATAGAGTCTCAGCTTCACTGCAACCAGGTGTTGCTTCCATTGTTTCAACCAAATCAAGTATAACTCTGCTGGGCAATCGGGATGGGGGGAGAAGGAGAAGATTGGGACGGCTTGTATGTAGTAGGTCGGGTGAAACTGTACCTAATCATCATAAGATAGATGATCGAATTGTAATGATTGTTAGTAGCTGAACACGATTATTACTTCAAACTAGAATCGTAAAGAAGATATTTACAAAATTCATGCTTGGATGTATACAATGGAACAATGTAGGTTTAATGATTAACATAGAGTTATGTAATGGAGGGGTATAATATTGGGGCCTTCTTGGACCCTCGTTGGAGTTGGATTTGGGTTTGTACCCCGGCTCCCAGAGCTCTTCAATAAAAAGCACCTCATAATCATCCCGATGGTTATGCGTATTCCTCGCTAACAATATCGCAGGATTTTCTTTGCTCCCATCTGAGGTCCAGACAGCATCTGGGACACGAGGCGACTGCCCGCCTCAGGGGATGTCCCCTAACATTTATACAGATAACTACGTATTGGTTATTTACAATTTTGTGCCAATGCCCAGTGCCCACACTAAAAGTGACATTTCTACTTTGCTCCAATCCTCTCTAACTACTTTGTGCCATCACCACCCCAAAAGATGGAGGACGAGGAAGAAGGAGAAGTACATGAGGTATCACCCAAATTCCTCCATCTTGTCCCCATTTACTTCTATTCTATAAATTCTAAAACTATTGAATTCTATATCGTCTACTGTGCTAAACTACTATTTTCACATCCTGGTGGTTTGTAATTTCTTTTGCAATGTTGGAAGCTTTTCCCATGGAATAAAATCAAACCCGGTGTTTTCCTGGGCTCTGTGCCAAGGTCTCCGAGCCCGCTGGACCGGCTCCACACCCCCCTGTCCAGGGCTCAAATTCCTTTCCTCAGGTCCCAGGCCATCCAAGGGGATGTCCTGGACTCCAACACCACCCCCTCCTTTCCTCATCACTGAGAACACCTGCACCCCTATTCCCAGCCAGCCCGGGTTTTCCCACCTTTTGATGGGAATGAGGACACCGGGGACCCTTGGAGCTCCCTTTCCTAAGTAGAGGAACCCCTTTAACCCCACCCATCCCACCTCTACCCACCCCCAGCCTCCCCTTTTCTCAATCCCAGAACCCCCAAAGCCCCTTCCCTGCTCTCCCAGCTCTCCCCGTGTCCCCTTTCCTTCCCCCATGACCCCCCCAGCCCCCAAATCTCCATGTCCCCTCAGTTCTCCTCTCCCTGCGGTCCCTGCCCGTGGCGCTGGCGGAGCCCAGCCCGGGCTTCCCCCAGTTCCTGTCCATGGGCTCCCTGGATGGGATCCCCTTCCAGCACCACCAGCACCAGCGGGGCCGGGCGGAGCCACAGCCGCCGGGGATGGCGGCCGGAGCCCAGCCGGGATTTTGGGATGGCCAGAGCCGGCACAACGAGCGCCACCGGCACGGGGCCACCAGGGAGCTGCAGATGCCGCAGGAGCGGCACAGCCAGAGCGGGGCTCAGCGCGGGGAGCCGGGCCTGGGGGATCTGTGGGGCTGCCACGGCACCTGTGGGGCTGCACTGGGGATCCGTGAGGCTGCGCCGGGATCTGGGGCGCTGGGATGTGCATCCCTGCAGATCCAAGGGGCTGGAATGATCCTCTGTGGGTCTCCATCAGACTCCAGGGCTCCGTGGGGCTGCAATGGGGCTCCGTGGGGCCGGGACACGATCCCGTGGTTCTCCGTGGGTCCAATCCCTGCCCAGGTCTCCACACGCTGCAGGAGATTTCTGGCTGTCACCTCCTGTCCCACGGGAGCGTCCGCGGATCCCATCAGCTCGGCTCCCACGGGCAGGAATTCCTCTCCTTTCAGCCGGGATCTGGGGGATTCGTGGTGGCCCACGGCACTGTCCAGGTCACCAAGAGGTGCTGGGAACACGAGGAGATCGAGGCTGAGGAATTCACAAATCCCCTGGGGCACACCTGCCTGGAATGGCTCTGGAAATGTGTCAGATTTAGGCGGGAGGCACTGGAGCATAAAGGCGGAGAGGGCAGAATTCCCATGGGAATGTGGGATTTGGAAATGTAGGATTCAGGAGGGCAGAATTTGGGGCCATGGCAATTCCCGTGGGACCTCCAAGGATGGATCCCACCGCTGTCCCATTCCCATGGGAATTCTGTAGATGGATCTCACTGACATCCCATTCCCATGGAATACCATGGGCCGATCTCATCCCCATCCCACTGCCATGGAAGCTCCAATCCGGTTCCCCCCCAAACCCATCCCGGGGGTTGCCCTGTTCTTTGCCCTCCCCATCCCCACAAGACTTCTGGGGGTCCCCCCATGACCCACCCAGTCCCCCAAACTCCTCCTGGGTCCCCCCTCATCCCCCCACGGGGATTCCTGGGAGTCCCCCCGTGTCCTCTCCCCCGACCTGTCCGTGCCCCTCCCCCGTTTTTGCCCCCCTGTGATGGTGGGGGGTGAGGGCCGAGTGCTGGTGCCCCCCTGCCTGCAACAGATCCAGGGCTGAGAGGAGTTCAAGGGGTCCCTGAGCATTTGGGGTTCCCTGGGATTTGGGGTGACCCCCCCCAGGATCTCCCTGAACACGCTGACGCTGCCCGTGGGCAGTGAGAAGGTTCAGACCCGGCACGGGGTCCCAGCTCTGTCACCGGCATCGCCCAGAGACCCCAAAACCTCCGGGTAACCCCAAACCCCTGGGACATCCCAACATCCCTGCAATCCCAACAAGATCCCTGGATCCTCCAAAAGTTCTTCAAGTCTGCAAAACCCTATAGAGACCACCTCAAAACTCTCTCAGGACATCAAAATTCCCACAAGATCTCCCAAGACCCCCCAGACCTCCTTGAGAAGGTTTATATCTGGCATAGGGTCCCCATTTCTGTCACCGGCAGGTTCCCCAAAACAGCCTTGGGTTCCCCTGGGATTGCCTATTCCCCCTCTTCAGGCCCCCGTAAAGCCTCCCCCAGGAACCCTCAAACATCCATCGTGATGCCAAAAACCCCGGGATGCACAAAACCTGCTGGGGACAGCCACAAATATTTATACCCAGAACAGGGTCCCCATCGGCATCACCTGGGATCCTCAAATCCTCCCGAGACCCCAAACACCCGCCCCCGGGGCTCCACTGCCTGAATCGACGGGAGTGGTGTTGTCCTTTTAAGGGGAGTTTTCCTGCGAACCGACAACAGCGGCGGCTCTGAAAGCATTGATGGCAGAGAGAATTCCTAAAATCCACCCTGGGGGGTAAAACATCCTCTACAGGGGCTTGGAGTGGGAGCCACCCTAAAAATGTCACTTAAAGAGGTCATGATCTTCCCTTAAAAGGAGCTCATGGGGCTGCGGCCCACAAACACCCTAAAATGGGGAGGAAAACCACCCCTGTAGTGGTGGGATCCCACCTGGATGCCCCCTGGATGGCTGGAGCCATTGTCCTGCCCCTGCGCACTCCCAGGAGGATCCCAGTAGGATCTCAGTACAGCCCAGTCACTCCCAACCCCCCCTCACCCCTCTCTGTGTTCCGACCTGTCCCAGCTCCATCCCCACTAGTCCTGCGGGCTGCGAGGGGTTCGGGAACGGGGGAGGAGGAGGAGGGAGAGGAGGAGCGGCAACAGGAAGCAGGAGGAAGAAGAGCAGAGGAGGGGCCGGGAGGCTCCAGCGCTCCCTGAACCCGCAGCCCCCCGGGAGCATCGGCCCCGATCCCGCAGGTGCCCGGGAAGGGGGAGCTCGCCCCAAATATCCCGGGGGGTCCCTGGGTTTGGGGTTTTTGGGGGGATGTTTGGAGCTTGCAGGGCTCCAAAGCCGAGCCAAGGTGCCCCTCGGGGGGACATGGGGGGTCCCCAGGGATTGACGGGACCTCGTTGGGGGGTGCTGGGGCTGGAGGGGTGGGATGGCCGGGAAAGGGGTTCGGGGTCGCGGTGCTGGCAGTGGCTGCTCCCGGGATGAGCCCAGTTCCGCCCCCCTCCGTGTGGTTCCAGTTCCCTCGGCAGTGCCAGGATGAACCCAGTAACTTCCAGTATGATCCTGGTCACTTCCCATCACTCCCTGTAGGATCCCTGTTGCTCGCAGTATGAGTCAGTGACTCTAAGTCATCGACCATTGTAATGCCATTTCCCCTAAGTATATTCCCAGTTCTCCCAGTCACCCCTTAGTATTGTCTCAGTCTCTCCCAGCAGAGCCCCAGTCACTCACACCTGTCCCTAGTTGCCCCCAGTGTGGTCCCGGCACATTCCCAGTGGCTCTCAGTGTGGTCCCAGTCACCACCTGCATGGCCTCAGACACTCCCAGTATATCCCAGTTGCCCTTGTAGTCATTGCCAGGCACTCCCAGTTCCCTCAGCATAGTTCAGTAGCTCCCAGTTTTATCCCAGTCACTACCAACACATCCCAGTTGTCGTCAGTATGCATCCTGTCATTTCCAGTTGCTCCCAGTGTATCCCCAGTAGGCTCTCAGCATGGCTCTGGTAGCTCTCAGTAATCCACAGGCAGTGTCCATTCACACCTACTGTAATCCCAGGATGATGCCAGTCGCCCCCTGTGTGATCCCAGTGTCTCCCTGTCAATGCCAAGATGACTCCAGTAGCGTCCTGTAGGATCCCTGCAAATTCCAGTCTGTCCCAGTATGTCCCAGTGACCCCTAGAACATTCACAGCGATTCCCAGTCAATCCCAGTATTAGTCCAGTCATCCCCAGTGTGATCCCAGTTGTACCCAGCATGGATCCAGCTGCTCCCACTGTGATCCCAGTATGATTCCAGTTGCTGCCAGAATAGTTGCAGTTGTTCTTAGTTCCTCCTAGTATGATCCCAGTTGTATCTAGAATAGTCCCAGTCCCTCTCAGCATGGTCCCAGTCACACCCAGTTGTCCCAAGCATGGTCCCAGCTGTTCCCAGTGTGATTCCAGTCCCCCCAGTATGGTTACAGACACTCCCAGTAAATCCCAGTCACCTCAGTAAGGTTCTGGATACCTCAGAATGATCCCAGTCTTTCACAGTTTCTCCCAGTTGCCTCCAGCATGTTCCCAATTTCTATCAGTTGCCCAAAGTACAGTCCCAGTTTCTCCCAGTAGGAATCCAATTTCCCCAGTTGTGGCCTCAGTCCCCTCAGCATGGTTCCAGTACCTCTCAGTTGCTCCCAAAGTGTCCACAGTTTCCTCCCAACATGAGCCCAGTAGCTCCCAGTAAGGCCCAGTCAGGATCCATTCACACCTGCTGTAATCCCAGCAGCTCCAAGGATGATCCCAGTAAGATCCAGTCACCCCCAGTATGGTTCCAGTCACAGCCAGCACCCTTCCTGTCACTCCCAGTCTGGTTCCAGTAAGATCCCAGTCACTCTCAGATATTCCCAGTACTATTCCAGTCACTCCCAGTATGATCCCAATTTGGTTCCAGTAGGATCCCAGTGTGACCCCAGCATGGGCACAGCTGCTCCCATTATCATCCAGCCTGGTTCCAGTGTCTCCCATTTACCCCCACTATGGTTTCAGTCTTTCCCATTATATCCCACTTGCTCCCAGCATGTTCCCAGTCACTCCCAGTTGTTCTCAGTTTCATCGGGCCTGATCCCAGTTGCTCCAGTCACTCCCAGTCACCCTCAGTGCAGTCCCAGTTGCTGCCAGTATGGTCCAGTATGATTCCAGTCTCCCCCAGCATGGGACCAGCCTCTCCCACGGTGATTCCAGTAGGATTCCAGTTCCCCCAGCATGGTTCCAGTTGCTCCCTGTTCCTCCCAGCATGGTCCTATGATAGATTACCAATCAGTAATTGTTCACTGAACCGTGCCACAGGAAGCACCTGGTATTCTCGCCAAGACCCTCTCTTCAAACATCCAGCAAAGGAAACAAAAGAAAAGCTGAGTGACCAGTTTTTTGCAGGGATCAGAGCCGCATTCCCACAACCACCAGACCACCAACTACCGGGAAGTGGATAAAGACCCCTCCCCAGCAGCACTTTGCGAAAACACAGGAGAAACAGAAAAATACACGTATTACAGGGAGCTGCAAAGTATACAAGCAGAGACTCTCAGATAGTGATTGTGGACCGTGGTGGAGCAGGAGACTCCCCTGGCCGCCCAACGCACTGTTTTGTTTACTGTCGCTTGCTCAATAAATTCCAATCTGATTTAATTGAGCTTGTGTCCAGTCAATTATTGGGACACACATATAACAGATTTGGTGCCGTGACTCGGATAGAGGCAACCTGGTGGGGGTCCCCATACAGGGGAGGTGCCCCACTGACAAGCGGCCCCTGTTCGGGTAGCATCCCATCTGATCCTCTACCGACGAACCCTAAAATTTGACAGTAAGCAAAAGGAAGCCAGCAACCCAATAATCTTTGTGCACAAAGCCCGAACGAAGACGCAAGAGTTCATAAGTATAAGCTGGTTATCTGTTCGGTTCGGGTTGGGTATCCCAGAGTGTGTCGCTGTGAGACATCCAGTGGAGGACGACGTGATTGTGGACTCCTCAGTAGTGCGTTTCCCATATCCCGTGAGGGACTGGGCCACGAAAAGGAGGTGAAGTGTGTGTGTGTTTGTGTGTGAAGGCACTCTGGAAGATGGGACAGAGGAAAAGCAAACCCTCTGATCCCATGGGTAGGGGACCCCAGGCAAAGCTCCCCCCGATACCGCTAGATAGTCCTCTGGGAGTGATGATTACATATTGGGATGATTACCCTTCTAGGCAGGGTAAGAGTAAAGTAAAAATGATTCACTATTGTATGGAGGTGTGGGGTGGAAAGCAAATTAGAGGCGACCACCTATACTGGCCTGTGTTTGGTTCCTTTGAGGATTGGATTTGTCAGGCTTTGAACATTCATGTAAGTTCCAGGGAACCTTTTAGTTCAGAGGAGAGTGAGTATGCACATCTCTGGATCAAGTCAGAAACTAGGATAAATTTATACCCTCTAAAAGAAAAAGGGGGAGAGGGGAAAAAAAAAAACCACGAAGAGAGGATGAAGTACCTGTTTCACCTCCTCCTTATATACCACCACTCCCTCCCCTGGCACCTCTTCCACCTGCACCCCCTTCTGTGCCAAATTACCCTGATGGTACAGACTCCGCATCTGGTTCTCCTGGCGAACACCGGAGAGTAACAGGGAGTCAGATGAAAAGCAAACAACATGAGAGCGGGTTATACCCACTCAGAGAAATTGCTATGGGGGGGTCTGCAACCGGGTATGGGATATGTAGCAGTCCCTTTGAATTCAGGAGATGTGCGGGAATTTAAGAAAGAAATGGGGAACTTGTTAGAGGATCCCTTAGGAGTTGCAGAAAGGGTGGACCAGTTTCTAGGGCCCGACATATACACCTGGGATGAAATCCAGTCTATACTGGGCATCCTATTTACAGCAGAAGAGAGGGGAATGATCAGAAGGAGCCAAATGAGAGTGTGGGGCCAGCAACACCAACAGGGTCCTGTGGCAGATGTTAAGTGGCCCCTCCAGAGACTGAACTGGATCAGGATCCAGTGGATCGAGGTCATATGCAAGACCTAAGGACAATTATTGTCCAAGGAATAAGAGAATCAGTCCCTCGGGGGCAGAATATCAATAAAGCTTTTAATGAACAACAAAAGAAGGATGAAACTCCCACTGAATGGCTGGAGAGGTTACGAAAAAGTCTCCAGTTATACTCTGGGGTAGATCCTAATACCCTGGTGGGACAAGCCCTGCTGAAAACTCAGTTTGTGGCCAAATCATGGGCAGATATTAGAAAGAAGCTAGAAAAGATAGAAGATTGGCAAGATCCTGGATTAGATGAATTGTTGAGAGAGGCTCAGAAAGTTTATGTAAGGCGGGAGGATGAGGCTTACAAGAAACAAGCTAGAATGATGCTGGCAGCAGTCAGACGGGCAGAGAACAGCAGATTCCAGAAAGGGATTTGAGGCTCGACACAAAGAATCTGGGACAAAGGGACCCCCGAAGGAGGATAGAGGTGTATTAACGTGCTTTTACTGTGGAAAGAAGGGACATGTTAAGAAGGATTGCAGAAAGAGGATAATGGATGAACGGATGTTCAGGGAGGAATAGGGATGTCAGGGACTCTACTTACTGGGGACTCGAGAAAGAACTGAGCCCTTGATAAAATTAGAAGTGGGTCCCCAACAACAAGAAATTGAGTTCCTCAGGGGCGGAAAGATCAACCATCCAAAAATTACCTCAGAGGTATGAAATATCCTCAGAAAAAGTTCAAGTTATTGGAGCTAAAGGTACCTGTAATTAAAGATGTAATTGTTTGAAACAGACTCTAAACTTGGCAGAGGGTCTTTGCTGCTAGTGCCTGAGGCCGATTATAGTTTGTTAGGTCGAGATTTGATGATTGAATTAGGAATTAACTTGGAAGTAGTGGGAAAGAAACTTACCATTAAGCTGTGTCCCTTAAGGACCGAGGATGAAGAGAAAATAAATCCTGAAGTATGGTATACTCCAGAGACGGTGGGAAGATTGAACATTGAACCCTTTACAGTGACTAAAAAGAACCCAGAGATACCAGTTAAAGTTAAGCAATATCCAATACCTAAAGAGGGTAGACAAGGGTTAAAACCAGAAATAGAGAGACTGATTAAACAAGGGTTGTTAGAACCGTGTATGTCTCCATTCAATACACCTATTCTGCCTGTAAGGAAGGCAGATGGAAATTACCGATTGGTGCATGACTTATGAGAAATCGATAAAAGAACAGTTGCAAGATTTCCTGTGGTATCTAACCCCCATACCATCCTAAGCCAATTAGGTCCTGAAGATAAACGGTATAGTGCAATAGACCTTAAAGATGCCTTCTGGGCATGTCCGCTAAGTGAAAAAAGTCGAGATTATTTTGCTTTTGAGTGGGAAGATCCAGATACCCACAGAAAACAACAGCTAAGGTGGACAGTGCTCCCTCAAGGTTATACGGAGTCCCCAAATTTGTTTGGCCAAGCATTAGAACATTCTAAGGGGGTATGAACCGGCTGCAGGGATTACTCTTGTCCAGTATGTGGATGACCTGCTTCTGGCAGGAAAATGCGAGGAGGCTGTCAGGCAAGAGAGCATTAAATTGCTGAACTTCCTAAGCCTGCAAGGCCTTAAAGTATCAAAGTCTAAATTACAGTTTGTTGAAAAAGAAGTGAAGTATTTAGGACATAGGTTAAGTAATGGAACAAAGAGATTAGATCCTGAAAGAGTTAACGGTATCTTATCGCTGTCAGCTCCGAAAACTAAAAGACAAGTTCGACAGCTGCTGGGTTTATTTAGGTACTGTAGACAATGGATTGAGAATTAGAGTAAAAAGGTGAAGTTCCTTTATACTAAGCTGATAAGAGATGGCCTGGTAAAGTGGACCCAAGGAGATGAAAACCAACTAGAGGAATTAAAAGAAGAATTGGTAAACGCCCCGGTCCTAAGCTTACTGGATTTGAAAAAGCCATTTTTCCTATTTGTGAATACAGAAGAGGGGACAGCATTCGGGGTACTTGCTCAAGAATGGGCAGGGAGCAAAAAGCCAGTAGCATGTATTTCCAAACTCCTTGACCCAGTAAGCCGGAGATGGCCCACTTGTTTGCAAGCAATAGTAGCAGCTGCACTCCTAGTAGAAGAAGCACATAAAGTAACTTTCAGAGGGGAACTAAAAGTATTATCACTCCATAATATTAGGGGTGTGTTACAGCAAAAAGCAGATAAATGGAAAACTGATGCTCGACTAGTTAAGTATGAGAGTATCCTCATCTCTTCTCCCAGATTAACCGTCAAAACCACGGCACTGCAAAATCTCGCACACTTTCTATATGGAGAACCTAGTGAAAATTTAACCCATGACTGCCTTCACAATATAGAGGAACAAACAAAAATCAGGCCAGACTTAGAAGAAGAAGAGCTTGAAACAGGTGAAAAACTATTTGTGGATGGATCTTCCCGAGTAGTAGAAGGAAAGAGGAAATCAGGATATGCAATAATTAATGGAAAAACCTTTACAGTGATAGAATCAGGACCCCTAAGCCCCAGCTGGTCAGCCCAGGCTTGTGAGTTATATGCAGTGCTAAAAGCTTTGCAGCTCTTGGCGGGAAAGGTGGGGCCTATATATACTGACTCAAAATATGCTTTTGGGGTAGTACATACCTTCGGGAAGATATGGGAAGAAAGGGGTTTAATCAATCCCCAAGGTAAAGAGTTAATACACCTTGAACTCATAATGCAAATCCTATAAGCTATTAGGCAGCCTAAAAGAGTAGCAGTAGTACATCTAAAAGGTCACCAGAGGGGGCTGACCCCATTGATAAGGGGAAATAACCTTGCAGATCAAGAGGCTAAGTGGGCTGCATTAATGACTCTAAAGGGGTGCATAAGTAAAGCGAAAGCCCGAGAAGAGTGCGAGATCTGTGGCGAACACTTGGATGAGCCCCCATGTTATGTTTGCTGGAAAAAATTTGGGCTAGAAGCAATAAAGTGCACATGTGATGAGGAGAAATACACACACTGCCCCATGCATGACAGAGGTCACCACATTTTGAGTTTCACCATCCAAGAGAAGGACAGATTGAGTCAAATGGGAATTAGGGAAAATAATAATGGGAAGTGGGAACCCCCAGATGGGCGGGAGGTTCTCCCAAAATCTCTGGCCCTGAGAATAATGCAGAAATTTCATGATCTAACTCACTGGGGAACTCAAGCATTAGTAGATCAGTTTGCAAACAAATACATGTGCATTGGGATACATAATATTGCAAAAAGTGTTGTAGGAGACTGTATGACTTGTCAGAAAGTCAATAAACATCAGTTAAGAGAAAAAGTACATGGAGGAAGAGAATTAGCCCATAGGCCATTTGCAAAGATGCAAATAGACTTCACTGAGTTACCGAAGGTTGGGAGATACAAATACCTATTAGTAATAGTAGATCATCTAACTAAGTTTGTAGGGGCATTCCCAACAGCACGGGCTACTGCCCAGACAGTAGTAAAAATGCTATTAGAACAAATTATTACCCGGTATGGGGCAATAGAGGTAATTGATTCTGATAGGGGCCCTCACTTTGTGTCTAAAGTGGCAAAAGAGACTCTCCAGTCTTTAGGCACTAAATGGCAGTATCACACTCCATGGCACCCACAAAGTTCAGGAAAAGTTGAGCGGATGAATGGAGAAATAAAGAAACAGTTGACAAAGCTGATGTCAGAAACAAAAATGTCATGGGTAAAGTGCCTTCCCTTAGCACTATTGAATATAAGAACGCAGCCCCGCACAGATGTCGGGATTTCTCCTTTTGAAATGTTATATGGAATGCCATATGATCTAGAAATTCCACAGAAACATCCCCAATTAGAAGAATCACAAATTAAGCCCTATCTAATACAATTAATGACTAGAAGGGAGAGACTTTGAGCCAAAGGTTTGGTAGTCCAGAGACCACCTTTAGATGTGGCAATGCACAAAATCAAACCAGGAGACAAAGTATTGATTAAGTCACGGAAAGAGTCTTCCCTGATTCCTCATTGGAAGGACCCTATGTTGTTTTACTCACTACAGAAACTGCTATCCGGACAGCCGAAAGAGGGTGGACTCACTCAAGCCGAGTGAAAGGGCCTGTCCAAGACTCCTCTTCCTGGCAAGTTATCGGCATACCTGGAGATTCAAAGATCACGCTCAAAAGGACATAAATGAACTGATTGGTAACAGAAGTACACACGAGCAATTATCATGAAGTAACTGAACCACATGTAAATAGTAGTGATATTAGAATTTAATGTGAAAAATCCTAATTGTAATTGTTACCCTTTTGTATGCTGTATTTGTAAAGTGTGCCGAGAATGGTGGTGGCTCCATTGTCAATAAGGATACCCTCCTTCTGGAGTGTGTAGCCCGTGTTGGAAACAAGAAAGGGAAATCTCCAAATTTGCCTTAGACTTTAAAGTATTAAAAAAAAAAAAAAAAAAATCCAATGAATTGTGAAGGATATTTGTATATGGAATTCGGCCTGAATATTTTTGGTATCATTCCAATAAATCAATCCCATTCGTAACAGAAATTATAGAGGAGTGTGACCATAGAGCTCTGGAAGGAGTCAAGAGTGATATACCTCTAGTGAAAAGATAAAAATTTGAAATCTTATAAGCAGAGGCAAGTGAACCAGCATTAATACTCCTGAAGAATACTCTTGCTGCCGAGAAGATGGTACGTCCCATGGCTCGAAGCAACCGAGTCGACGGGCGAGGCAGAGGGGCAAGAAAGTGTGGAGAACAAAGTCCCATGAATGAGACTGTGCAAAAATGCTGGAAAAGCTGCCTCGTATCACTAGAAAAAGGCACCTATGACTCCACAGGCAAAAGATCTAGCAAGCCCCTGAGATCAAAAGAAAATTTAAAAGTAATATGTAGACAAAAGGACTCCCACCCTTCGGGGCATACATTAAGACTTATGGTATTTGTAATATTTTGTGATTTAGTAATGACGGAAATTGATCAATATGAACACCAACCATTCAAATGGTCTCTAGTTAGAGGGGAAGACCAGCAGGTGATTCAGACAATTACTACTCCGGGACCCCCTAGTTTTACGCCCACTCTGTGTCAAATAGTGCCCACAGAACCCTGTCCGAATCTGAAGGGATTCTACATCTGTCCAAGTTTGAATCCTGGGAAAGGATATTGCGATAGTCCAGGGCATTATTACTGTGCATATTGGGGATGTAAAACTATTGCGGCTGACTGGAGCCCGGGAGCGGGTCCTGATAAGTTCCTCAAAGTAGGGTGGGGACCATGGGGATGTGATCCACCTGAAAAGGATTCATAGGGTGGCATTCAGCTAGGCCCCCGGTGTGGCATCCCACTAGGCCAAGTGAATTGTAAATTCACATATGTAAACATATCTAAGCCTATGGATCCTGGCTGGATGACTGGAAAAACATGGGGCATGAGATTTTGGAAGTCTGGTACTACTAGAGGTGGGTTGTTCCTTATCAAGAAAGAAATGGTAACACCTGAACCACAAGCAGTAGGTCCCAACCCAGTTATTAGCCACCTGAGAGACTCAGAAATTCCACACATAACAGAGGCCCCAGTCTTGAATATTACCAATACAGCAGAACTTAATCCAAGTTCAAGTATAAAAGATGACCCATTGTGGAAACTCTTAAATACCACATATCAAGTTTTGAATTCTACTAACCCAAACTTAACATTGTTGGTTATGTTATGATGTCAAACCACCTTTTTATGAATCAGCAGGAGTCCGTTCGAGAATAAGACGAATTAATGGATCAAACCCATCTCAGTGTCTATGGAGAGAGAAGAAACAAGGGATAACAATGCAATACTTATCTGGGAAGGGAAGGTGCATAGGTAACGTGCCCCCAAGAAGACAACACCTGTGTGGAATAATACCCTCCCTGAAAGAAAAACCACCTGCAGACTGGCTAGTACCAGACAGCAACACCAAATGGATTTGTTCCAAGACAGGAGTCATCCCTTGTCTATCCCTTAAACTGTTCAATGAGAGTGAAGAATTCTGTATACAAGTGACTATTATCCCTAGAATAATATACCATTCTGAAAATTTCATGTATGATCACCTAAACTCCCATCATTTGCAGAAACAAGAACCTATCACTCTCACTCCGCTAACAGTCGCTGCCTTGATGGCTGTAGGAGCTACGGGAGCAGGGACAGGAATAACTTCACTGGTTCAGCAGAATCAAAAATTCCAATCATTAAGAATAGCTGTAGATGAAGAATCAATTAGTGCTTTAGAGAAATCAGTCAGGTCACTGTCAGAAGTAGTCCTACAAAACCGAAGAGGGTCAGATCTCATGTTTCTTCAACAAGGGGGGTTGTGTGCTGCGTTGGAGAACAATGTTGTGTTTATGCGGATCATACCAGAGTGGTAAGAGATACCATGGCTAAACTCAGAGAAAGCCTGGAAAAGAGAAAACGAGAATGAGAAGCTCAACAGAGTTGGTGTGAGTCCTGGTTTAATTACTCCCCCTGGCTAACTACACTGTTATTAACCATTGCAGGACCAGAAATCTTGCTAGTTCTGGGATTAACGTTTGCACCATGTATATTCAATAAACCAATTGAAATAGTAAAAAGTAGATTTGAAACAGCACACTTAATGCTCATCCAAGCCAAATATGAGCCAATTGAAAATGAAGGTATAGAAGCTGAAGCTCTGATTCTGAGTCAAGAGGAGTTGCAGCAGTTCAGTGAACAAAATGGGGAAAAGAAAAAGGGGGAATTATGACAGATTACCAATCAGTAATTGTTCACTGAACCGTGCCACAGGAAGCACCTGGTATTCTCGCCAAGACCCTCTCTTCAAACATCCGGCAAAGCAAAAGCTGAGTGACCAGTTTTTTGCAGGGATCAGAGCCGCATTCCCACAACCACCAGACCACCAACTACCGGGAAGCGGATAAAGACCCCTCCCCAGCAGCACTTTGCGAAAACACAGGAGAAACAGAAAAATACACATATCACAGGGAGCTGCAAAGTATACAAGCAGAGACTCTCAGATAGTGATTGTGGACCGTGGTGGAGCAGGAGACTCCTCCGGCCGCCCAGCGAGCTGTTTTGTTTACTGTCGCTTGCTCAATAAATTCCAATCTGATTTAATTGAGCTTGTGTCCAGTCAATTATTGGGATGCACATATAACAAGGGTTTTCAGAAAGTGCTTTGTTCTGAGTGAATGCCCCAGGCTCCAGATCCAAATAAACACAGAATGGGGATTTTCCTGTTCCTGTGAGTTTGACATCCTCAGCAGAGGAGATGAGGAGACACCAGAAGGAAAGGGCAGCTGGGGTTCACCTTTCCACAGGAATGAAGGAGGGAAAAAACCTCTCCTCATGGTTGTAGCTGCTCCCATAGGGATGTGAAGGCTGATCCCAGATCCCAAGGGTCACATTCAGGGCTGCCCTCACGGAATGCTCGCCTGGTATGGAGGGGCAGCATGGGAGCACCTGGATCTTGGACCACCCAGCTGCCCCCCATGTTTGGAGGTCCCTGAAGAGGGCTGGGACGATGCCAGGGACATCCTGCAGGGACATCCCTCCGTCCCACTCTGCATGTGCTCAGTCCCAAACCTAACCCTGATCCTGGTCTCAATCTCCCCCCACGTTTAGACACACTCACAGTCCCGTATTTAATCTCATCCCAGTCCCAGGCTTGTCTAGCTCCAGACCCAATCCCTACGCTAAAGCAAATCCCATGTTTTGCCTTAACCCCAATCCCAGCTCTAATCCAAATCTCAGCCCCAACTCCATCCCCAGCCCCTTCCTAAATCCTCAGTCCCAAACCAAATCCCACATTTAGCCCTTCCCAGGGTTTGGGGATGTCTCTGTCCCTCTCACCCTGATGATGTTTGGGCCTGAGAGGGACAGAGACCCCCGGGGCCTCCCCAGGTATGAGAAGGTCAGAAAGGCCCCAAACCCCTGAGCACACTCAGCAGGGAGAGGGACACAGAGCCACTGGTCCCCAACCCTGCACAAGCATTCCCTGAGGTGAGAGGGATGGAGACCCCCCGAGCATCCCCCAGGGTGAGGGGGACAGAGAGCCCCAAGCATTCCCTGGGATGAGAGGGACAGAGACTCCCTGAGCACCCTCTTGGCAAAGGGGTGAGAGGGAGGGAGATCCCCCCAGGAATTCCCTGGGGTGAGAATGATGGAGACTCCCTCGGGAATGTCCTGGGGTGAGAGGGACAGGGACAACCCCCCAAGCTCCTCCCAACCATCCCCCAGGGCTAGAGGCACAGAGACCCCTCAAGCATCCCATGGGCAAAATACACTCGGCAGAAATCAAACTAAACCCTACATCAAATGCTTTAAGGAATATTTACTCTTCCCACAAGTGTGCATTTTCATCACATTTTCACCTGTGATGAAAATGCAAACAAATACCAAACGAGAATAAACTGACAGGACAAGCAATTATGGTGGCAATTCCAAATTTCATCACTTCCTGCACACCTCCAGCTCAGCTGTTGGCAGGTTCCTATAAAAGAAAAGTGAAAATTCAACCAAGAAGTTTATTAAATGGAAGGAAAATTCTGTGTCGGTGTCAAAAAGGCAACAGGGTTGAAGAGAACAATGACTCTTAGGTTTGGCAAAGCCTCCCAGCCTGTGAAAGAGAAAAGGAGGGGAGAGCAAGGGAGTGACAGGGACAGAGACCTCCCCTGGGGCAGGGCAAGTGTCACACTGTCGCCTGTGTGTGTGTGGCCATCCCAGGGTGGGGCTTTTAAACCTGAGCCAGGCTGGGCCAGGGGGTTGATGTTCACTCCCCTTGAGCAGGGGTTACCCCACACCCCCAAAACTCTTGGTTGGGGGATGGGGGTGCAAACCTGGCCTCAGCAAATGGGTCTGGGGGCTGTGGCTGAGCCCAGCCCGACCCCAGCCAGGGATGGTTTTCAGGACAGCTCTGGCCTTGGCTTTTCTGTGGATTCATTCTTCTCCCTGTGCCTTGTTTCCCTCTCCCCATGGAACCCAGGGAACATGGAACAGGTCTGGCTGGCTTGGCCTCCCGGGGGCTGCCTGACAGCTCCAGCTGACCATGGAATGTCGAGGGCTGCTTCCCATCTGCCCCTGGAGCTCTGGGGCTCCATGCTTTCCTTCCTGTGGGAAAGAACTGTCCTTCTCTTCCGGAGACCCATGGCCACAATTGGGATTTGGCCTCCAAAATTCTGCATATCCAAGGATTGTTTGCAGCCAAAAGCTTCCAGGAGAGAAAAGTCTGTCTGGCTTGGCCTCCTGGGGGCCGCCTCTCATCTGCCTTCAGAACACTGAGTCTCTGCGCATTTCTTCCTATGGAATTAAACAGCTTTCATGTCCAGGTGCCCATGGCCAATACTGAGAATCCATCTCCCAAATTCCATATATCCAAGGATTGTTCCAAGACAGAGGCTGCCATCAGAGACAGGTCTGGCTGCTCTCGCTTACTGTGACCACCGCCCATCTCCTGCCAAAATACTTGGACTTGGTGCTTTTCTTTCATATGGAAAAATCCCATCTTTCTCAACGGGACACCCATGGCCAAATTTGGGATTCCATCTCCCAAATTCCATCTATCCAAGGATTGCTCCCAGACAAAAGCCACCAGTACTGCCAAGTCTGGCTGGCTTGGCCTCCTGAGGGCCAGCTCTCACTTGCCTTCCAAACACTGGGGCTCTGTGCTTTCCTTTTGATGGAAGACTCATCCTACCTGTCCAGGCACAAATGGCTGAAATTGGGATGCCACATTCCCAATTCCCTGTATCCAAGGGTTGCTCCCAGACAAAGCTGCCAGGACAGACACATGTGGCTGGCCTTGGCCTCTGGTGGCTGTGTGTCCCCTGTCTCTGAAACCCTGGGACTCGGAACTTTCCTTCCTACGGAGACCACGGTGACCCTGGTGGGCTCCTGGAACCCAGGGGCCATGGTGACACTGCAGGGCTGATGGAACCAAGGGGATCACAGTGATCCTGTGGCATTCCATGGAACCAAGGGGCCACTGTGGCACTGAGTGGCCCCAAAGAACCGTGGGGCCTTTGTGACACTGCAGGGCCCCCATGGAACCCAGGGAACATGGAACAGGTCTGACTGGCTTGGGCTCCTGGAGCTGCCTTAAGGGATCCAGGTGACCTTGGCATGGCGAGATCTGCTTTTTCTTGTGCAAAAGAACCATCCTCCTCCAGGTGCACATGGCCAAAATTGGAATTTGGCCATCTATCTATTCAAGGATGGCTATCCATCTATCCATAGATTGCTCTCAGACAAAAGCTGCCAAGACAAACAGGTCTGGCTGACTTTGGCATCTGGTGACTGATTTTCATCTTTCAATACTGGGGTTCTGTGGTTTCCCTCCTATGGAAAAGAACCATCCCTCTTGTCCAGGCGCTCTTGGCCTCAAGAACTTGACCACTATAAAGGGACAAAGGAGCTCTGTGCTCAGTAGAGGGGAGACTGAGGACAGCAGAGGAGAGCCCTGGGAGGGACTAAACGGTGTTTTCAGACATGGTGGATCCTTTTGAAATCATAGAAAACAGGCAGAGAAAGAAAAAACTAATGCAAAGGGAAGCTGAGGAAGTCCAGACTGGACACCAGGAGAAAGGAATTTCCCTCCCAGGGCAAGGCTGAGGTGCAGAACATCCCCCAGAAGGAGTCTGGAGTAGCCCAAGGCTCTGTGTGCCCAGGCAGAGGCAGGCAGGACGCAGAGCTGTCAGCAGAGGAAGGGCCCAGCCAGGTGGGGCAGCCGGGGGGTGACAACAGCCTGCAGGGACAGAGGCACAGGGCATGGACACCGTAGGACAGCCTGGGCTGCACAGGGCACAGGGATGGGCAGCAGCTGCAGGCCCTGCCAGAGCCAACTCCTGCAGCACTTTGGCCATGGCTGCTGGCCCTGGGCCTGAGGCCAGCAGGGGACAAGTGACCCTTGCAGCCCTGGGGCCTCATTGCCTCCTTGTCCCTGCTCAGCAGCCTGGCAGGGGCTGCCCCATGGTGCTGCCCTTGGCATTGCACATCCCCACATCCCAGTGGCCCGGGAAGAGCCCTTAGCAAGGAGGGAGGAACAGGATCTGCCTTGGCAGGGGTTGGGGCTCAGGCCTTGGCCCTTTGTGTTCCTGAAACACATCCAGGTTTACTCAGCATCAGAGACACCTTTCCCTTGCTTGTCCCCAACTGTCATCAGTGCCTGCAGTGTTCTGCTCTAACTGGAACCTAGAGACACTTTCTCAGTCCTTTCTCTCAGTGAGACCCTTTAAAAGCTAAAGAGAGATTGGAGTTTGAATCTTACTTAGAATTCTTGAGAAGACTTTTGATCACACTCTGAGGGACTGAGTCTATTCAAACAGCACCAAAGCCCCGAGAGGGTCATTCAAGTCCTTGTGCTGTGTCTGTGCTGCTGAGCTGGGCAGGACTCCTGGCACAGAGGCAGCTCCTGGCAAGGGCAGCACTGCAGAGAGACAGCTCTGCCCAGGAGCAGCTCCTGTGCACAGCCCAGCAGGGCTGGGGCACTGCCAGGGCACCTCAGGGACACGAGCAGGGCACAGACAGAGCTCACAGGGGCTCAGCACTGGCAGAGGCTGTGTGCTGTCCCAGAGGGGGCTGTGTTACAGCAGCACTTCTGTAGCTATGTCATAGTGGCACAGAGCAACTGAGATGTCCCAAAGAGGCTGTGTGACAGCACAGAGTGGGTTGTGTGAGGTCATTGAGAAGGTACAGCATCAGAGAGAGGAGTATGTGGCATTACAGAGCATGCTGTGACATCATGCTGTGGCTTTAAGACATCATAGAGTGGGCTGTGAGGTCAGAGAGTGTGCTGTGACATTACAGAGTGGCTTTATGACATCACTGAGGTGGCTGTGTCACATCACTGAAGGGATTGTGACAGCACAGACCTAGGTGTGACTTCATAGAAAGTGTCCTGTGATGACACAAAGTAGGCTATGACATCCCAGAGCAGGTTGTGTGACATCTCAGACTGGGCTGTGACATGACAGGCTGCTGTGTGACATCACATGTTGCTGTGTGGCATCACAGGGGCAGTGTGAGGTCACTGGGAGGTCACTCTGCCCCAGCCCACCCTCACAGTTTTCCCCAGAGAAGTCCAACACTGCTCGTGCACAGCGGGGTCCCCTGTCCCCCCGGGTCCCCCCCACCCCCGGTGCTGCAGCCCCCCCAGAGGATGTTCCACGAGATCCACCCCAGAGCCTGACACGGGGACAGGGGGCCAGGGCTGGGGAGGGGTGGGACAGGGGGACAGGGACTCCCTGCAGCGTCCTCGTGTCCCCAGAGCCTGGGCCAGGGCTCCTTGTTACAAACAAGGGGCTGAGAGTGCTTAAAAAATCCCCAGCAAGGGATCAGCAAAATGCAGATTTAATATTAAGCAAGAGCACAACAGAGTTCCTTGGCAAGAGTCACTCTGCTCCTGACTGGACACTTCAGGCACACCAAGGAATCAAAGCAGCAACAAAACCAAACAAAATCTTGGCAATCAAACCAGAAATAAACTGACAAATGTCCCTCTGTGTGTGTGTGTGACAAAAGGAAAGGGAGGGCAAGGATAAAAGGAATACGGCCTAAGAGCTGAACAGAGCTCAAACTTAACAGCACTTACCTAAACCTTATCTTATACCTTCAACTTCACAATTGAGCAAAAGAACAGCATTTAACCTTATTTATAAACTATGACTCAATGATTTACCATTAAATAACACTTTACAATATTCAGCTTAGTTTATAATTTCCATTAAACTTACAGCTCAGCAAAATAACAACACTTAGCAGCATTTAACTTAGCTTAGACCTCATGATTTAATGTTAGTTACAGGCCTGGCTGACTCAGATGTCCAAGGCACTCAAACCCCTCAGAGAGCAGCACTTGTGCCACATTTGCCAGGGCACAGGCACTCTGTGTGCACACAGACAGACAAAGTCAGTGCCAGGGACCTGTGAGAAATTCCCCTGCAGGGCAGGGAAATGCTCCCTGGGGATGCTTTGGCATCTCCCCAGCGGGCCAAGGGCTGAGCCTCGAGGAGTGGGGGCTCGGCCCTGGCTCAGTCGTTGTTCGGGGATCCCCCGAGGGCAGCAAACGGGAGAGTTCCCGGCTGGCAGAGGCCCCACTCAGAGGGAGGGCACTGGCCCAGGAGAGCTCCAGGGGCGCCTTTTGGAGCTCTGTTTGCAGGGCCCCAAGAGAGGGGCTTTAGTCACAGCAATGTTTCATCCTGGCCACACCTGGGATCAGCAGCTTTCCTTGGAAGTGTGAGAACAAGGATGTTGTGCCACTGAGGGAACAAAAACAGTTCCCAGGGCTGCTCCTAAAGAATCCAGGAGCTCATTGGGCAGCAGCAGTGCCTGGGAGCAGACAGGGTTTCTGCTGAGCTCCAGAGGAGCTGAGCCCAGGGGCTGTTGGCCAAGGCCAAATGAGCATTTCTCAGCTCACAGGGTGGCCTGAGAAGGGGAGGGGGGAATGCACCAGCACAGGGCCCCATGGAACCAAGGGACCATTGTGACCCTGTGGGGCCTTGTGAGACCAAGGGACCATTGTGACACTGCAAAGCCTCATGGAATCGTTGGGACCCTTGTGACAATGAGGGTCCTTATGGAAGCCAGGGGCCATTGTGACATTGTGGGACTCCATCAAACCAAGGGTTTATTGAGACACTGCAGGTCTTCTTGTAATCAAGGGGCCATTGTGGAACTGCTGGAGCCCATGGAATCAAGGCACCATTATGACACTGCAGGGCCCCAGGATCCAAGGTGCCATTGTGACACTCCGGGGGCCCATAAATCATATGGAACACAGAACAGTTCTGGCTGGTTTAGGCTCCCAGGGCCACCTGACTGGTCCAGCTGACTTTGGCATGTTGAGGGTCTCTTCTCATCTGCTACTGAAACCCTGGGGCTCCCTGCTTTCCTTCCAATGGGAAAGAACTGTCCTTCTCCTCCAGCTGCCTTGGGCCAATACTGGGATCCCACCTCCAAAATTCCCTATATCCAAACACTACTCCCAGACAAAATCTGTCATTACTGACAAGTCTGGCTGGCCTTGGCCTAGTGAGGCTCCCAGCTGCCTTCCAAACCCTGGTGAAGACTTTTTGCTTTCCTTGGTACGGAATAGAACTGTCCTTCCTGTCCAGGTGCCCATGGCCAGAATTGGGATTTCACCTCCAAAACTGCCTCATGTCAGAGACTGGAGAAGATGGTTGGCTGGAAATATTTTCTGTGTGAGGGAGGAAGGGGCATGTCCAGCACTGCCCTGTCCTGGAACCCCAATCCCCCCAGAGCCTCTATCCCAGCCCAGCAGTGTCTGCTAATGCCTGGCACACCAAAAGCAATGCTCCACAGCCACCTCTGCAGCCCGCAGCCCAGCTCCATCCCCAGCCCTCCCCCATCCCACAGCAGCCCTGCCTTTCCCTGCTCCAGCCTTGGTCTCCAGCACAGCCATGGAGGCTCTTTGGGCTCTGGACTTTTCCTGCAGCCCCCAAGGGCAGCTGAGCTCTGCCTTTGGCACAGTCAGCCCTGGCCAGCGCAGGCAATGCCCAGCAGTTCCTGGTGTGTGCCTGGCCTTGCTGTCAGCCCCGGCAGCGGCTGCGTGGCCCCTTTGTGCCGCGCTGGCCCAGCCATGGTGCCACAGCCCCTGTGCAGGCCCAGGGCAGGACAGGAGCATTGCGGGTGGGAACGGCCCCTGTGCCGCGGGGCCACAGCAGCCTTGGGGCTCTGTGCCCCATGGCCTCCCTGCTGGGCAGCCTCTGCCAGCTCCTGCACAGCCCATGGGCCCTGTGGGCCTGCACAGACAGCCCTGCCCCGGGCTCTGCCGGGCTCTGGGCCAGCAGAGAGGCCGGGCAGGGCTGGCCATGGCTGCCAACAGGCCCTGAGCCCTGCAGGAGGATGGAGCTGGGCCACAGCCAAAGGGCCCCGCAAACCTGGGCTGGGCAGCCGGGGCTGCCAACGCCTGGGGACAGAGGCTGGCATTGGTGACAAATGTCCTGGGCCCCCTCTCTGCTGTGCCCGTGCCACCAAGGGCACAGAGCAGCCTCCTCTCTGGGCCACTTGCCTGTTTTCAATGCCTTCCACAGGCGCTGGCCCTGCCCCACACGGCCTGGGCTGAGTCCTGCCCCTGCACGCTGCCACAGGCTGAGATGGACACTGATGGTTTCTGTGCCAGGCTCTCTGAGCCCAGCCCAGCTCCCTGCAAGCTCTGCCAGCTGCCCTGAGCTCTGTGCAGCACCAAGGGCCTCTCCCCAGCCCAGCCCAGCCGGCTCTGGCCCCACAGCTCTGCTCAGGGCAGGCTGCTCTGGGCAGGGGCCCCACGGCCTCAGCCCCTGGCAAGGGCACAGCAGCAGCTGCAGCTCAGAGAGGGCTCAGCCCCAGCCATGGGGAAGGTGCTGGGAAAAGAAGGGAAAAGAAGGCTCCCTGTGTGCCCTGCTCTCCCCTGTCCCTCAGGTGCTGAGAGCTCTGCAGCCCCTGCTGCCATCCCATCTGCCCAGGCCAGCACAACAGCCCTGGCCTTGGGGTCCTCCAGAGCTGTTCCTGCTCCAGGCCCAGGGCCATCCCAAAGCTGGGGCAGCCACAAAGCTGTGCCCATTTCTTTTCATTGCTGCTCTGCTGAGGATGGATCCTCAGCCCCTTGGAGGCTGCTCATGAATTTTACTACAGCAGAAACCTCTTCTTTCTTGAGCTCTTAAGTTCAAGAAATTCATTGAGAAAAGCTCATAAATATTTGTACAAAATACCCAAATAAGAAAAGCCACTAAGAATAAATAAAATTTTCAGTCCTTCTCTGGTCAATTAGACTGATTTCAGAAGTGTATTTAAAATAAATACATTGTCTTGAAAACAGTGCAGAGAGAACTGTTTTGTCCTGTGAAGTGAAAGGGCCCTAACCTATAGTGGGAAGCAGAAAAGCAGCAACGTAGGTCAATCCAATATGGTTAGCATAACATTCTCCAGATATTCTATCTCAAATGGCAGGTTATATACACTCCAGTATAGTTTACAATGAGATGTCATAAAAAGAATGCAAGAAACGTTGTTTAGCTTTTTCTTAAGGTGGCTTAATTGCACACACTACAAAACTATATCTATAAACACCCAGAAACTCACTATCCCATGTGCACACCTGTTGCCTCAAGTTTGCCTGTTTTTCACTTTTTGCATTTTGTTCTCACGCAGCTTCAAGTAAACTATGTATGTTTTTAGAAAATAATCTCATGTTTACATTCTTCTCCTTTGGGAGGAGAAAGATGATTGATGGTGATGTTCACCAACGAGGTCAAAGAGGTGGCTACCTGTGTAGCCAATCTTGGCCTGTCTATAAATTTGTATATATATGGAGTCAGAAAAATAAAGTAGAAGCTTTCCTGCTTGACCTCATGCTGGCCTGCGTTGTCCTTTCGTGCTCCTAACAGCAGCCACACGTGTGACCCTCTGTCACAAGTGGTGACCCCTCTGTTGGAAAGGAATTCAGCCTTCTGTGTGTCTGAGGTCACAAGTGGTGACCCCTCCGTTGGACAAGAATTCAGCTTTCTGTGTATCTGAGGTAACAAGTGGTAAGAGATGATGACCTCTGCCTCTCCCTTGGAAGATGTCCTCGTGATGGACCTCTGGTTTGAGGTCCTGGAGAAGGAGGGATCCTCTGTATCTAGAGAGGACTTCCTAGAGTTTTTTTATTATGCTAGAAGCCATGGTTTTTTCCCCACCGTTCAGGCTGCTTTCTCCACATTGGAGTGGCAGATCTTAGGGTCCCGCCTACTGCACGAGTTTAAGGCGGATGCTAGGGTGGATTTTTTGCAGTTGCTAACAACCTGGAAAAGGCTGGAAAAAGTGCTGCTCGGTATGCAGCCTCCCAGCTCTGGGGCTTCAGAGGATGGCTCCAGCCTGATGCTGTCTCCCGGGCTAGGTGCCAGGGGAGATGGTGGTGCCTTTTCTCCTGTCCCTGCACCGCGGACGTGCCGCCGGAGCGGAGGGGATTTAGCCCTTACCCCTGCTCGCACGGTGCCGGCGGGAACACCGATTCCCACCCCACGTAGGCGCAGGAGTGAGGAAAGCCTGTCCTCTCTCAGCGCGGCAGCTGAGGAGGGCGCGGGGCCCGCGGAGCGGACCCCGCAGTACCCGCACCCCGCAGGCGCTAGAGTGCGGGGGATCTCAGGGCTTGTGGAAGCCCAGCGGGACCGGCGCTACCAGCGCTGCCGATTCTGGCGCCATGGAGGTGGCAGCAGAAGGTCCCTTCCCCTCCCCGTGCATTCCTGGCGCAGGAAGTGCCAAGAGCGCATTTCAACCGGGGAGGGGGGGCGGTCACAGTGGACTGCCCTCATTGTGGGATTTCCACGAGATATTTCGCGGAGGAGGACGGCGTGGGTTGTTGTCGTCCCGAGGGGCCGAGGGAAATGGCCCCGGACCCGTGCGGCGGGGACCCGCAGTCCCCCCGTGGCTCTGGGTGCGGCTCCGGGCGGCCAGCCAAGTCTGCCCGGGAGGGCACGGCCCCGGCGAGTGAGAAGCCAGCCCCGGAGAGTGAGAGGCCCACCCCGGAGTGTGAGAGGCTGGCCCCGGAGAGTGAGAGGCTGGTCTCGCAGAGGGCGGGAGGGCCGCCCACCATTGCAGTTCATGCAGCTGGGAGGACCATGCTGGGAGCGGTACCCGCAGCCCTTCCCGCAGCCGTGGCTCCACCGAGAGATGCGTGGGGGAGGTGGCGCTCGGGTGACCTTCGGGCTGTACAGCCTGGTTCTCCAGCGAGTCTTTCACTGCCCGCGAGCCCCCCTCCTTCCCCCGTGGCTTCTCCCCCCCAATTGCCCGTGTCCTTGGAAGCGGTGCCGCACGGCAAGTCCCTCAAAGCGCTGCGTTCCCCCCCCGTGCTGAGCCGGAGCGGCTCCGCAGTTTTTACTGTTAGGGGGGACGGCGTGACTGGTGACAGGCTGGTGTTCTCCCATGGCAAGGGGTCCTGGGATGCCGGGTCGCCTTCGGGTGGCCATTGGACACTGCCACCGTGTCAGGTGACGGTCCGGCCGCGGGATCACGCCTGTTTTTGGGAGGATGTCCCATCCAAGGCTGATGCCGTGGGTAGCCGTGGTTCGACACAGCGCCCCCTGAAGGGCAGGGATGAATTCCCCAGCTCTGCAGGTGCTGCAAGACAGGCACCTGCCTCTGTCTCCGTGGAGTCTAGGGGACAGAATTCGGAGGATGATGCCTCGATGGGCGATCTGCGAGCTTTCCCTGTGCTTCGGGAAGCTGGTCGCAAGAAACATGCCCATTTGTCTTGGCAGGCTTTGGTTGATCTCCGAGATAGGGTTGGTAAATACGGTCTGGGGTCTCCGGAGATGATGCAGGTACTCCGGCTGATAGACACAGACGTGTTACCTCCTTATGACATTCGGTGTTTGGGCAAGGTTCTCTTTCAGCCAGTCGAATATGACCTATTTGAGTCCAAGTGGTCTCAATTGGCTGAAAAGACTGCAGCACAGAATTTTCTGGCTCGTCAAGATGACCCTAGATATGGGGTCAGGCCAGACGTGCTGCTGGGTATAGGTGAGTTTGCTGATGTTAATAGGCAGATCACCTGTGAGCCCCTGGTACTGGAGCAGTGCCAGAAGGTTGGCATGGCAGCATTGGTACAGACAATGGAGTTGTCTGCACCAAAACAGTCTTTTGCCACGATTCTTCAGGGGACTGACGAACCCTTTCTGCAATTCGCGGGAAGGCTGACAGCTTCGGTTGAGCGACAGGTGGATGATTTTAATACCAGAATGATGTTGCTCAAACATTTGGCAAGGAGCAATTGCAATGCAGAATGTAGAAGGATCATTGAGGCCCTTCCAGGTGATCCCTCACTTTTGCAAATGGCTGAGGCCTGTGCCAAATTGAGCACTGTACGTGCTAAGGTGGCTGCCGTGGCTACCACCCTGCAGCCGACCTGGAAGGGGAAGCGGGGTGGGAAGCCGAAGCAGGCAAAGGCTCCGGCCAGCAAGAAGACAGGGAAGAAAGGGAAGAAGGGAACCAAACCTTTGTTTCTTTGTGCACGGTGTGGACAGCCAAATCACATGGCCAATGATTGCAAGGCCGCAGTACACGTGAATGGCCAGCCTCTGTCGGGAAACGGGCAGTGGAGCGCGAAGGGGAGGCGCGCTCAGACACAAGTGTCTTCCCGGTCCCCAGAGCCGATGGAGGTCTGCTTGGCAGGCTCACATCCAGCACCTGCGGTTCAGCAGGTCTAGATCTCCACACCGCTGAAACGGTTGTCATTACAGATGGCGCAGTGCATAAAATCCCCCTAGATGCCTTTGGTCCTTTGGGTGATGGTTTGAGTGCCTTCATTATGGGCAGGTCTAGTACCACCATTCAGGGTATCTTTGTGCATCTGGGTCTCGTGGATGCAGATTACACGGGAAGGATTTATGCTATGGTTTCTACATCTAACACCCCGCCTCACTATCCCTGAAAAAACACGCATTGCTCAACTTGTCCCTTTTAAGTCCCCTGTCCGCAGGGCAGAGAACTGAGTGAGAGGAGATGGCGGCTTTGGGTCTACTGGGCTGCCTCAGGTCTCCTGGACTGTTGCCCTGACCAAGGCACGTCCCAAGAAGGTGTGCACCCTGTCCGTTTCTGGGGCAACGCCATCGGACATTTGCCTCCGCTGACTCCTTGACACAGGAGCGGACGTCACAATTGTATCGATTGCCGCTTGGCCCCCGGACTGGCCATTGGACCCAGTGGGGACGCCTGTGCAAGGACTGGGAGGAACACAAAAGTGCTACGTGAGCCAGAAGCCAGTGACAATCACGAACTCGGAGGGTCAGGCAGCTGTGGTCTGGCCCCATGTCACTCAGACCTCTGATAACCTTTGGGGGAAGGATTGTCTGGCTGCGTGGGGGGTGCGCATGGGGACGGATTTTTAGTTGGGGCCACTGTGCTGAAGGGCGCAGCATGTCCAACGCCTCCTATACGGTGGTTGATGGACAAACCCATTTGGGATCCCCAGTGGCCCCTTCCCCAAGATAAGTTAGTCGCCCTTCGTGATTTGGTGCAGGAACAGTTGGACCAGGGTCATCTGGAACCTTCTACCAGTCTCTGGAACACTCCTGTATTCTGCATCAAAAAGAAGTCTGGGAAATGGAGGTTGTTACAAGAACTCCGAAAGGTGAACGCATTGATGGAAAGCATGGGGACGTTGCAGGCTGGTATGCCGTTGCCCACCATGCTTCCAGCAGAATGGCCGGTTCTCGCTGTGGATCTGAAGGATTGTTTTTTTACGATTCCTTTGCATCCCAATGACAGGCCAAAGTTTGCTTTTTCAGTGCCAGCAATTAACAATGCTGAGCCTGCACAACGGTATCAATGGAGAGTTTTGCCACAAGGCATGCGAAATTCCCCGAGCCTGTGCCAATGGTTTGTGGGCCGAGTCTTGTCTGGAGTTCGCGAGCAGTTTCCTGATGCGAAAATTTATCATTACGTGGATGATATCCTGGTGGCTGCGTCCACCCAGGATGAGTTGCAGAGGATTCAGCCTCAGCTGGTCCATGCTTTGCATTCCCATGGGCTGCAGGTGGCTCCGGAAAAGGTTCAGCAGCAACCTCCATGGAGATATCTGGGTGTCAAGATCATGGAGCGTACGATCCAGCATCAAGAGGTACAATTTGTGCACTCAGTGCGCACGTTGAATGATGCCCAGAAATTGGTGGGTATCATCACTTGGTTACGTCTGTATTTGGGACTGACCACGGCACAGTTGTCTCCTCTGTTTGATTTGTTAAAGGGAGACACTGATTTGAAATCACCTCGGACCTTGAATCCAGAGGCACGTCAGGTGCTGGAGGAGGTTCAGCGGGCCGTCTCGGCTCGACAGGTTCATCGCATTGATCCCTCCATTGATGTCATTGTGTTCATCACCACTCCGGATTTACATCCCACGGCCATAATTGGCCAGTGGAGTGATGAGTGGTCTGACCCATTGCACGTCCTGGAATGGGTTTTCTTGCCCCATCAGCCGCAGAAGACGGCAACAGCATTGTTTGAGCTCATTGCTCGTTTGATAGTCAAATGCCAGCAACGGTGTTTGCAATTGATGGGCGTGGATCCTGCACAAATTGTGCTCCCAGTGCCACGGGAAGATTTTGACTGGAGCCTTGCAAACAGTGTGTCACTGCAAGGTGCTCTGGAGAATTTTACAGGGCAGATCACTTATCATCTGCCCAGCCACAAGCTATTGCAAGTGGCAAGATCCACGCAAATTTCTTTGCGGCCCAAAACCAGCCAGGAACCAGTGCAAGGACCCACCGTCTTCACTGACGGGTCGGGAAAAACAGGGAAGGCCGTTGTCACTTGGAAGGATGGATCTGAGTGGAAGGTCCTGGAAGGCCATGAGGATGGGTCAGCCCAATTGGTTGAACTGAGGGCTGCCGTCATGGCTTTTCAGATGTTTTCTCAGCAACCCTTCAACTTGATCACGGATTCCGCTTATGTGGCCGACATTGCTAAGCGGTTGGGTCATTCGGTGTTGAAAGAAGTCAGCAATGCTGCCTTGTTTCATCTACTGAAGGTCCTGTGGTGTGCTATTCAGGACAGGGTTCATCCTTATTATGTTCTGCATGTTCGAAGCCACACTAACATGCCTGGATTTGTAGCGGAAGGTAACATGAGGGCTGACAAGCTGGCTAACCCAGTGTGGGTGGCCCCTCAGCCTGATACACTCGCGCAGACCAAGGCATCACATGGGTTTTTCCACCAGAACGCGCATACATTGCAGAAGCAGTTTCAGTTGACGTCGACTGAGGCCCGTGACATTGTTGAGTCCTGTGATGACTGTCATGCGGTCGCTGCACCTTTGCCGGCAAGGGTAAACCCCAGGGGTCTCAAGGCCTTGGAACTTTGGCAGACAGATGTTACTCAAGTTGCCGAGTTTGGCCGGCTCAAGTATGTGCATGTTACGGTGGGCACATTCTCCTCTGCTATGTGGGCTTCAGCTCACACAGGAGAAAAGACCTGCGATGTCATTGCTCACTGGAGGCAGGCCTTTGCCGTTTTGGGCAAACCCTCTGCTATCAAGACCGACAATGGTCCTGCTTATGCCTCGCAGAAGGTGCGGCAGTTCCTGCAGTTGTGGGGTGTTTCTCATAAATTTGGTATCCCTCATTCTCCCACGGGCCAGGCAATTGTAGAACGTGCTCATGGCACACTCAAGTGTGTTCTTCAAAAACAAAAACGGGGAATGCAGGGTGAAACCCCACACAGTCGGTTGCAAAAGGTTTTGTGTACAATTAATCACCTTACGGTGCCGCAGAACTCAAATAACCCTGTTATCTTGAACCACCACCTTTCGTTACAGGCTTCGGACGACATGCATCAACCTCGAGTGAAGGTCCGGGTGCGAAATCTAGTCACCAAGCAATGGGAAGGTCCCTATGACCTTATCGCTTCAGGGCACGGGTATGCATGTGTCTCCACAGATACTGGCGTACGCTGGGTACCTGCAAAGTGTGTTCGTCCTGACCTGAGACCGCAAAGACAGACTTCGGCCAACAGACAGCCAGGAGACCGTGACCAAGACGAAGGTCAACAAGTGGAGGAACCACTGAGTGACGACTCTGATGCCGATGATCACTCCGATGCTCCTTCCATGTCAAGAAATTGAACATTGTTCATTTTCTTTTTTCCTTTTTTCTTTTTTAATGGTAAAAGGGTGAGATGTTGCCTCAAGTTTGCCTGTTTTTCACTTTTTGCATTTTGTTCTCACGCAGCTTCAAGTAAACTATGTATGTTTTTAGAAAATAATCTCATGTTTACATTCTTCTCCTTTGGGAGGAGAAAGATGATTGATGGGGATGTTCACCAACGAGATCAAAGAGGTGGCTACCTGTGTAGCCAATCTTGGCCTGTCTATAAATTTGTATATATATGGAGTCAGAAAAATAAAGTAGAAGCTTTCCTGCTTGACCTCATGCTGGCCTGCGTTGTCCTTTCGTGCTCCTAACAGCAGCCGCAAGTGTGACCCTCCGTCAAAAGTGGTCACCCCTCCGTTGGAAAGGAATTCAGCCTTCTGTGTGTCTGAGGTCACACACACCTTAACATAATTTCTAGCAGTGCCAAAGGCCCCATAGGCTCGAGAATGAGGCCCAGTCTGGGATAGCTCAAACCCCAATGGCAATATCTGCAACAGTCCTGTTTTCTTTTCCTCTTTGCAGATTGCTATCAGCAATGTCTAAATGATATCGACCCCAAGCATCTTCTAATGTCGTCTCAATCGATATGAAAATCAAGAAAATCAATCCTGGCTGACAATCAATCAGACTTTATTTGCGTCCCCTCATGACCATTTGTCTCATGCAACCCTGGGCACTCCTATGGATCAGGAATGGTGTGGCCAGCAGGAGCAGGGCAGTGATTCTTCCCCTGTGCTCAGCACTGGTTGGGCAGCACCTCGAGTGCTGAGTCCAGTTCTGGGCCCCTCAATTTAGGAAAGACATGGAGGGGCTGGAGAGTGTCCAGAGAAGGGCAACAAGGCTGGTGAGGGGTCTGGAACACAAGTCCTGTGAGGAGTGGCTGAGGGAGCTGGGGTTGTTTATCCTGGAGAAGAGAAGGCTCAAGGGACACAAAGCGGTTTCAGAGCACAGGATAGACTTGATGGTGTCTAAGGTCTTTTCCAACCTCGCTGATTCTGTGATTCTCTGACACCACCCTTGCAGCAGTTGCAGGATGAGCCCTGGGCCTCCTCTTCAGAAGGTGAGGCAGCCCAGGTCCCTCAGCTTCTCCTCACAGCCCCAAAGCCCATCCTGTCAGTCCTGCAGAGCCTCTGCAGCTCCTCCTCATGGCCCAGAACAGGGAGCAACAGAGCCAGACACAGCAGCCCAGATGTGCTCCCCTGGACTGTGGTGCCTCTGGAAAGGAGCAGCACCAGGCACTGCAGGAGCCTGCAGACGATTCCTGAAGCACTTGGAGGATGATCCTGCTCCCCAAGGGATGTCCCCATGGTGCCAACTCAGAGACTGAAATGGGGAGTGGGGCCAGAGAGGAAAGGGCAAGCAGAGATGGACTCTGATGGACTCCAGAGATGGACTCTGGACTCTGATGGAGGGGCTCCTGAGCCAGTGCTGCCGTGTCTGTGCCTACAAGGATGGGGCACCTGTGTGAGCTGGGGGAGAGGCCAGGGCTGCAGAGGGGGGATGTTGTTGGCAGGTGCATGAGGACGCTCTGGGACGCTGCCCTGGGGTGTCCAGCGCAGTGGGGATGGATCAGGCCCTGCTCTGCTGCTCCTTCCTGTCTCCCCCAGGGACCTTGCAGAGCCCCAGCCATGCTGTTTGCCCCCAGCCTGCCCACGGCCAGCCTGGGGCTTCTCACAGGGCTTTTCTGTGTTGAGCATTGGCCTGGGCGTGTTCTGGAGAGAGCCTGGGCAAGGAGGCTGGAGCCCCCAGGCCCTGCCCTGAGGCGTCAGCGCTGCCCCAGCAGTGCCCATGGCCTGTCCCTGCTGCAGCCCCGGCACTGCCACCCCCAGCCCTGTGCCTGACCCTGAGAGCACTCAGGCCCTACAGCAACACCAGGGCCAGGAGGGCAGCGGGGCAGGGCCACGGGAGCAGCACTGCCAACACCAAGGGCTGCTGCTCCTGGCCACAGCTGCTGTGCCAGCCCTGATCTGCCCCCAGCTCTGCACACAGACATTGCTGCTGCAGCTGCAGAGAAGGGAACAAAAGGGGCATCTCTGCACAAAACTTGGCTGCACAGCCCTTCATTGACACAGTCTGTGGCGACAGGGAAGGTGGAGAGAAACAAAATGAGAAATGGCACAAACAACGACATTTCTTTGTGGACAAGTTTAAAAATATAAAACACAGAAAAAGCTCCCTACCAAACTAATAGAAAGAATCAAATATTACTTTTATTACAAGTGATTTGCAGAAAATGGCCAGCAGTTTAATATTCCTGAAACCATCCACTCGTCAGTGTCCACACTGCAGCCTTGAGCTCCTGGTTCCTCAGGCTGTAGATGAGGGGGTTCAGGGCTGGAGGCACCACCGAGAACAGAACTGACACTGCCAGATCCAGGGATGGAGAGGGGATGGAGGGGGGCTTCAAGTAGGAAAATGTGCTGGTGATGAGGAACAGGGAGACCACAGCCAGGTGAGGGAGGCAGGTGGAAAAGGCTTTGTGCCGTCCCTGCTCAGAGGGGATCCTCAGCACAGCCCTGAAGATCTGCACATAGGAGAAAACAATGAACACAAAACAACCAAGTCCTAAAGAGGCACTAACAGCAATGAGCCCAAGTTCCCTGAAATACAATTTTGAGCAGGAGAGCTTGAGGATTGGGGGAATTTCACAGAAGAACTGGCCCAGGGCATTGCTATGGCACAGGGGAAGATAAAATGTATTGGCCGTGAGTGGCAGAGCATTGAGAAAGGCACTGGCCCAGGCAACTGCTGCCATGTGGGCACAAGCTCTGCTGCCCAGGAGGGTCCCGTAGTGCAGGGGTTTGCAGATGGACACGCAGCGGTCGTAGCACATGATGGTCAGGAGGGAAAACTCTGCTCCAATGAAGAACACAAAGAAAAAGAGCTGTGCAGCACATCCTGCATAGGAGATGTCCCTGGTGTCCCAGAGGGAATTGTGCATGGCTTTGGGGACAATGGTGAGGATGGAGCCCAGGTCGCTGAGGGCCAGGTTGAGCAGAAAGAAGAACATGGGGCTGTGCAGGTGGTGGCCACAGGCCACGGCAGCGATGACGAGGCCGTTGCCCAGGAGGGCAGCCAGGGAGATGCCCAGGAAGAGGCAGAAGTGCAGGAGCTGCAGCTGCTGCATGTCTGCCAGTGCCAGCAGGAGGAAGTGGCTGATGGAGCTGCTATTGGACATTTGCAGTGCCTTGGCATGGGGATCTGTCAAAACAGTAATCATTGAATAGTTCAGTTTGGAGAGGACTGTCAATATCCCAGCACAGCTTGGTGGCACTTTCCCCCCACTGCCTGCCCAGGGCTCTGCTGCCTGGAGCTGTCCCTGCCTGCAGCTGCTTCCCTGTGCCCAGGGCTGGGCCCTGCCAGTGCTGCCAGAGCCCAGCCCAGCCCTGGGGGCTCAGCTCTGCCCTGCAGACCCCTCCCAGCTCATGCACTGCCCAGGGGCAGCTCTGGCTCTGCAGGCTCTGATGACAACATCCGAGCAACCCTGAGGAGGCTGGAAAAGCAAACACTGATTCTGCCTGCAACGGACCCTCTGCAGATTGCTGTCACTGCCTGGTTTAGTAAGAACTGAGAGAAAATTGTTTGGTTCTTTTTTCTTAACCTGAACTGAAAGATGAATGTCTATGAGCAATTTCCATCGAGGCAACAGAGAGGAATAGAATAAAAAAGCAGAATTTCCCCTTTTACACAGCCTCTGCCTTGCTGTTGTCCCTATATAATCTGGCTGATAATGTTCTGTAGTTAAATGTCATTCTGGGAGCAGACCTTAACAATGCAGTATACCCACCACACAAGCAGAACAGTTCCAAGCCTTGCCAGCTGTCTCCTTCCACCCAGATCTTGTCCCCCAGTGCTGGGAGCAGCCCCAAGGGCTGGCTGAGAGCTGTCCCTGGCAGGCAGCAGAGTCCCTGCCCCAGCACAGCGCCCTGGGCTGCAGCACCCTGCTCTGCAGGACAGCCCTGGGCACCCCTGGCTGCTCCACACAAGACACAATCAGAGAATGTACTCACAGAGTCTGCAGGCATTGGCATGTTCCAGCTGTAGGAGATGACTGCAGGAGCTGAAGCTGCATTGTCCTGCAGCCAGAGGTTCCTGTGCCAAGGGCTGGGAGTGATTCTCCCGCAGTCACTTCTCAGCCCCTTCCCAGCCCTGAGTGACTGAAGCTCTCTGTGCCTGTGTGCTGTGCGCGGGCTGGCTGCAGGCAGTGCCCCAGCCCTGCTGGGCTGGGAGAAGAGCTGCTCAGCAAGAGAAATGTGTTTTTAAGCTCTTCTTGGCTTCCAGGAGCTGCGTCTGTGCCAGGAGCACAGCCCAGCTCAGCTGCACAGACACAGCACAAGGACTTTAATGACCCTCTCGGGGCTTGTGCTGAGGCCCTGAACATCAGTCCCTCAGAGGGAGAGGAAGAAGCCTCTGAAGAGCTCCAAGTCAGAATCCAACTCCAAAGTTTCCTGAAGTTTTAATGGGTCCCACTGAGGGACACGACAGCGAAACGTGTCCCCAGGCCCCAGGCAGTGTAGAGAACTGCAGGCAGTGATGACAGGTGGGGACAAAGAGAAACCAAGTCCTGGTGTCCTGGGGCACTGCAGCCTCTGTGCCACGAAGGACTGTGAGCAGACACCTTGTCCTGAGGCTCTGGGGCCTCCTGGCACAGCCTCAGCAAGGCTGGGCACTGTCAGCCCCTTGTCCTGCCCTCAGCATCCCCCTCCCCTGCCAGTGGCCTGGAGGATGTGCTGGAAGGAGTCCCTGGGGAGCCTTGGTCAGGAATGGCCCTGGGGGGGCTCCTTCGTGCTTCCAGGGGCTGCAGGTTCTTCAAAGGACTTGGGGTTTTGCTTTTGCCTTGGAGTCTCTGAGTGGTCTCTGCAATACCAGCAAGCATCGCCCCCCAGCCCCAACCCGCAGGTGAGGGGGGGAAGGTGAGCTCACCCCAACTCCATCCAGGGGACTCTGGCAGGATTTATTTGGAGAGTGTTTGCAGCTGGCCTATTCCAGAATTGAGCCGCAGATATCTCCGGGCATCCCTAAGAGGGGCTCTTCTGTGGGGAGAGGAGCTGTAATTGCCCCTTTGGGAAGGTCTCTGGGGGCCAATATAGGAATGGCCCAGTAGTGATGGGGCTGGACACTGGTTTACTGATCCCCATGAGAGCCAGGACTGTGGAATGTAGGACCTCTGGGTGGGGAGAGGGGAAGAGGTGATAACAAAGGTGGTGGACCTCCTGTCAGCCTGGAAATGAGGCAGGGACAGGACCCTCTAACCATGAAATGGGGCAGCAGGGAGAGAGGGGAGCCCCAAGTTCCTGGACTGGGGGGAGGATGGAGAGGGGGACCCTGGGCCCCCTGAAATCCCACAGCATCCCTAAGCAGAACCCTGGAGAGGAGGGATCCCCACCAGCCAGTAGACAGGGGGTGACCAGAAACCCAGAGGGATGAGATTTGAAAGAGGGAACTCCTGGAGGCTTTTTTTAATCACTTTTGATTTTTAGAGTTTTTTTGGACTCCAAATTCCCAGTGACATCTAGAGATATACTTGGGTAGGAAGAATCCTCAACCCAAAGTATTCACAGCTTGTTTTTCCCCTAACCATTATTTCCCATTCCCAAACCTTGGCTGGATGAAGGAGAAAGCTGCAAGGAAGAGGAAGATGTCCTGGGACAGTCAGGCAGGTGAGGAGGATGTCAGTGCCCCTTTGCTCCTCTCTCCTGCTCCATCTCCCAGCCCAGCATGGCCCCTGGCTGCAGGACAACCCCAATGCCATCCTGCTGGGGATGCACTGTGCTGCCTCAGGTGAGGCGTGGCGAACTGGTTCAGGAACAGCACGGTGGTCAATCCTAGACCACTCGGGCCATCAGCACACAGACACCAGTGTGGTGGACGGCAAATGGCGTTTATTAGTGTGTTACATGGGTTTATATAACTTGTGTTAGCTGCATCACTTCCTTCTGCTTACGTTATAAACTAGGTGTTATTGGCTAATTAGGGGTCAAATGACCTTTACTGAGGAGGAAAGGGGGGTTCTGCCTGCCCGTACAGCGCGACATCTTCCGACCGCCTATCCCTAACTATCTTAAACTGCTACAGCACTGGGGGGATCTCCTTCCCCTTCCCCCCCCACTAAGGCAAATCCCATCCTCTCCTTCTCCTTCTTCTCTCGGACAATGAGCTGAGGATGGAGATCAGGGACGACAAATATCTGTGGAAGAACCTTGTAAAAGAGGCTGTTTTGAAAAGCTCTGTAGTGCAGGAAACCAACAGTGAGGAAAAGCCCCAGAGGCCTTGCAGGTGGAGGGGCTCTGTCAGGGTCCGCAAACAAATGCGGGGAACCTGATGGTTCGTTTTAGGATCTCAGAGCGCAAAAGACACAGCGGGGGACAACTCAGTTTATACAACAAAAAATGCACCTTTATTTAGTGCCACCAAAATGCAATAGTGGGAGAGAAAATAGAGAATAGTAAGAAAGATAGAAAAGAGGGTAAGGGGATTATAGCTACCAACGTGGAGGGACGAGTCCTCGAGTCCAAGATGCCCATAGACATGATCTTCTCCAGTGGGGTGTACACAAAAGTGAGCAGGGGTCTCCAGGGTTTTATAGGTTGGTCAAGGCGGGGACCAAAGCGAGTGGCACAAAGCCAAAGCAGGAGCCACCTGTGTTGAGGCAAAGCAAGGGGCCCAGAGCCAAAGCAGGAGCCAGCTTGCGTCAAGGCTGGGACAAAACAGGAGCCAGCTGCATCAAGGCTGGGACAAAGGAGAGTCACAGAGCCAAAGCTGGAGCCACCTGTGTCGAGGTTGGGTGCTCAGGGACAAGCTGCACACCGTACGTGCCGTAGTCCGGTACGGATGGACCAGTTTGGGCAAGCAGCCTTGGTTCAGTCCACTGTGACCAGTTCCATTGTTCTTGCACTCCGTTCTCATGGAGATGCATATCAGTCCTCCGAGACTTGGCAAACGTTCCACCTCAGCCAGGCCAGGGCTCCTTTCAGAGTCTGGGGTCTCAGTCCTCAATCATTGGAGACAGTCGTGAGGCATATCACATCCTTGGACAGACTCTGACACCACCCTGTGACTCACAACTGATGACAAAGGTCCTCTTCTGCAACGTTGTCACGATGTCTTCAGGACTCATCAGTGTTGGTAGCATATAGCCCAGAAAACAGAGACAGTAAAGAGTGAGAGAGAGAGAGAGAAAGAAAGAGGAAAAGGAAATATAAAGGAAAGGAAAATAAAAACAAAACAAAATCAATCAATATTTGATTAAAACAATTTTCCAAAATACTCAAACAAATCGCAAAATTCAAAGAGCAATATAACAATATACAATCAATATTAATTGATTAATTAAAATTATTCTCCTTAACTTAATCAAAAACAAATCACAAAATTAATTTTAATTATAATATAACTAAAACAAACACACCAATCAAAACAAACAATAAACAACTTCAAGTTAACTTGCTGTTGCAGGCCCAGTTCTCACTGTTTTGGTAGTGAGTCTAGTGTCAATAACTTTAGGAGTGTCTTTTGCAAAAGGCGTATCAATTAAACTGTGTGCATTCATTATGGATGTCAAGTGTGTCAATTGCTTCATCATTTTCCAATTTAGGATGTATAAAACAATTGACAGAAGAAACCCCAAAAAAACAAAATTAAAAGGACAACAATTGGATGACACACTTTGTTCAGGATACCTGTAGCAGCAGGTGACCACCCAAAAAGGGTATCCCATCACCTGTGTTCAGCATCCCATTTTACCCTTTCTAAAACATGATGAATTTCCTTCACATCATGATGAACTGTTACTGAAGTTTTCTGTCCATTTTTCTTGATCCTTTTCAAAATTCCCATTAAGTCCTGGTGAAGCAACAATTGCTTAACCAAAGTGAAGTTCATTCCAATGGGGACAGGCATTATCTGATGAATCGGTGTAAAAATGGATTGTAAAAGGTGATAGGATGTAACTGGGGCTGTGTAAGAAAAGTCACATCCCATGATTGTGGTAAAATTGCAAACACAAAAATTTGAATAATTCCTAAGATTCACTACTACATTTTCTACAGGTGCTTCATCACAAGCAGTCCTCACACAAGCACATGCATTGCCTATATACATAAGCACTGTTTCAGGAGCTTCCTTGAGGTGTACTTCAAAGTGACAAATATTTTGCTCTGTGTCTAAGCAGATGTCTTGAGCTATGATTGCATTACCTTCACAAATGAAATCTTGTTGCTGCCTAACAACAAAGGATTTTAACTTGACAGTTTGCCATTTTTCCCCAATTTGACGGGCCCATTCCCTATGCTTGGAAGGATAGAGAATGGCTCCATCATGATTTATACCTAACGCAATGATTGAAAATATCAAATGCACTGAAGCATTGCATATTGTTAACACAAAAGCTCTAACTGTGTTGGTATTTGGGTTATAGGTAAAGTTCACCAATTTCCACCAGGATTGGAATTCCTTTTCAAAATCATTTGCCTTATCCCAAATTATTTTCCAAATTTCAGTAGGAAAGATGCCTTCCTCACCTTCCCTTATGATTGAAGCGACAACTGTCTGCATCCAAAGCTGTGCCTGGATGCAGCTAAGGGCCAGGGAGATGTTTTGTGCAACACCAAGTGCATCAATTATCAATTTGTGATCGTTCACATTTACCCTTTCTCAATTTGATAACATATTTGTTAACAACCATTGTTGCATCCCCAAGGCAGACAAAAAGGACTGCAGGGGCTGTTGTAATTTTGTCAAATCTGTCGTGGTGGCAGCTAATTTATTCAACAATACCTCCGAATCAATGCTGTTTAGAATTCCCAATCCTGTCCCTAAAACACCGGTTATGTCTCTTGCCATTCTTTTCTTAGAAGGATTCCGTTTTTGCAGCCAAGTGTCCCATCCCTGAAAAGAAGTTTGCAAGAAGGGTGAGCAGGTTGGCTGTATTTCTGAAACATTATTTTGCATCAGTAATTTGACCTTTTTGAGAGATCACGCAGCATTAAACAATATTTGTTGTTGGCCAGTTTTCCTGACTATATATGGTCCAATTTCAATAATTTTTGGTCTTAGCATAACCGGCGGTTGGGTAGTGGCTGGTGTAGGCTTTACCACATTTACATCAAGTTCTCCCCAGTACTTAGTATGATTTTCACCACATACCACTTTATGAGAAAATTGTACATTAGTCATATTCAACCAACAGTTTTGATTTTGGGTCTCACAGTGTAAAACATGGGCATGAGGTCCAATGACAGAACTGTGCATGGGTTCAATAAGGGGTCCATCAATCAATTCACATCGAATTGCAATATTATCACCTTGTGTTACCGTGAAGGGAGGGAACCTATTATTTTTACTGTTCAGCACTAGGGGGGCTTGCGCGCCAGGGTGTACAATCACTACTGTCAGCATAGTTTTGCCACAGCGTTGATTTTAAACTTGTAAGTCAAACCTTTTAAACCTGACTGATCCGTCTGGTTGTTCTGCCAATTACATGTCACATAAAATGAGCTGGTTAAAGTAAAATTATGCCAGCAGTCAGTAGGTTTATCCTTACAAATCTTTGTTACCTCCACATTATTAGTGTTAGGGTCTAATGTATAATTACCAACATACTTCTGGAGACAGCACAGTACAAAAGGGGCATGTTCTTTGCTTCTCCACATCCTGTCGGGACAAAGTTCTGCTGTAAACTTGGGATGCACACTGCTTGTTATGTTGGGTTCTAAAAGGTTTCCGGTTATTACAATGGAGGTAGCTTTCTCATAGGAAAATCCTTCTACTTTCCTGCATCCTACCTTGACTTCCTCACCAATTGTCCCAGTCAGCATTCTGGTCCAGTCATTTCGGTCCCAACCCCACTCATTTTCACGGTATACCTCTGAGTCATGCATTACTAGGGTCACTAGGTTTGGGCGACGACTCCCAGGGTAGGATCCTTGAGCAGTGGTGTACCTGACGGTGGCTTCAGACCACAGCCACTCAGCCGGATTTTGGCCATGGGAGTATGGCAGGATGCAGAGAAGTAGTGATAATATGAACATGGTTATTTGATTTTCATGTCACTTGAAGTGTCCCCTGGGGTTCTCCTGTAATAACAAAAACAGTGAAATCTGCCAACTAGGGGCAGGACATTAGGATGATGGAATTATCCAGCGGGTATTTATCCGATGTTCTTTTCCCAGGGCATCGGATGCTATCCATGCAAATTTATTCAGAGAAGTTTTCAATATGAGTGGTACCTCTCCCACCGTGGGGAGATCTACCAATACAGGTTGTCCCGGGCAATGAGCTGGATTCTTGGGGTCATTTAGTCCTCCTCGTAAAGGAATTATACTTAAAGAATTTGCACAAAAAGCAGTAATTTTTGGACATCCATTTACCCCCCATCTTTCATTGACACTTTGCACTTTGCTGTATGCAATCGGCCATCCCAGCCTCCCTCTTGTGGTTTCAGAAGTCGTTTTAAAAGGCCATTGGTTCTTTCTACAATTCCGTTAGCTTGAGGGTAATAAGGAGTGTGGAAAGTCCATTTTATCCCTTCACATTTTGCCCATTCCTAGACCACTTTAGCAGTGAAGTGAGACCCATTATCAGATTGGATTTCTTGTGGTTTTGGAAAAGTCCCAAACCATATTTGTAAAGCTGTGACAGTGTTTTCCCCTGTGGCTCATTTAAAGGCCTCAGCTTGAACCAATCCAGATGTAATCTCAACTCCCACTAACACAAAGTTTTTTCCTCCTGATTGCTTAAAAGGTCTGATGCAATCTACCTGCCAGGCATCCCATAAGCCTTTACCTGTCCTCAAATGTAGTGGGTCATCCTCTAAAGGATGTCTTTCTAGCCACTGCTCACAAGCTGAAATACAGGTTTTACACCTTTCTCTGGTAACGGGCCAACCCCGGGTATGAGCTTCTTTGTATAGATCTTTTGCACCTGTGTGTTGTCTTTTAACATGCAGCCATTCTAATAGGTGCTCCCAATCTTCAGTAATTTCATCCTTTTTTAAGGCACTTAATTTTGCTAATTCATCAGCCCTGTTGTTCCATTCTCCTGCTGGATTACCATCTGTTTGGTGAGAGGCTACCCACCCTACAGCAAAATTTCCTTGACTTGCAATTTGTAAAATTTCTTGCCACTTCTCTTTCTGCCACACTGGAATTCTGTTAACTTCCCAATTATTCTGTTGCCAAAAAGGCAGCCATTCAGTACAGCCCTTATATGCTGCATAGGAGTCGGTATAAATGCAAACAAGAGAGGTGTTCTGTGCCTCCCTCTGAAAAACACTCCGAACAGCTATAAGTTTCCCAGTTTGGGCACTCCCTTCCCCCTCTGTGATGATCTGCTCTCCAGAAGAAGTATGTAAAGCTACAGCTTTATATTTCCACACTTTCCCTTCACGTTTAGCTGAGGCATCAGTAAACCATGAATGTGCCGATTGCTCGGGGGAAAAGGGAGGGGCTATCTTGATCACTGAGGCAGGTTTGCCTTGGCTGCTGTCCAGATTCTCTGTGTCTCTTCTATTGGCAGATTTTTCACAGTATCTTCAGTTATTGAAAAAGTGTTATTATAATGCTCTATTTGTGCATACCATTTTCTCACTGAGGCTCATTGTGCTATCCCTTCAGGAGGTGGAGTCCCGGTAATCACTATTTTAATTACTTTGAAGGGACTTCTCAACACAATTGGTTGTTTTCTTGTGATTTTTTTCTACTTCTATGAGAGCTTGGGTAACAACAAACAAGCCTTTTTCCCAGGTAGTGTACCTCTTTTCAGCCTCTCTGAAACCACAGGAATAAAAGCTAACAGGTCTGGTCGGGCTTTCCGGACCCCTTTGCCAAATGTGTACTAAAATCCTGAGGTAGCAAATCCCCATTCCACCTGAAAAGGATCTGTTGGATGAATAGGACCTAGAGCTTGATGAGCTGTGGCTTCAAAAATCAGTAATTGTAATGCCTTCTCTTTATAAGGGCCCCAGTCCCATTTTACTCCCTTTCTCAACAAATCATAAAGAGGCCTAGCAATAATTGAAAAATCTGGAATGTGTTTTCTCCAAATTACCAATAGGCCTAGAGCTTGTTGTAGTTCTTTTCTAGATTCAGGCATTTTAATTTGATCTACAGAAGTTAGGGTATCTGGTGGGATACATGTCACACCTCCTTTCCACCAGATCCCTAAAAATTTCACTTCTTGGGAAGGTTTTTGTATTTTCTCTGAGGGGATCTGCAAACCAAGGTTTTCTAAGTGAGAAATTATTTTCTGTTGGACATCCCCCACTATTTCTTTTTCCTCTTCTCCCACCAAAACACCATCTATGTATTGGTAAACAGCTACAGTATCGGGTTTATGTATCTCTTCTAGTTCATGGGCTAGAGCATAGTGGGCTAAAGTGGGGGAATGTTTACACCCTTGTGGTAAGCATGTGAAGGTGTATTGCTGTCCCTCCCATGTAAAGGCAAAATGGTCCATATCTTCTTCTTGTATGGGTATCATAAAGAACATGTCTTTAATATCTATTGTTGCCATGATAGTGTGGGCTTTTTCCTGAATCGATATTATTAATTCAGATATATTTGGGACCGCTGCCATGAGGGGCTCTGTGTTGGCATTAAGCCATCTGTAATCAACTGTAAATCTCCACTGTCCATTGGGTTTTTTAACTGGCCAGATTGGTGAGTTAAAAGGACTGTGAGTATTGATAACTACTCCTTGATCTTTTCATTCCTGAATGACTGGCTTGATACCATCCTTAGCACCTGAGGGTAAAGGGTACTGTTTAACAGAAGTGATTTTACTGAATGGTAGGGAAGGAGCTGTTTGAAGCAGCCTGATGTTAAGGTGGGGTGCTCCAAAAGACCACAGACAGCCCTCTGTGTCTTCCCATTGTCTCCCAGCAAGTATATCCATCCCTAACAAGCTGTCAGGAATATCTCCAATGACCATTTGAACAGTTATTGAGTTGTCTTCCTCAAGCAATGTGATTTTTACTAGAGCAATACTCATATGCTCTGTAGTTCCTTGGGCATTTAAAACACAGCATTGTGTTTTACTAGGGACAATTCCACGCTTCTGAGCATGTTTAATTTTCAATGCACAGATTTGGGCCCCTGTGTCCACAACAAGAGTTATCAATATTTGTTTGCGGCCAACTATTGCTGTAATCAATAGGTCTCCTGTATTTGGGTCTTTCATGAGCTTTCTCAAAAATATCCAGTCTCCGTTTCTCCCTCACTGTCAAGAAACAGAGGTTTTAGTTTAAAGGATGTTGGGGATTTTCCCTTCCCTGAAGCGGGAATGGAATCAGCTGTCTCTCTTTGTTTGAAATCTGTGTAAGCAAATGTCGTTACCCAGGGCTGGTGGCGGAGGAGGTGTGCTGGGTTGTTGGTGGATCTATGTCAGATGGATCTATTACAATAGGTTTGGGACAGGGCCAATTAGAAATTATTTTGGCGAATTTATCATAAGGCAATTTGTCCATTACTTCTCGTGGCACTCCCGTTTTCAGCCCTAGCAACCACAACTGCTGCTGGCTAGAGATTTGTTTTCCCTTTTCTGGTTTTTCATTAGGGGAAGCAATGTGTCTGACTCCTCTGGGTTTTTCGGGTTTGTCCTCTGAGTGTTTTACCAGTCCATATTTTCTGCTGTAACTGATTAACTCCTCTGCTACTTCACTCCATGTACAAACTTTGCGACTGCTGTTAGATTGTGTGTTAGGAGTAGGAAAAGGCGAGGAGTCAGTGGAGTCAGTGGAACCGGTTTGATCACTTGTATGTCCAAGAAATCTTTCAAGCCTATCTACCAGGGTGATAGATGCTATTGTTTTTTGGAGGAGAATTGCTGTTGGTTTAAGTGATTCTGGCAAACGTTGAATTAAAGGGATCATAATTTCAGGTTTGACAGGTTGTTGCATTGGTGACTCACAGGGAATAATTTTCTTTCATGTATCATTTGCAAGCATGCAGCTTTGTGTATGTTTTCTAGGAGTTGGTCTGAGGTGCCGACAATTGCCAGAGGGTCGCCCCTTTCAAGGGGGCTTAGTCCCCCTGCCCAGTAAGCTGCACGCTGTGTCAGGGACCATGGAGCATGTGTATTTCCTGTCGTTATTCCATGTCCCCAATAGCCACTTGCTTCTTGTTCACTTAATTTAATTTGGTCACCTCCAGTGAGTGAAACTCTAAAAACATACTCTGTCTCTGGTTCACCGGGGAGGCAGGAGTATTCCTTTTTTATTTTAGCTAATTCAGTGGCTGTGTATGATATTTCTTTGGTGGTTATTTGGGGATCACGATCCTCTTCATTTTTATAGTTATCTTCTGTTTTAATGAGAGGTCTCAAGTTGGAACAACAGTGTTCCCCACAATTTTGCATGTGTACCAATTCCTTCTGAGGGTATATCTGTTTGAGAGCGTATGACTCCCTTTCTTCTATTTCTTCAGGTGTTTCTACGGGGTTTAAGTTTTTCCTTCGCTCTTCTGCAAGGGAAAACTGCAACAAATAATTCTGATTTTCTTTCTGTTCCAATTGTTTTTGCAAAGCTTCTACCAAATTTTGCAGGGAGGCAATTATTGCATTTTCTTCACTTACCCGTTTAAGATGGGTTTCTACGGCTGCCAAAAGGCAGGCCCCCAAAACTGAGCAAAGATTGGTTTTATTTCTGCCCAGTTTAAATCTAGCATCATGTTGCAAAGAATATATTCTATCTACAAAGTTTTGAAGATTAAACCAATTATTCTGTGCCCGTCCTTCTCCAGCTGGGGAAGGTCTAGCACCATGTTTTGCAAGCAAAGCATAAAATGCATCCTTATGTTTTTTCAGTCATTTTGGTGAAGGGACAATAACCGCTCACAGGGAGGTATTCTTAAAGTTACACACTGCACAGCTCAAACTGTGACTCCCTTCCTTCCCTGAAACGGGTGAGGAGACCAAACTGCTCGGGAGGCACTCCTTAGTTACATACAACTCTGTTGTCTCCTCAACTACACCAAGCAGTCCACACATTTCCTGCAACAACAACAACAACAAAAAAGTCCCATCTTTTGCACAATGAGATCTTTTAGGAAATCCTGATGACAGGGAATGCTCTTCGCCTGGGCGTATACAGTTTGTGGGAATTTTCCCTCGCCCCCCCTTGCTTTCTAACAGCGCTCACCGAAGTGGCGTGCTAGGTGTGGCTGAGACGAGGGTCCTTCCCCTGTTACAAACTATATAAAACCCACAACTCCTCTGTCTATCAAGATCCTGTCCGTGACGCCAATTTATGTCAGGGTCCGCAAACATATGCGGGGAACCTGATGGTTCGTTTTAGGATCTCAGAGCACAAAAGACACGGCGAGGGACAACTCAATACAACAAAAATGCACCTTTATTTAGTGCCACCAAAATGCGATAGTGGGACAGAAAATAGAGAATAGTAAGAAAGATAGAAAAGAGGGTAAGGGGATTATAGCTACCAACGTGGAGGGACGAGTCTTCGAGGCTGAGATGCCTATAGACACAGTTCTTCTCCAGTGGGGTGATCATGAAAGTGAGCAGGCGTCTCCAGGGTTTTATAGGCTAGTCAAGGCGGGGACCAAAGCGAGTGGCACAAAGCCAAAGCAGGAACCACCTGTGTTGAGGCAAAGCAAGGGGCCCAGAGCCAAAGCAGGAGCCAGCTGCATCAAGGCTGGGACAAAGGAGAGTCACAGGGCCAAAACCGGAGCCACCTGCGTTGAGGTTGGGTGCTCAGGGACAAGCTGCACACCGTACGTGCCGTAGTCCGGTACGGGCGGACCAGTTTGGGCAAGCAACCTTGGCTCAGTCCACTGTGACCAGTTCCATTGTTCTTGCACTCCGTTCTCATGGAGATGCATACCAGTCCTCTGAGACTTGGCAAACATTCTGCCTCAGGCAGGCCAGGGCTCCTTTCAGAGTCTGGGGTCTCAGTCCTCAGTCACTGGAGACGGTCATGAGGCATATCACATCCTTGGACAGACTCTGACAGAGATGGGTGGCAGCGAAGAACATGAAGCCCTACCAAGTCCAAGTGCACGTGGGCCCCAAGACTGGAAACAGGAATGCAGGCACACAGACGTGAGCGGATGTCAAGACAGCAGACGTCCCCTTGTTCTACATGCAAAAGCGACTTTGGGATTTGGGTTTTCTTTGGGACTTGGGTGGTGGTGCATTTCAGTAGTTCCCAAGGGAAAGAGATCTTTATAACACAGATGTGCCTCATTCTCTCAATGATTGCTTTGAGCAATGAGGCAGTTTGGCCCATGGCTCAGCCAAAGGAGAACGTTTGGGAAACTCTGGCCAATGCGTCAGGGCTGGACACCATTTGTTTAACACACTCAAGACCAGGAAAGCCTTTTTCAACACATTTAGTGGGATTGCCAGTCAGCAAATGGCCGATTGCAGAAAACATCCCTCCAGCGATCTTAAAGGTCATTTCAAATCCAGTGGACAAATGGGATGTTTGGATGAGCTTCCTTCCTGTGGCTCCTTTTGAACCTCAGGAATTGGAAATTCTTGGATCGGTCAGAATGAAGTTTTGTGTGAAATTTAATTATTCCGGAGTGGCGGGAAACAAAACAATAGATGTCACTCCCAATCACATAATTTACAGAAAAGCATCGTCTTGGTGTAATTACACTAAGATGGTGAGCAGACCATCCAACCATGTTCCAGTGCAATTGCCAAGAGGAATCTTTTTTATCTGTGGGGACAGAGTTTGGCCCACAGTCCCTGCAAATGTCAAAGGCGGTCCATGCAGCATTGGAAGACTCTCATTGCTAACACCTAACATAACATTGCTGAGAGAGCGAGAACATAAAGAAAAAAGATCCATCCAACAATATGATTCAAAATGTGATGACAATTTTCACGCATGGACCAAGGCGCAAAGAATTGTGGTTGCAATTTTTTCACCGCAGGCAGCATCAGGAGAAGCCTTGACACAATTGGACCACATGGCTTGCTGGCTGAGCAAGCATGCTCGAGCCATTTCTCTTACACTGAGTGATATGTTAATGGACATTGACAGTGTAAGATGAGCAACTGTCCAAAACAGGGCAGCAATTGATTATCTTTTGCTGTCACATGGACATGGGTCTGAAAAGTTTGAAGGAATGTGCTGCATGAACTTGTCAGATCATTCTAGATCAATTCATGAAAACCTCAAGCAATTGCGAGAAAGTGTAAACAAACTTGGAGAAGTAACTGGGTCATGGCTGGATGGCACGTTCAATTTTGTTGACCTTTCACCACTGTGGAATGAAATTTTAAAAACAGGTTTATGCATCCTGTTGGGGTTTGTAATTCTTCTCATGGTCGAGCCATGTCTGTTTCAGTGTATGCGACGGCTCACGAACAAAGCTGCCAAAGAGGTCTTTTTGGTTCAAACAGGAGGGGGAGATGTTGGAGTCCAGGACATCCCCTTGGATGGCCTGGGGCCTGAGGAAAGGAATTTGAGCCCTGGACAGGGGGGTGTGGAGCCGGTCAAGGGGGCTTGGAGACCTTGGCACAGAGCCCAGGAAAACACCGGGTTTGATTTTCATCCATGGGAAAAGCTTCCAACATTGCAAAAGGAGTTACAAACCACCGGGATGTGAAAATAGTAGTTCAGTACAGTAGACAATACAGAATTCAGTAGTTTAAAAATTTATAGAATAGAAGCAAATGAGGACAAGATGGTGGAATTTGGGTGGTACCTCATGTACTTCTCCTTCTTCCTCGTCCTCCATCTTTTGGGGTGGTGATGACACTAAGTAGGTAGAGTGGATTGGAGCAAGGTAGAAATGACGCTTTCAGTGTGGGCACTGGGCATTGGCACAAAATAGTAAATAACTGATACATAGTTATCTGTATAAATGTTAGGGGACATCCCCTGAGGGGGGCAGTCACCTCGTGTCCCAGCTGCTGTCCAGACCTTTGCTGGGAGCAGAGAAAATTCTGAGATATCAAATAATAAACCATACGAGAAACCTGAAAACAGACCTTGAAGACTCTGCTTTTTTATACTGATGCGACTCGGAGCTTTTAGAGGGCCAAGGGCCTTAAACCACCTAAATCTTGGGTGAGAAACCCCCCCACCCCGAGACAGGGCAGCTTGGCATGATGATCCACTCTCACTCCTGGCCCAGGCCAGGCCTGCATTGCCCTTCCCCACAGCCTGTCTGCACAGAAGCACTTCCAGGGCTCTCTGCATTTCCCTTGCCCTCACTCTGGGCTCCCTCACACACCTCCCAACAACCCACCTGCAGCTTGGAGCTGCAAGGAGTTAAAGCTTGTCTGTCCTTCGTGAGTTGGTCTCATTCTGCCTTCAGCCAGCTCTGGATTTGTGTTTATTGCAGAACTTCCTGTGTGTATTAATCACTCCTTGCATGGTTCTGCCTTTTGGGAGGTGAACCTCCCTGGAGGTAGCTTGGCCTTGGCACACACTTGCGGAGGGTGTCAGTTTTCACTGGGGAAACTCAGGAATTTAAAATTGCTAAAAAAGGAGGAAAACCCCTTTTTGCTGGAGTGCAGCCAGTTCTTCAAGCAAAGGAGTTCAGAGGTGAGGGAGGAGAGACAGGATGGGGTTGGGGAATGTGGAGCAGGGTTGTCCACACTTGGTCGAACCTCACGGCACAGCCTCTCTAACCAGGCCAGTCCTCTTTAGGAGAGGCCCTGCAATCGCCTCTTCTGTAATGAAAACAGAAAAAAAATACACACTTGAGAATAGAAATGTGGATTTCTTAGAAGCCCTTTCAAGTATTTCTCCATAAGTCTAGGAAACAAATTTCCTAATGAACCGCACCAGACCAGAGGGAAATCAAGGCACAGCCATGGTTTGTCAGGACTTGCTTGATCCTAAGGAGCCCCATGGTGCATTTGGTGCTGAACCCTGGAACCTCAGGGCCTGAGAGGAGGTTGCACAAACCTTTCCAGGAGTCCAAGTCAGAGAAACACTCAAAATGTCTGGAAGCAATAATTCGTCCATCCTCAGTACAGGCTCCTCATGGAGTCTATGGAGGAGAGAATTGGAGTCCAGGATTGCACAAAACCGTCTCAGAGAATCAGTGTAGGAAGGAAATTCTAAAGTATCTTTAATAACTTGAGTACCTTGAAGCATCAGTGACCCCACTGAGTGTTGGTACCGACTGATAATCTCAAAAGACTCATCAAAGCAGATAGCTGGAAGTCATGATTCCATCAAACTGTTACACTCAATGTCAAAAAAAAGTTCCTTAATATTCCATGGTCAGCCTGAAGTATTAATGAGACACACAGACTATTTTTACTGACTAAGAATCCCAAGGGACTTGTTAAAGTAGATAATTGGGGCCATGATTTCACAAACTTCTTACAGAGACAGTCTTAAAATGGAAACACCAAGTTCCTTTAAAATACCTGAAGTACCTTGAAGTATTAATGAGCCCCACTGAGTGTTGTTACTGACAAAGCCTCTCAAGGGACTAATTAAAGGAGATAATTGGAGGCCAGGATTGCAGAAACCTCTCAGTGACTCCAAGGCAAAAGCAAAACCCAAAGTCCTTTAAAAAAACAGCAGTCCCTGGAAGCACGAAGGAGCCCCCCGCAAGGCCATTCCTGACCAAGGCTCCCCAGGGACTCCTTCCAGCACATCCTCCAGGCCACTGGCAGGGGAGGGGGATGCTGAGGGCAGGACAAGGGGCTGACAGTGCCCAGCCTTGCTGGGGCTGTGCCAGGAGGCCCCAGGGCCTCAGGACAAGGTGTCTGCTCACAGCCTCTGGTGGCACAGAGGCTGCAGTGCCCCAGGACACCAGGACTTGGTTTCTCTTTGTCCCCACCTGTCATCACTGCCTGCAGTTCTCTACACTGCCTGGGGCCTGGGGACACTTTTCGCTGTCGTGTCCCTCAGTGGGACCCATTAAAACTTCAGGAAACTTTGGAGTTGGATTCTGACTTGGAGCTCTTGAGAGGTTTCTTCATCTCCCTCTGAGGGACTGATGTTCAGGGCCTCAGCACAAGCCCCGAGAGGGTCATTAAAGTCCTTGTGTTGTGTCTGTGCAGCTGAGCTGGGCTGTGCTCCTGGCACAGAGGCAGCTCCTGGCAACCAAAAAGAGCTTAAAAACACATTTCTCTTGCTGAGCAGCTCCTCTCCCAGCCCAGCAGGGCTGGGGCACTGCCTGCAGCCAGCCCGCGCACAGCACACAGGCACAGAGAGTTTCAGTCACTCAGGGCTGGGAAGGGGCTGAGAAGTGACTGCGGGAGAATCACTCCCAGCCCTTGGCACAGGAACCTCTGGCTGCAGGACAATGCAGCTGCAGCTCCTGCAGTGATCTCCTACAGCTGGAACATGCCAATGCCTACAGACTCTGTGAGTACAGTCTCTGATTGTGTCTTGTGTGGAGCAGCCAGGGGTGCCCAGGGCTGTCCTGCAGAGCAGGGTCCTGCAGCCCAGGGCGGTGTGCTGGGGCAGGGACTCTGCTGCCTGCCAGGGACAGCTCTGAGCCAGCCCTTGGGGCTGCTCCCAGCACTGGGGGACAAGATCTGGGTGGAAGGACAGGATCTGGGTGGAAGGAGACAGCTGGTAAGGCTTGGAAGTGTTCTGCTTGTGTGGTGAGGATGTTGCATTGTTCAGGACTGCTCCCAGAATGACATTTAACTGCAGATCATTTCTAAGTAGATTACACAGGGAGCACAGCAAGGCAGGAGCTGCATAAAATAGAAAGTCTGGCTTTTAAGTCTATTACATTGGATTGCTGGGATGGGAAATTGCACATAGATACTCATCTTTCTGTTCAGAGTTAGAAAAATAAAACAGTTTTCTCTCAGACCTTACCAAACCAGGCAGTGACAGCAATCTGCAGAGGGTCCGTTGCTGGCAGAATCAGTGTTTGCTTTTCCAGCCTCCTCAGGGTTGCTCGGATGTTGTCATCAGAGCCTGCAGAGCCAGAGCTGCCCCTGGGCAGTGCCTGATCTGGGAGGGGTCTGCAGGGCAGAGCTGAGCCCCCAGGGCTGGGCTGGGCTGGGCTCTGGCAGCACTGGTAGGGCCCAGCCCTGGCCACAGGGAAGCAGCTGCAGGCAGGGACAGCTCCAGGCAGCAGAGCCCTGGGCAGGCAGTGGGGGGAAAGTGCCACCAAGCTGTGCTGGGATATTGACAGTCCTCTCCAAACTGAACTATTCCATGATTACTGTTTTTACAGATCCCCATGCCAAGACACCACAAATGTCCAACAACAGCTCCATCAGCCACTTCCTCCTGCTGGCACTGGCAGACAGGCGGCAGCTGCAGCTCCTGCACTTTTGCCTCTTCCTGGGCATCTCCCTGGCTGCCCTCCTGGGCAACGGCCTCGTCATCGCTGCCATCGCCTGCGGCCACCACCTGCACAGCCCCATGTTCTTCTTCCTGCTCAACCTGGCCCTCAGCGACCTGGGCTCCATCCTCACCACTGTCCCCAAAGCCATGCACAATTCCCTCTGGGACACCAAGGACATCTCCTATGCAGGATGTGCTGCTCAGCTCTTTTTCTATATGTTCTTCATCTCAGCAGAATTATTCCTGCTCACCATCATGTGCTACGACCGCTACGTGTCCATCTGCAAACCCCTGCACTACGGGACCCTCCTGGGCAGCAGAGCTTGTGCCCACATGGCAGCAGCTGCCTGGGCCAGTGCCTTTCTCAATGCTCTCATGCACACAGCCAGTACATTTTCCCTGCCCCTGTGCCATGGCAATGCCCTGGGCCAGTTCTTCTGTGAAATTCCCCCAATCCTCAAGCTCTCTTGCTCAAAATCCTACTTCAGGGAACTTGGGCTCATTGCTGTTAGTGCCTCTTTAGGACTTGGTTGTTTTGTCTTCATTGTTTTCTCCTATGTGCAGATCTTCAGGGCTGTGCTGAGGATCCCCTCTAAGCAGGGACAGCACAAAGCCTTTTCCACCTGCCTCCCTCACCTGGCTGTGGTCTCCCTGTTCCTCGTCACTGGCACATTTTCCTACCTGAAGCCCCCCTCCATCTCCTCCCCATCCCTGGATCTGACCCTGTCAGTTCTGTACTCGGTGGTGCCTCCAGCCCTGAACCCCCTCATCTACAGCCTGAGGAACCAGCAGCTCAAGGCTGCAGTGTGGACACTGATCACTGGATGGTGTCAGCAACAATAAACTGCTGGGCAATTTCTCTGAATCACTTGTAATAAAACTTCTCTTTGATACTTCTTATTTGTCTGGTAGTGGGTTTTTTCTTTGTTTTATATTTTTAAACTTGTCCACAAAAAATGTCATTGTTTGTGCCTGTTTTGGTTTAGGGTAAAATTGGGAAGAAATTTTTGAATGGGTTTTTTATGGAGAGAAACTGTAATGCTTGTTTTTGTTTTTGTTTTTGTTTTTGTTTTTAGTTGGTCTGGGAAAAGAATTTTTTTGGAGAAATGTGGAAAAAAATATTTTTTTGACAAAATATTTACAAGCATAATGAATGGGTAATATGAAATGAAATGAATTTTTTTTTTTGCTGTTTTGAAAAGAGGGGACGAAACTGAGTGTTTTTGCCCAGAGTTAGTTTTTTAATTTTTTTATTAGTTTTAGTGTTTTTGGTACTGCAAAATGTTGAGGTTGAGGCCCGATGGGCTGTGGGTGTTAGATTTTGGTCGGTTTTTTTGGGTTTTTAGTTTAGAGTAGATTTAAATAGTTTTAAGGAAAAGAAGAAAAACTAGTTCCAGAAGCTTTTTTATTTTAATTAGCTAGATTGATTAAAAGGAAAAAAAACATCTTTTTTTGGGCTGTTGTTTGTGCATATGATGAACATAGGTAGTTTTCAGAAAGAAAAAAATAATGCTGAGGAGTGAACACTGTTTTTTAAAACAAACTATGTGTTTCTTCTTTTTTTGTTTGTTTTACATTTTGAATTAGTTTTAAATGTACAAAACACATAGCACATACAAAACAGATGATTGGGGATACAAGTATTATAGTCATATTAGGACATTCTACTCTTTATTATAATATCGTTAACTTACTGAAGCTAATTGAATTCTAACTTTAGAAACACATACATCATATATGCCTATAGCTATATAAAAACAATATATAGTTATATACAGATAATGATAGTGACATTCAATAAAAAGTGATATTTACAAATGGTTTTTGCTTAACAGTTAGATTTTTTTGAGGTACACATTTTGGGGGTGGTTATTTTGCATTATGTAAAACGTATAATTTGGGTTTGAGTAAAGACAATTTTGTGGATGGATTTGTTTGTACTTGAGGTAGAATTGATTTAAATAGGTTTTTTTAATAATTTTTATATGTATTACAGGGATTTTATTTACTCTATGCAGGAGTTCAGACTGGGCAGGGTTTTTTTGTTGATGGAACTTTGGCTGTTAATTAATTATGTGGTTTTTGTTAGATGTTGCTTTTAATTTTTGAAAAAAAAATTATTTAATGTTTTTAAGGTGATTTTTAAAAGTTTATTGTATTTTTTTACTTTCCCGGCAGCTGGTGTATGGTAGGGGATATGGTATATTTATTTATTGCTATGTTCCATAGCCCAGGTGTTGGTAAGGCTATTTTTGAAATGAGTTTTATTGTGTGATTTAATTTTTTTATGGATATTAAGTTTTTAAAGAATTTGTTTCTTAATGCTTAGAATGATGTTATGGGCTGCAGCATGAGGTACTGGAAAGGTTTTTAGTTATTTTGCTGTGGTTTTTATCATTGTGAGTACACAGTGTTTATTTTGGTGTGTTTGGGGCAGTGTAATGTAATTATTTTGCTAGGGTTTTTTTATACTTATATTTGGATTATTGTTTACTATACTACAGGGGCTTTATTTGCTTGGCTTGTTTGATTGTAGTGCATGTGTTATAGTTATGGATAACTTGAGAAATACTGTTTCTGGTTAGATTTATTTTTTGGTTTTGTGTTCATTTATAGGTGGTATTTTTGCTTTGATGCCTTGAGGCATCATGAACTTATTGAGTTAGGAATAACTTTTATTTGCGTTGCTAATTTAAGTTTGTTTTTGATACTTTTATCTTTGTAGTTTGATTTATTTGGTTGTTGCTTTGGTGCTTTTTGTTAGTTTAATTTTTGGGGATATGGGTACTTATATGATGGACTTTTATAGCAGTTTTTTAATTATGGTAGCAATGTTATTTTATTTTTTAGCAGCTTAGATTTTTTTTTTTTTTTTATGCTGCCAGTTGGGCTTTTTTTACTTTTTGAATTATTTTTATAGAGTATTGGCTACTATTTATTAATTAGTGTAGAGGTATAGCTTTGGCTACTTTTTATTATTAGGGTTTAGGATTAATTAAACAACTTTGAGCTTAGTAAGTTGGCTTTTTTTTTTTTTTTTTTAGTAGCTTATGCCATTTGTTGTGTGGGATTTTATATGGCTGGTTTTTACTTTTGGTTTATTTTTATGATGTGACAGGAATTGTCAGTGAAAAGAGTCTAGTGTGGTTTTTTTGTTGGTAGTTGGTTGTACAGAGGAGGTTTTTTTGGTATGTGTTATTTGTTTTTGTTTTTGTTTTTTTTTTATTTGTGACACCAAAGTTTTTACTTTTAGGTTTATTTGTAATTATTTTTAAAATTTCAGGGTGATTTAGTTCTGTAATACAGGTGTGCTGTGTAATGAGCGTAATTTATTTACTTTATGTGGCATTGGTGGAATGGTGGGTAGAGTGAAATTTGCTTTAAATATTTACTATAGCACTGGTAGTTGCGGTGCTAGGAGGAGTTGGGCTTTAGTGTTCATTATTTTTGAAGCAGTTTGGATGTTTTTATAGGCTGCTAAAATTTCCCTCCCTGTTGGAGTGTGGCTGGTTTTAGACTTTCTGTAGTTTTGACTTCAGAATTTTAGTGGCTGGTTTGAGCCTCCCCATGCATTTTTTTGTTCAAAGTTTTAGGGCAGACTCTGGCTCCTGGCTGTGGAGTTGAGTATGTTTTTTACATTTGGGTTTGTTTTGATTGGGCTAAGGGCTGTGGTGTGAGCAATTTTTTGTTTGATTTGGGCCAAGGAGTGTTGCTGTTAAGCGTTTTATTGGATAGTGTTTTCTTTGTGGTAGAGAGGGTTTACAATTTGGTTGTGCTTAGGAATGTGTATTTTTTCAAAGCTTATGGTGCTTAGGAAAGCTTGTGGGGTTTTTTGTTGGTTGGTGGAGACGTGATTTTGTTGACGACAGTGGGAACTTGACGCTGTCTATATTTTAATGAATTTTTAGAAACTGGATTTTTGGAGCAGATTTTGTAACTTTGTTTTTTTTATAGCAAAACTAGAATTTTGGAGAATCTGGAAGATTTTTTTCAAATACTTTACCTGCAGTGTTTTTTTTATTAAATGATGTTATTGATGTATTGCAGATGTTTTGGAAGTTTTTTTTTTGTGTAGTTTGGATCAGTTTCTGGTAGATGGTAGGACTGTGCTTTTTTTGAGGGGGCAGTTGGTTTTAAGTGTACTGCACACCCCTTTACATGAAGGCAAACTGAGGCCTGCATTTTGCTGCCAGAGGAATGGAGAAAAATGCATTGGCAATGTTAATAATGGCATACTACTTTGCTGGTTTGGACTTGAGCTTCTGTTGGAGTTTTACCATGTCTCAAACAGCAGCATTCGGTGGTGGAGTTACTTTATTTAAGGCCCGATAGTCTACAGTTAGTTGTTTTTTGGTTTTGTTTTTTTTTTCACATTTGCACACAGGCTAGACGGGGCTGTTGAAGGGTGAGAGGGTTTTGTTGACCACTTCTTGGCTTTTTAGCTTACGGATTGTTTTGTGGATGGGAATTACAGCATTTTGAGTTGTTCTGTGCTGTCGGCGATGCACTGTTGAAGTGGCAGTTGGTACTTGTTGTTTTTCCCCCTTCAGAAGTCTTACAGCAGATGGGTGTTTTGATAGTTCAGGCAAGGCGTTCAATTGCATTATCATTGTTGCTTTTACAGTTGTTATTTTAAATGCTTATCTGAGTTTTTATAGGTTTTTGAAATATTTATTTTGGAGGAAGTTTATGCTCAAAATGCATTGGAATTTTGGGCTAGTCACAATAAGGTACCTTTTAAATTTATTTTTAGTTAGGTTAACACTAGTTTGTACTAAAGTAAAATTTTGTGGATTTTTTGTTACACCAGAAATAGAAACAGATTCTTCCCTCACATGTTTTGATGGGAGTATTGTGCCCCATGCACTAACGTTAACTATATTTTTATATTTTTGAGTTTCTAATGTGCCAGGCTAATGAATTTACACAGTTTAAAAACCCAGAGTTTTTTAGCTTTTACTTGGCTAGGTAGGATGTCTTTAAGTGTGGTTATCCATCTTTCTCCGGGTAACAGGAATTACTCTTTTTTTAGTGAAACTCTTTTTTTCAGTCTTGCTGTTTATCAGTTTACACAGCTGTTGTGTCAGATCATCAGTAGATTTTTTCTTTTTTAATTCATTTTACAAGTACACAGACTACAACTTATTTTGTGGCATGCCTTTTTTTTTTTTTTTTTTTTTTTTTTTGGGTGTGGGGAAACTTTTATGTTTGCTACCAGAACCTCTGACCTGTACTGCTGAGATTTGGAGAATAATTTTTTAAGGTTTTTTGTGGTGATTTTCTTTTTTTTTTATTATTTTGTTTTTCATTGTTTGCATACATGTTTTTAGAGCTGCAATTCTTGCATGTGTTGAACTATCTGCAGAAATTCCAGGTGGTTGCAGATCTGTGGCCTTGAAAGCCACCAGACCATTTCTTGTGGCGTGTTCTCCATAACTCTAGAGAGGCTCCTCTCCCAAGGTGATGTAGGATCGTGTTTAAATGGTGGTAACTCACTGAAAATCACAGTTTTTTCTCTCTGGTGAATGGGAAAGTGAACAGTTTGGGGAGGAGAAGCTGTTTGAATGTCTCAGAATGTCTCTTATTTTTTTTTTCTTTTTCTTTTATCTTTCTCTTTAGTGTATATTAATAAAATATATCTGTTTTTACTTAAGTTGCACCTGTTTTGTCTTTTTCTCCCAAAGTTCTATCTCCCAGTTGATAAACAAAATTTGGCAATTGTGAAACCACGACGGGAGGGAACATTTATGTTTGGTACCAGAACCTCTGACCTGTACTGCTGAGATTTGGAGAATATTTTTTAAAAATTTCTTGTGGTGGTTTTCTTTTTTTTATTTATTTTGTTTTTCATTGTTTGCATACATGTTTCTTTGAGCTGCAATTCTTGCATGTGTTGGACTATGCACGGCACCTACATATCCTTGGATATTATTTGCTATATTTAGCATGGGGTTTTTGTATTATTTTGCTTTATTATTGCTAAAGCAGAAGAGTATTTTTGTGGCTTAAGTTGTACAAGTTTTTGCCACATCACAAGTGTACACAGTACCAAGTCTGGGTTTTTCGTGTTTATGTTATTTGAAAAAACAATCTCTGCTATTGCCACTTTTTAAAGAATTAAATTGTTTGTTTTATGGTTGGGGTTATTTTGTTTGTTTGGTTGGGTTTTTTTTGGTGCATATAGAGATTGTCTGCACATATGTTGCAGAATATTTGAAAATGAGATGTGAGCAATTTCCAGACTGAGCCCTTTGGCCTGCAGAATCTGTGGGCCTCTGTGACGCAGTGAAAACTCAAGTTGTGGCGCAGCAAAAATTCTACCTCCCTCTCTTAAGGTATTCCGGATTCTAGCAGGTGTTCATATGTAGTTTTATAGTGTTCATACAGAAGCCTCCTTAAGGCAGCAGATGTGTACATTTTTTAAGTGCCTTGTAATGTCAATAAAGTTGCAAGAGAATAAATACGAAAAGACAAACAATAAAAGTCAGTGCGGCATGAAACACGGTCTTGGTGTGAGTGCCGTAGCTCAGCCCAACCTCGAGGAAGGGTCCCCAACTTTATCTGGCGCCTGGAACAGGGACCCTTTTGCTTTAGTTACCGTACCTGCCCCCCGAACGCGGGTGAGTACGGTCCGCTGGCCGAAAAAAGCGGCCAGTGGGACTCCCTGCACTATTCTGCTGCTGACGCCTAAGGGCAGGGGCAGCCCGCCAGGAAGCGGTTTCAGAGAGTCAGCCCGGACGTGGGCTACATGGAATTGCCAACCCGTGCTGGTTGCGGAGCATTCCACGGGATTCATCAAGGATCATTTGGATGAATCTCGCACCGTCCCCAGAACGCGGACGGTTTGCGGTCTCCTGGACGCGGGAGAGCTTGTTTCAAAACCGTGTTCAGCTCAGTTCGACCGGGGAAACAAGTGAGGAAGAAAGCGAAGAGGTTGGGGGGGTGTTCGCAGTAGCGACCCGTGAGGCTACAGCGACACACCCTGGTGGAAGGTAAGACTGCGTACGCTGCAGAACAAAGACAGTGGGCGAGATATAGATCGGAAGATGCGGGCGGCGACACGGCTTCTTGCCAATATTATTTCCAAAAGAGGAGAAGAAGTAAAAAAAGCTGACTTAGAACAGTTGACCCTATGGGCCTGGAAGAGGGGAAAGCTGAACAAGCCACCACTTGTTTTTAGTGAGACGGAGTGGCGAAAGATAGAAGAACTACTATGGGACTGTGCAATTAGTGGCGGGAAAGAAGAGAAGATCGCTCAAGGACCGGATGTGGCCGCGGCCACTCCGGTGCGGAGTGACCCTGCACCGGAAAGAGCATTCCCGCCGGAGTCTGGGGGCGTGGTGAAAGAGGAGACGGCAGGCGGAGCCGGTGACGAGAAGAGGCTGGCCACAGGCATGACGCAAGGGGGAGGAACGCGAGACGGAGACGGCAGCACCGCAGCGGCGCTTGTGAGAGGCAAAGTGGCTTCGTCGCCCCTAGCAACGGCAGCGGCGCCTGTAAGAGGCGGGGCGGCTTCGTCGTCCCTAGCAACGACGCCAGGCGTCCCGGCAGTGCTTGTGGAAAGTGAATGTTCTGACCATGATAACGAAGCATCCAAGCTTCCAAGTGGCATCACTTGATAGAAATGTAGTAAATCTGGTCACATTAAGCAAACTTGTCAAACACCAATCATCCTTGAGTACCTGTTTTTGCCTGTCCAGCCAAAAAATCGGGTCGTGAACAAATCAGAAGCTGTCGCTGAATTGACCAAGAAAAAATCTAAACCTGTCTGTGTCCCGAGTCGATTCACCCATGCATGTCTCCAGTCAAAAATACCATGGAATAATGTCAACAATGTTGACGCCGGCGATTTGTCTGACATGCTCTGTGTTTATAAGGTGTAACAGTTGCGAAGTAGTTATATAAATATAGTCATAGAATTAAGTTACATAGAGTTAAGTTAAATAGAGTTATAAGTATATAGTATATAGTATAAACTATAACTTGGCCAAGTTATACCAGTTAAATAAGTTAAATTAAGTTAAGTTATAAATGATATTTAAGTTAAGTTATATCAATTACATAAGTTAAGTTACGTTAAGATAAGTTAAGATAAGCTAACTTAAATTAAGTGAAGTTATAAATAATACTTAAATTACCATTCACAGTCCATCTATAAGCAATTCGCGCAACTGAAAAACACTCCTTTTAACCAATGGTTCAATTCATGAAGTTTAACTGGTTGGGTCGAAGACTTGGTTCATTTTAGTATTATGTGTGGTATTGCAATTGTAATTGTTTTAGTGTGTTTTGCTAAGTTGTGTCTTTGATTCAGTTTGAATTGCTCAAAAAGAAAAGGGGGAAATGTTGCAGAATATTTGAAAATGAGATGTGAGCAATTTCCAGACTGGGCCCTTTGGCCTGCAGAATCTGTGGGCCTCTGTGATGCAGTGAAAACTCAAGTTGTGGCGCAGCAAAAATTCTACCTCCCTCTCTTAAGGTATTCTGGATTCTAGCAGGTGTTCATATGTAGTTTTATAGTGTTCATACAGAAGCCTCCTTAAGGCAGCAGATGTGTACATTTTTTAAGTGCCTTGTAATGTCAATAAAGTTGCAAGAGAATAAATATGAAAAGACAAACAATAAAAGTCAGTGCGGCATGAAACACAGTCTTGGTGTGAGTGCCGTAGCTCAGCCCAACCTCGAGGAAGGGTCCCCAACTTTACACACAGATATTTTTTTCTGCTACACTTTTTAGGACCCATTCCCAGAGATTGCAAGGGGTAGCCTACCTCATTCTTTTTTGGTCAATAACTGGATTATGTGACAGGGATTTTAAATGCTTTGTCTCAGTGCTGTCTAGCATTGTAGCTTTGCTTGCAGCATTTCAAAGATGGCTTAACTAATTAATTATACATTCATCTGGTCATTGAGTGTAATTTTTTTTTTTTAGGCTTTCAAGGTCCTTCAGGGAAAAGGACTTAATAGTGGTTTTTGATTTTGTTCCAGCTGGTTGAGCTCCTGATGTTGTGTTAGCTGGTTTGGTTTTTGATTTTGTGTTAGTTGGTTGTGCTCCTGACTTTGTTTTATTTGGTTGAGCTCCTGATGTTGTGCTAGTTGGTTGGCCTTTTGATTTTGTGTTCATTTGGTCAGCTTCTGCTCGGGTGTCACTTGGTTTGGCATTTGATTGGATGTTGGTTGGTTTGGGTGTGATTGGGTGTTAGTTGGTTTGGCTTTTGATTGGGTGCTGTTGGGAGGCATTGAGGGGTTTTTACTTGCATTATTGTTTATTGGTTGATTTGTTTTGTATGTGCACGTCTTTGCTGGGGCAACTGCCAGTGTCTTAGACTCACTGTCTGGTTTAGCTGCTGTTTTAGGCTTATTGTCTGGTTCAGCTGCTGTCTTAGGCTCCCTATCTGGTGTAGCTGTTGCCTGAGGTTTACCCTCTGGTTCAGCTGCTGATTTAGGCTTCCTGTCTGGTTCAGCTGCTGTCTGAGTGACTGGGGTAGCTGCTGTTTTATCTCGCTGCCCCCCTGCCTCTATCTGCTGCTTTGCTGTATTTAGCACTGTGTGATAAGCATATGGTAAGGCCCTATTTATTGTAATTTCTTTTTAATTATTCTGATACTTTTTAAAGTATTTTTTTTTTAATTTCAGTTGGGTTCTGAATGTGTTTACATGGAAAATTTTAGGTTAAAGGGTCAGAAAATTCTTTTAGGATTTGGCCCATATCCTCCCATTCTCCACACTATTTGGGATTTTCCACACCTGGGCCTACTTCTGGGTCTACTTCTGGGTCAGGAGTTTTATCAGTCCCTCTGGAAATTTTAGACTTCACTCTCGAGAATTTGCAAATGTAATAGAGGAAGATCACTAGGTGAACTACTAGAAAGGTGTTTTTCTTTTTTCATTTTTAGGGGATACTAAACATCTCCCAAAAGTGAGGTAACTGATTCAAAAGATAAGAGCGACCGGAAAGAGTGAAAGGCCTTTTTAAATTTTTTTCTCTAACAAACTGGGTAATTAATTATAAATCTCTAAAACATGCTACTGGAACTAGGACACAGGGTAGGACGAAGAAACTATCAACTAAACATACTTGGCATAAACTCCAGGAGTTGTAGAAACTTTTTATAAATTACGATCACTGAGCTCAACAAAATAGCAATTCTACTTTGTACATTTCTAGTGTAAAAGCTATGCATAAGGGACAACATTGGAGCTATTTTTGAACAAGAAAACAAAGTTAGGGACTAGAAAGGTATTAAAATCTCAAAAAAGCCTAAAGAACACAAAGACAGAAAGGATTTTATTTTAAGAGACGTCAGGATTTCAAGGAACAACCCGGCTACTTTATTCCTACACAAGTTCAATTGAAATGAAATCAATAATTAATACAAGTGTTTTTCACTCTGTCACACCCCATATTGGGCAAAAATAAAAATGTATTGTCTTGATTTAGGACGAATTTTGGAGGAAACCCGTGAATGATGTTCTTCTGGAGAGAAAACCCTAATGTTCCTTCCTCCCAGTCGGTCTGGGAAAAGAACATTCTCAGAGAAAAGTGGAAAACACTATTTATTTGAGAAACAAAATGCCCACAAGCATAAGGACTGAATAATATGAAATGAAACAAAAAAACTTCTCACTGTTCCGAAGAGAGATGACAACACTCAAAATCCTTGCCAGGAGTTAGCTCAGCTCTCTCAGTCTCTTATCAGCCTCAGTCCCTTCGGCGCTGGAAAATGCTGAGGTCCAGGCCCCGGTGGGCCACGGGCACAAGATCTCGGTGCTCCTCTGGGTTTTTCACTCCAGAGCAGATTTAAACAGTCTCAAGAAAAAACAAACAAAAAAAACAAACAAAAAAACCCAAAAAAACAAAAAAACAACAAACACAGTCCAGGAAGCTTCTTGCCCTCAGCAAGGCGGACTAACTAAAAGGAAAAAAAATCTTTCTCTGGCCACTGTTTGTGCATCTGATGAACACACACAGCCCCCGAGGAAGAGGAGAAAAATGCAGCGGAGTGAGCACTGTTTTTCAAAACAAACTGCATACTTCTTCTTTCTCTGCTTCACTCTCAGAACCAGTCTTAAAGGCACAGAACACAGCGCTCACACAGAACAGACGACTGGGGATAGAAGCATCATAGTCACCCTGGGACAGTGCCATTTCTCAGCTTGTTTCTCTCCTCCTTCCCTGTGGCTACAGACAGTGTCAATGAGGGGCTGTGCTCTTGGTGGCTTTAAAGGAACTGAAGGATCTCCCAGCCAAGTTTTCTGCAGAGATGCCCCTTTTGTTCCCTTCTCTGCAGCTGCAGCAGCAATGTCTGTGTGCAGAGCTGGGAGCAGATCAGGGCTGGCACAGCAGCTGTGGCCAGGAGCAGCAGCCCTTGGTGTTGGCAGTGCTGCTCCCGTGGCCCTGCCCTGCTGCCCTCCTGGCCCTGGTGTTGCTGTAGGGCCTGAGTGCTCTCGGGGCCGGGCACAGGGCTGGGAGTGGCAGTGCCGGGGCTGCAGCAGGGACAGGCCATGGGCACTGCTGGGGCAGCGCTGACGCCTCAGGGCAGGGCCTGGGGTCGCCCCCTTTTCCCTCCCCACAGGGCTCCTGCCCCAGCTCCTGCTCCCTCCATGAGGGAATTTGGGGAGGGGGCAGAGGGGGTGCTCAGCCCCTGCTGGAGGATGACCCTGGCCCAGCCCCATTGTTTAGCACCAAGCTGGGCTTGGGGCAGCAGGAGGAAGAGGCCCAGGGGAAGCAGATCCTGCAGGTGGGACAGGGCTTGGGCTCAGGGCAAGGTCCTATCCTGCACACCTGGCTCAGGTGTGACCCTGCCCCAGGAAGGGAGTGGGACATTCCCATCCCCACGGATCAGGGCTGGGAGCAGCACTTGGTGCACAGACATGGAAATACTGGGAGTGACTGGGACCACACTGAGGGCTACTGGGAGCCACTGCGATTTGCTGGTAATGACTGGTGCATGCTCAGGGTAACTGGGATATACTGGGAATGAGTAAGATCATCCTGGGGCCAACTGGAACCATACTGGGGACTCTGGGGTGACTGGGAATGAGCATACTGGAGGCAACTGGGATATACTGGGGGTGTCTGGAATGATTCTGGAAGGATTGACACTGGGAACAACTGGGACCATGTTGGGGGCAACTGGGAGCAATGGGAAGTGACTGTATCTATTCTGGGAGCAACTGAAATCATACTGGCAGTGACTGGGACTATACTAGGGGCAATTGGTGCAATTGAGATCATACTGAATGGAACTGGGATAACACTAGAGGGAAACTGGGATCATATTTTGAGGGACCAGGAGCAGCCTGAGGGCAGTTTGGGCCATGTTGAGGGCAACTGAGATATACTGGGAGCAGCTGGGACTGCACTGAGGGTGACTTCGAGTGGCTGTGGGCAACTGGAATTATGCTGGAAGCAACTGGGAGGAAGTGGAAGTGGGAACTGAGAGCATGCTGGGGGCAACTGGGATGTACTGAGAGAGACTGGGAGTCACTGGGACCGTACTGGGAATGACTGGAACCATGGCAATGGCCTGGGCTGGGTGCTGTGGGCCCTCAGGGTGCACAGGGTACGCTGTGACCCTGCGGGGCCTGCTGGAACCAAGGGGACATTGTGACACTCTGGGCCTGCCCTGCCCATGAGGTGTTCCAGGAGCCCCGGGGTGCCCAGGGCAGCAGAGCAGAGCCCCAGGCTCAGGAGGCAGCAGCTCCCCAGGACACCCTGGGTGGGCAGGAGGCAGGGGATGCCCAGGGAGAAGACAAAGTCCAAGGCCCAGTGCCCCAAGGGTGGCACCAGCTGAGGGACAGGGCAGGAGGGAGAGGCCACTGCTGGGACGGCACCGGAGTCCCCAGCACTGTGCTAAGGCAGCGTGTCCATCTCATACCTCCTCCTTCTCTTCCTCCCCATCCTCCTGCTCCTCCTGTGCCCGCAGCTGCAGCAGCAGCAGCCTCAGGGCAGCCAGGGCTGGGCCTGATCCCTCCACGGAGACTGGGACAGGCCGGCACAGCCCCGCAGCCCCTGAGCTCCAGCAGCAGCAGCGAGAGCCATCGTGGCCTGGCCCAGGGACCCTGGCAGGGACAAGGCCACAGTGGGGCAGGTGCTGTCCTGGCCGGCCCTGGCAGCCACAGCCCCAGCCAGCCCTGCCCGGCGCTCGGCAGCCACAGGGACACTGCCCAGCCCTTCTCCCGCCCCACACCAGGGGGCCAAGGCAGCCTCTGTGGCCAGCAGCTCCCCAGACACAGAGCCTGCAGCCACAGGCACATCCAGCTGCTCCTCAGGGTGCCAAGCGGAGCACACAGACACAGCCTGGCACCAGAGGAGCCACATTCTGCTGCTCCTGAGTCACCACAGCCATGCTGCCCCTGTGCTCCTGCAGGCCTGCACAGCTCCCTGTTTCCTGGCACAAAATCCCCTCAGGCACCTTCCCTGGAGCCTTCTGGGGCTGATACCTGGGGTCGCAGCTCCTTAGACCTCTGTGTGTCAAAGACTCCAGGAGATGCCTGGGAGGGGTCTCAGGAAGATCCTGGAAGATGCAGGTTCACTGCAAAAGCAGAAATTGATCAAGGTCAGCTTCACTGTAGCAATCTGGGGCTTCTTTACATTTTTTCTGTCCCAAAATTGGAGGCCAAGGCTCTGGGACGATTTTTTTGAACAATGTTCGGTAGATCACACAAAATCCAATTTCCACAACAAGAGAAATCTGAGTCTTCTGACTTGGATTTCTTGAGGGACTGCTGTTATCTCCTCTCAGCATCTGAGGATCCTGGACTCAGAACACCAAATACACCCCAGGGCTCATTAAAAGGAGGAAAGGCCTAATGAGTCATTACATTCACAGCCCCTTTGTCAAGTCTTCAAGGCTCGTACAGCTAATTTGAGAGGTTTGAGGACAGAAGGTAAAGATTCCAGTGCCCACTTTGAAGAGGTGATAACAGCACTATGCAATTGGCACTGATCCAGGGTATTCTAAGGAGACCAGGACCAATAGAAAAACTGTTCCTCATGGCCCAACATGGGATGGGCAAATGCCCATCCTCTCCTGGCCCTTTCTCTCGGTGCTCACCTGGGATCTGCCTCTCTTTCTGTGACACGAGACTTGTCCATTGAGTTCCGTAGTGATGTTACAGCTCCTTTGCACCAACTTCCACCTTCTTTCACCTTAGATCTGGCTGCCAAGAGGCATGAAAGCATTTCTGCTAATTGTAAAATATATCTTATTTAAAAGTGAAAACAACAAAAACATCTCCTGCTCAAAAAAAAAAAAAAACCAACCCAAAAGTAGTAACAACAAAATAATCAGGTAAAGTTGCACAAAACAAAGCCACCACCAAACCCCACAGAGGAACATGATAAACATTAAAACAAAAGAAATTACTCCCACATCCTCCACGACCTCTGCAGATGGTGCCTGCTTGGGCAGGCAGGTGCTGCAGAGGGCCAGGTCAGCCTCGTGCCCTGCCCAGGGATCCCTCACAACCCCACGGGTCTTGGCCCCACTGAGGTTCTAGGGGGTCTTGACTGTCTCTGCCTTGCCCCCCGCAGCTGCAGGCACACCACACTGGCCCCTGCATGTTCCACTGCTCATCCAGGACTCTGCCCCACGTCTGGCACTGCAGGATCTCCACGGGCCCATCACACCAGCTCCCGCTGCCCACCAGGCACAGGGACAGGGAGATGGAAGGGCCTGGGGACAGCAGAAATGTCACTGCCCTGAGGGGCAGGGGGAGCCCCTGGCAGCTGCTGCTGCTGGGGGCACTTGGGCACCATTGTGGGTGGGCTGGAGCTTTGCCAACACTCACCTGAGCAAAGGACAGCAGCAGCATTCCCATGGGAGCAGGGCAAACCCCCAGGGTACTGCTCCAGGTGGGCTTCAATCCTATCCCAGTGGAACAATTCCGTCCAGACAAGTCTGGTTCCCCTCCCAGAATTCAAGAATGGACGTGGCAAACCCACCCTTGAGGTAGCCACAGAGAACGTGGGTGTCTGACAGGTCCCATGGGGAGACACAGAGGGTTCCCCAGGCCCCCAGCCCCTGAAACTCCACTGTCCCCTCACATGGCACTGCTGTTCACCAGCCTGAGCCGTTTCCTCAGGGACAGGGAAAGGTGACAGTGGGGGTGGGAGCTCGTGCCCCCTGAGTGGCTGGGGGAGAGGCCACAGGGACAGTGTGCAGACAGTGCCATCAGACATTCTGTCCCCTACAAACTGTCCCCATGCCTGTGCTTGTCCCTGCCACTCCCTGGGCATGGAACCCCCCAGCGAGTGCTCAGGTGTGCAGGTGACAGTGATGCCATTGGTGCTCCTGTACTCCTGTCCCCCCTTGGTCCCCAGCCCTGCTCAGGCCCCCCCCTTCATGGGGGTCATGGGAGGGACCAATGAGGGCAGGCAAGGGTCTGCCAAAGCAGGGGCCAGATTACGGACAGGGGGACACACTGAGACACCCAAAAAAGCTGCACAAATTGTCCCAATGCCCTCCCCAAGCCAGCCTAAATTCACTTCCAGGATGGCTTCAGTGTGCCCTGTGTGCACAGCTGGGAGGGTGAGGAACATCAGGACTCCTCCTTGCAGTGTTCCAGCAGCTCCATGCCCAGCCAGGAGGAGGAGCAGGGCCAGGGTTGACAACCGGTCCTCCCCAAATGTCCTCCACACTGATGTTACAGCTGTATGCTTGGGAAGTTGTCTCAGGGTTTATTGTCCACCAACATCCCAGGAGGGAGCAGAAAATCCACCTGCAGACACTGATTCCAGAGGGTCTCATTGGTTCATTGTTTCCAAGAGCTTCTGTCAAGTCACACTGGAACTTTGGTACCACATTGTTCCATAGCCTCACAATGCTCTCCTGGCTTCCATGAGGTCCCTCTGTGACACACTGCAGCCTTGGCTCCATGAGGGTCCTTTGGGTTCCATGAGGCTCCACTATGTCACACCAGAATCCCAGATCCATTGGCTTCAACAATGTCACAATGCTCTCCTGAGCTCCATGAGGCCCCACTTTGTCACACTGGAGCCTTGGTTCCACAGGATTCCACAGAGTCACAGTGGTCTCCTTTGTTCAGTTAGGCCCTGCTGTGTACCTTTAGAGCCTTGGTTTCATGAGTTTCCATAACCTCATCACTGTGGCCTCCTGAGCTTCATTAGGCCCTGCTGGGCCAATGGAAGCCTTGGTTCCATGGGATTCCATAGCTTTAGAATGGTCTCCTGCATTCCATGAGGCCCCACTGTGTTATTTTAGAGCCCTGGTTCCCTGGAGTTCCATAACCTGACGATGGACTATGGGGTTTCATGAGGACCCACTGTGTCACATCAGTGCCTTGGTTCCATGAGGCTCCATAACCTCACCATGGCCTCACTCCTGAGCTGCATTAGGCCCCCTCTTCCACACTGGATCCTTGGTTCCGTCAGGTTCCATACTGTGACTGTGGTCTCTTGGGTTCTATGACAGGACATGGTGTCACAATAAAGACCTGGTTCCATTGGGTTCCAGAACCCAACTGATTCTTTTATTCCATGAGGCCCTGCTGTGTCACACTGGAGCCTTGGTTCTGTGAGGTTCCATAGAGTCCCAATGGAATCCTGTGTTCCATTAGGCCCCGTTGTGTCCCATCAGGGCCTTGGTTCCATAAGATTCCAACACTTCACTGATGCCTCAGGAACCAGATAATGCTGCCTCATCACCCTCTCCTGTTTGTCCCCTGTTGTGGTAATGAGTGACACAGGGACCCCAGGCAGGGGCAAAGGAGTGCTCTTTATTGCTAAAACCCTGGCCTTTTTCAGGAGTTAGCTGGTTATTAGTTTATATAGTTTCAAGGAACAATAAGCCCAAGTTAACCAACTGCTGTACATGATGTGGACATGTAGGAGTCACACAGCACATCTCTCACGGCCCTCATGTCTCTGATGTCTCTCACACCTCTTATGTCTCTCACATCTCTCACATTTCTCACATCTCTCACCTCTTTACTCTTATTTTAGTTGGGTTAATCTCCCATAGTTCCCTTCTACTTAGCTAAGTAACAACCTGGAGCCATGATTTTACAAGGTGTTCCGTTTATAATGGCTTACCTATCGGTAACAGCCCCTTCCTCCTTCCTTCCTTTCTTCCTTTTCATGCTGAGGCAACCAGATAATGAGCTCTTCAAAAAGCTGTAGCTGTGAAGAAAGAACCTTTGTAACAGGATATGTGAACAAAGCACTTCTTAGAAATCAGGAAATTGAGCAGAACGAGCTAACTGCAGAAGGTAACCACTGGCTATTTCAGCAGCCAATCTTATGGAGAATGCACAGAAACAGAGGTAAAAAGTTAAGGCTGAGGAAGACTTCTGAATCTTCATCCAAAACGACCACCAGGAGGCTGATGACCACCTTGTGCAGAAACTGCACCTGTGCTGCAAGGGCTTTCCTAATCATGTAATTAGAAAATATGAAGGTTACGAAAGTATAATGTGCACATGAAGTTAAAAAGATATCAAAGCTAGTAGTGTGTGAAGAATGGATGAGTGAGTTTGTGGTGGAGCTCTCCCCCTCACTCCTGGTGTCAAATAAACAAATATCTGCTCTGTAGGCCTTACACTGTGGAGTACTGTGTTCTTGCCTAGTTTTGGGGCATCAGTACAGAGGCAATATATGAATGTTCCACAGTAGTCAAGGGCCAGTCACGGAGGGATGTCACCAGGGCATGACTGCCAAGAGGACCCTGTACCACAGGTGACATTTGACCCCCACAGTTCAGCCAAATTCCCTCCCACCCCAGGTTCCACCCCCTCAGCCCAGCTCTCTCCACTCTGGCTCTGAGGAGACCTCAGCAGACCGTGTCCCAGGCCCTGCTAAAGTCTGGGCACACAACATCCCCTTCTTCTCCCTCCCTCCCACAGGGGTTCTGCAGCCCCTGCCTTGTCCTTCCAGTGCCTGGAAGGGCTGCAGGAGGATTTGCCACATCCCCTTCCCTGCTGAGCCTGACCAGTCTGGGACTCTCCCAGTGCCCCTCCGTGCCCTGTTTGCAGACTGGTCCCAGCTCTGCCTTTCCCAAGTGCCCAGGACCCTCCGGGATGGCTCTGGCCTTTCTGTCCTTGGAACAAAGACACAGCCCAGGCCCTGCTCTGCTGCTCCCTCAGGTCCATGCCAGGAGCTCTGGCTGTGGCAGGACACTGCTGTGTGCCCCCCCTGCCCACTGCCCCTCTGCCCCAGGCACTGGGCTTTGCTCTGCCAGGGCATTCCTGGAGCACCTTCCTGACAGCAGCTCTGGAGGAGGGCAAAGCCTTCCTGCCCTGCCCTCAGGAGATGCCCTTTGCTGATGGAGCTTCTGTGCTGGAGCCCAGCTGTGTCCCAGCAGTGCCCATGGCCTGTCCCTGCCTGTGGTCACAGCAGGGACATGCAGCAGGACAGTGACCAAGCTGCCACAGCACTCTGGCCTTGTGCCCACAGAAGGTCTGGGAAGGGGAGTGTGGAGCTGGGAGGAGCAGATGTGGAAAGAGCCAGGGCCACTGTCCCTGGCTGTGCTGGCTGTGCTGGGAGCCTCTTTCCTTCACAGCTGCAAAAAATCATTATTTTATTCAGATGCACAAGGAACAATGCTTTTGAAAGTCATGGAGATACTGAATAATGGAAGATATTCCTGTAGAAATACTGTGAGTAATGATACTCGTTTGTGGAAACATAACAGTAGGAATGTATTAAGAAAATGCAGTAAATTGAAAAAGGACAAAAATGCTGATTTTGAAATAAGCTACATTTAGAAGGTTCTGCAGATGAAAAGAGGCAGTTTATTGCTTCTGAAATCCAGTCACCAGTTTTCTCATCGACTCCAGGAGTTTTTAATTCCTCAGGCTGTAGATGAGGGGGTTCAGTGCTGGAGGCACCACCGAGTACAGAACTGACCCTGCCAGATCCAGGGATGGAGAAGAGACAGAGGGGGCTTCAGGTGGGCAAAGAAACCACTGCTGACAAACAAAAACACCATAGCCAGGGGAGGGAGACATGTGGAAAAGGCTTTGTGTCCCAGGAGGCCCCACTTGGTCAAAATAGAGCCTTGGTTCCATGAGATTCCATGTTGTCACAGTGGTCTGCTGAGTCCCATGGGGCTGTGCTGTGTCACAGTGGACACTGAGTTCCACGTGCCCTGGCACTATCCAAGTGGCCCCTGGCTTCCATGAGGCCCCGCTGTGTCTGCAGTTGACACTTGGTTCCCCAAGATGTCATTGTGTCACAGTGGTCTCCTGGGTGCCAGGAGGCCTCACTGAGTTGATGCCTTCAAGAACCTAGAAATAAAGTAACACCTTTTGGAGATAATGTTATAGAGGAGGTAATAGAAAGGCTGATCTTTATTGGAGGACTCCAAGAAACAGATATGGAAAATGCCCACGAAGCGCCATTGCCCCCCACAGGGTGAATATACAGTTTTGTAAGTTTAGCAGATTAGCATGTTTGACAAAAATCACCAGTTAGGAGCACAGGTGGTGAGGCATGACAAAGTTCCTTGGCAAGAGCCACTCTACCCCTGACTGGACACTTCAGGCACACCAAAGAAGCAAAGCAAAAATACAACCAAACAAAATCTATGCCATCAAACCAGAAACAAACTCAGAACTGTCCCTGGGTGTGTGTGTGACAAGAGGACAGTGAGGGCAAGGATAAAAGGAATACAGCCTAAAAGCTTAACAGAGCTCAAACTTAACAGCAGCTAACTTCTACCTTAAGCTTAACTTTCACCTTAAAATTCACAGTTTAGCAAAAGAACATCTCTTGATAGTATTTATCTGAACTTATAACCTATGACTTAACCATTTACAGAGGAATAGTATTTAACTTAGCTTATAACTAATATTAAACATGGAATTATGGTAAGGCCCTTCACAAAGCACTGACTGAGCAAACTCTAACCTGTCCAACTTCATGTTGCCCAGGTTTTGAGAAGAGGAAGTCAGTAGAAGAAAGAGAGGGAGAGAGAGATCCACAGTCATGGTCTTGGATCCAGCCCCATCTCGGCTGCTGGGAGCTCTGGGGCCATGGGACATGTCAGTGTCACAGCCGTGTCACAGCCTCACCTGCTCTAGTCCCTCTCACAGGTGGGGTTTTTGGGTGCCAGGGGCTTGGCAGCCACATTGGGGCTGGACCAGAGGCTGCAGTGGCTGGGGCTGGGGCAATGACTGCCCCACCTACACAGAACTTGCCCTGGCCCCCAAACACTCCCTGGAGATGTCTGGGGCCATTCATCATTTCTCTGCTCTCCAGCAGTGAGGCAACGGACTCTGGCTGCAGCTCTGAGCTCATGCCCAAGGCAAGCACCCCTGGCAATGGGGCTCCATCGAGGTGCTCTCAGGAAAGCCTCCTAAGAATTGGGGAGTGCCCCAAAAGAGCTTCAGAAATATGGGATACCCCAAAATCTTTTAAGGAACAGGGAATACCCAAAAACTTCCTCACTAACAGGCTCCCCCTCCCTTCTTCATTCCTAAACTTCGGCTGTCTCATTCTAGACCCCACCCCACCTCCCCAATTGCAACTCCAGCTCCAACCCATCCCACCTCTGTTAGACATCAAGACCCCCTTCCAAAGCTGTTTTCCCCTCATTTCAGACCACCCAAACTGCATCCCACCAGTCCTGCCCCACTCAATGCCCATCTCACTCCTCCTGATCTGTTGCACACTTCACCCAAACTCCCTCCAACTGGAGCAACTGGAACTAAGTGGGGGGCAACTGGTTCATACTCGTAATTACTGGGACCACACTGGGCTCATCTTTGGATTATACTGGGAATGACTGGACTAATACTGGGAGTACCTGAGAGTGACTGGGAACATATCATGTACATCATCCCTGTACTAGGGGTGACTGGGAGCAACTGGGAGTGTGCTGGGAGGAGATGGCATCATACTGAGTCTGATTGTGTTGATCTAGCTGGAGGCAACTGAGACCATACTGGGAGTGATTGGAAGGAACTAGGATTATACTGGGACCATACTGGCAGTGCTGGCATGTGACAAGGATCATACTGAAGGTTACTGAGCTCATATTGGTGTTGATAAGGAGCAAGTGGGATCACACTTCGGGCTGCTGGGAGCAAGTCTTCATGATTTCGTGAGGCCCTGCTGTATCAAAGTGGACCCTTGGTTCTGCAATGTAAGAATGCCCCCCTTGGCTCCCTGGAGACTCACAGTGTCACTGTTGTATCCTTGGTTCCATGAGTCCCTGCAGTGCCACAAAGGTCCTTAGGTTAGTCAAGGCCTCAGTGTGTCACCATGGTCTCCACGGTTCCATGAGGCTGCACTGCTTCAAAATGGCCTCCTTAGTCCATGATGCCCTGTAGTGTTGTTGCCCGATCCACAGTGAAACACAAACCAACAGAGTCAGTTTATGTCGTGCTTTATTCAGGGCCCGGGGTCCTGGGGACTAGCGTCCCAAATCAGGATTCCCAAAGACCCTCATCAAGACATGGGTTTATATACCTTTTTACAAAGATTACTTCATCATGTTATGTGCCAAACACAAATTCTTTGCTTCAAAGCAACTACATTCAACTTACAGATAACAACTTCTTAAAGCTATAAATTCTACATGCTTGTCTTACTTAGGACTATAGGCTAATCTACTTTAACGTAACTCCCACCACCACCAGACCCCTTCTGGTTATATGTTAACTTTTATCTCTAAAACGATTTGCTATTTCAACACGTTCTACATGCTTTGCTAACTCCTTTGATTATTATTTTCCCTTGTCCAGCACATTCCCATGACTATTTTCCCAGGGCCTAGTATACCGAACAAGCTAAAGCCTTAGCATAACTACTACTACATGGAGTTTTCTATACACATGGCAACAGTGTCACAATGTCACTCCTTCCTCACAGTGTCAGAAAGGACCCTTGTTCTCACGGAGCCCCACAGTGTCACTGTGGTCCCCTTGATTCCATGAGGCCCTGCTATGGGAAAATGGCCCTGTGGTTAAACAAGGCCCTGCAGTGTCACAACGGCCCCTTGGATCCTGTGGGTCCCTGCCTTGGGTTATAACCAAAGAAAATGTTTATTCTATTCCATCTGTTGAAACCCGACTGAGGAGGTGTTTTTTCTTTATCTGTTGTAACTCCAGGAGGGAGGGGGTCACTGCCTTTCTGATAACAAGCCAGCTGTTAAAACGGGGTGGGGCATTTTTTCTTATCTCTGTTCACCCACCCAATACCTACATGGGGATATCTTCTGTTAATGGGCCATTAAAACTAATCCATGACCTGACACATTTTTAAATCATCTCATTTTGAGACGCTCTACCCAGGGAGGAGGAGCCAAACCATTTCCACGTAGACTGAAAAAACCAGCAAGTGTCTCCTAACATG
>JACEWE010000062.1:0-17658 GCA_014839755.1 Sylvia borin
ACCCCCCAAACTACCCCAAACCCCACTGAGGACCCCCCAAATCACCCTGAGGACCCCCTAAACCCCACTGGGAACCCCCTAAACACCACTGGGGACCCCCCAAACCACCTCAAACCATCCTGGAGACCCCTCAAACCACCCTGGGTACCCTCAAACCCCTCTGGGGACCCCCCAAACCACCTCAAACTCCACTGGGGACCCCCCAAACCTCTCTTGAGACCCCCCCTAAACCCCACTGAGGACCCCCTAAACCCCACTGGGGACCCCTCAAACCACCTCAAACCCTACTGAGGACCCCCCAACCTCCCTTGAGACCCTCCAAACCCCACTGGAGACCCCCCAAACCCCACTGGGGACCCCCCAAACCTCACTGGGGACCTCTCAAACTCCACAGGGGACTCCCAAATCACCCTGAGGACCCCCCAAACCCCCCTGGGGACCCCTCAAACCACCCTGGGGACACCCTAAACCCCACTGAGGACCCCCCAAATCCCACTGGGGACCCCCCAAACCACCTCAAACCCCACTGGGGACCCCTCAAACCACCTCAAACCCCACGGGGGACACCCCAAATCACCCTGAGGACCCCTCAAACCCCCCTGGGGACCACCCAAACCCCCCTGAGGACCCCCCAGACCCCCCTGGCCCCCCGTGCCCACCTGGTGCACCACGTAGATGCCATAGTGCAGCTGCTGCCGCTGCAGGAAGGGGTGCAGGTGGTAGAGCAGGTGGCCCAGGTGGCTCTCGCGGTTGCGGTGGGGGACGATGACGGCGGTGCTGGAGCGCGCCTCGCACAGCGGGGGGCGGTAGCGGCCCCCCAACTGCACCCCGGGGTTCTTGGCCTGGATCTGCTCCAGCGTCGGCACCCGGGCGAAGGACACCGTCAGCGGGCCCACTGCGGGGACAGGGGGACATTGGGACATTGGGGACATTGGGGACACTGAGGACAGTGGGGACATTGGGGACATTGGGGACATGGGGACATTGGGGACACGGTCAGCGGGCCCACTGCGGGGACAGGGGGACATTGGGGACATTGCGGGGACACTGGGGACATGGGGACATTGGGGACATTGGGGACATTGGGGACACTGGGGACATTGGGGACATTGGGGACATTGGGACACTGAGGACATTGGGGATATTGGGACACTGGGGACATTGGGGACACTGAGGGGACAGTGGGACACTGCGGGGACATTGGGGACATTGGGGACAGTGGGGACACTGCAGGGACATTGGGGACATGGGGACATTGGGGACATTGGGGACAGTGGGACACTGTGGGGACAGTGGGGACATGGGGACATTGGGACACTGAGGGGACATTGGGACACGGTCAGCAGGCCCACTGCGGGGACACTGGGGACATGGGGACATTGGGGACATTGGGACACTGAGGGGACATTGGGGACATGGGGACACTGGGGACAGTGGGGACACTGGGGACATTGGGGACATTGGGACATGGGGACACAGTCAGCAGGCCCACTGCGGGGACATTGGGGACACTGAGGGGACAGTGGGACACTGCGGGGACAGTGGGGACACTGGGGACAGTGGGACACTGAGGGGACAGCGGGCCCATTGTGGGGACATTGGGGACATTGGGACACTGGGGACATTGGGGACACCATCAGCGGGCCCACTGCAGGGACACTGGGGACAGTGGGGACATTGGGACACTGCGGGGACATTGGGGACACCTCAGGGGACATTGGGGACACCGAGGGGACATGGGGGACATTGGGGACACCGTCAGTGGGCCCACTGCGGGGACAGGGGACACCTCAGGGAACATTGGTGACATGGAGTGACACCAGCTGCAGACCCACTGCGGGGACAGCGACACGGGTGACACCTCAGGTGACATGGGGTGGCACCGGGAGGAACGGAACCGGTTCCACCGGTCCCGCTAAGCGCTGGGCGGGGCTGAGCCAGGCTCCGCCCCCCGAGGGGCGGGGTCACACCTCGGTCCCGCCCCCCGGGGGTCTCCGGTTCGGTCCCGGGGAAGGAGCGGCTCGGTTCTTTCCCGGTGTAGGGCACAATTTTCTCCTCCCGGGGAGTCTCCGGTTCCTCCACCTCCGTTCCCCTGCCTCGGGGGTCTCCGGTTCCCCACCGGGGCTCCCCGTTCCCGTCCCCGTTCCCGTCCTGGCTCTCCCCGGTTCCTGTCCCGGTTCTCCCCGGTTCCTGTCCCGGTTCCCCTGCCGGCCCTCCCGGTTCCCTTCCCCGTTCCTGTCCCCGTTCTCCCGGTTCCCCTCCCGGCTTTCCCCATTCCCGTCCCTGTTCTCTCTCCCGGTTCTTCCCGTTCCCGTCCTGGTTTTCCCCGTTCCTGTCCCGGTTCCCCTGCCGGCTCTCCCGGTTCCCTTCCCCGTTCCTGTCCCCGTTCTCCCGGTTCCCCTCCCGGCTTTCCCCATTCCCGTCCTTGTTCTCTCTCCCGGTTCTTCCCGTTCCTGTCCCGGTTCCTGTCCTGGTTCTTCCCGTCCCGGCTCTCCCGGTTCCTTGTCCCTGTCCCAGTTCCTTGTCCCGGTTCCCGTCCCGGTTCCCGTTCCCGTCCCGGTTCCTTGTCCCTGTCCCCATTCCTATCCCGGTTCCCGTCCCCGTTCCTTGTCCCTGTCCCGGTTCCCGTCCCGGTTCCCCCGGTTCCCCCGTCGCTCTCTCACCGAGGAAGGGCGATCTCTCGGGGCAGAAGGGCAGCGGCCGGGCGGGGTCCGGTGGCGGCCCCGGGGCCGGGCCGAGGCGGGACAGGTTGGCGTACACATCGTGAGTGCGGGAATAATCCACGGCGGGACCGGCGGAACGACCGAAGAGCGCCGTGAGGTTCCGGAACCCGCCCAGCGAGAAATAGGCCACGAAAGCGAACTGGCACCCGACCAGCAGCGCCAGCGAGCACGGCCGCTCCAGCAGCCGCCGCAGCATCGCGGGGAACCCGCCCGGTGCTACCGGGAACCGCCCGGTGCTACCGGGAACCGCCCGGTGCTACCGGGGAGCAGCCCGGTTTTACCGGGGAGCAGCCCAAGCGGCCCCGGGCAGCATGGCGGGGACACCGGGCAGCATCGCGGGGCTGCGGGATAAACGGGTTGGGTGGAGATGGAGCGGTGCCGCTCCGGTACCGGGAGAGGCCCGGTTTAGTCGCCGGGACCTGCTCGATCTCCCGGTTCCTGTCCGATCTCCCGGTACCTGCCCGATCTCCCGCCTCAGCCCGATCTCCCGGTACCTGCCCGATCTCCCGGTACCTGCCCGCTCAGTCCCCGCTCCCGCCTCAGCCCGATCCGGGCCCGGTTCCGCTCTCCCTCCCCGGCTCCTCCCGGTCCCGGTATTCCCGGTTCCCCCCGCCGGTGCAGCCCCCGGTGCCGCTCCTGCCGGGGCCCGCCTGTGCCCGGCCCGGTTCAGCCGCTCCCCGAGCCGCCGGCTCCCGCCCCGCCGCCGGTGCCGCTCCGCTCCCGGTACCTGGGCCCGCCTCAGCCCCGCCCGCCCGCCGCCATCTTGGAGCGGAGGGCGCGGCGTGATGACGTCACGGGGCGGGGGCGCGGCGGGGTCACGCTCCGGTGGCACCGGGCGGCCGGAGGGGAGCGGAGGGGACCGGAGGGTCCCTGAGGGGCCCCGGGGGGACGCGGGGGACGCTCGGTGAGCCCCGGGCGGGGCGCGGGGCCCGGAATGACCCCGGAGAGCCCCGGGAGGCGGAGGGGGGCGTGGCCTGTGGCTGAGCCGGCCTGAAGGGGGCGTGGTCACAGCGGGCGCCGTCGCCGTGGCAACCGCGCCTGGCCCCGCCCTTTTCCGCCTCTCTCGTGTGACGTCACGAAAAGGACGCGTTGTGATTGGGCGCGGGGCAGGAGGCGGGGCGCGGGGTTGGCGGGACGTGTCCGGGTCACGTGTGTCACCCCCGGCCACGTGTCCCTGTCCCCAAGGGAGTCTGTGACCTCTGTGTCCCCTCCCGGTCACGTGTGTCACCTCTAGCTACGTGTCCCTGTCCCCAGGGCGTTTGTGTGACTTCCTTGTCCCCTCCCGGTCACTTGTGCCACCACTGGCCACGTGTCCCTGTCCCCAAGGGAGCCTGTGACCTCTGTGTCCCCTCCCGGTCACTTGTGTCACCACTGGCCACGTGTCCTTGTCCCTAAGGGGTCTTTTGACCTCTGTGTCCCCTCCCGGTCACTTGTGTCACCGCTGGCCACATGTCCTTGTCCCCAAGGGAGCCTGTGACCTCTGTGTCCCCTCCTGGTCACGCGTGTCTCCTCCTGGTCACGTGTCCCTGTCCCCAAGGGGTCTGTGCGACCTTTGTGTCTTCACCGGTCTGTGTGTCCCCTCTGTCCCTCTGGGGTCCCCCTGGCTCTGTGTCCCCACCCCGGGGTGTCCCTGCCACCCCCATGTCCCCTCCCCAGCCCTTGTCCCCCCGTCCCCGTGCGCTCCGATGTCCCTTGTCCCCTCTGGGGTCCCAAATAAATCCCTCCGGGGCCAAGCTGGGGACGTTTTGGGGGGTGCTGGTGGCACCCTGGGTGGGGGGGACATGTGCCAGCACCCTTGGGGACAGCGCAGTGTCACCCCACGGGGACAGGGAGGGGACAAGGGCCTCAGTGGCGGTGATGGCACCCCAGGGGATGAGGGGACATGGGACACAGGGATTTGGGATCACAGGGACATGGGGACATAGGGACATCGGGACACAAGACCGGGACATGGAGACATAGGGACACAGGGGCAGGGGACACAGATTTGGGGACAGAGGGACATGGGGACAGAGGGACACCAGACTGGGACACAGGGACATGCAGATAGATAGAGGGACATGGGGACACAAGACTGGGACATAGGGACATTGGGACATGAAGGACAGACATGGGGACACAGGGACTTGGGGACAGAGGGACTTGGGGACACACCCATGTGGCTGTAGCACAGCCTGGTGGCACTGTCACACCAGTGTGCACTGGTCATGCTGGGGACAGCGCAGTGGCACAGGACGCAGTGCCACCCAGCACGGCCCCAACACCAGTGTCCCCAGTCCCAGTGTCCCCAGTCCCAGTATCCCCAGTCCCAGTGTCCCCAGCCCGCCCCGGCCACCACTGCCACCCCGGGCGTGACGTCACCGGAGGTGACAAGGGAGGGGACATGGTGGGGACAGGACACTGGGACAAGGGAAGATGAGGCACTCCTGTCCCCACTGTCCCCACCCCTGCCCTCTCTTGTCGCCACCCCTGTCCCCTCTCTGTCCCCGGCCCACAGCCTCCCGCCTGCCCGTAACAAAGATGGCGCCTCTCTCGGCCTCACGATCCCTTATCAAACATGGCGGCGCCCCTGCCCACGCCCTTTCCAGCCATGGCGTATCTGCCCACACCCATCATGGCGGCGCTCGCAGCTGCCCCTGCCCTTCCCAGCCACAGCGCCGCGCACACGATGGCGGCAAATCTGCCCACAGGCAAATCTGCCCACACCCAACAGAGAGACGCTCATTGCATCCTCCCTTCTCCTCCACGGCGCCCTCCGTCCTTGCGCACTGGTTGTGCATTGCCCGTACCCAACATGGCGGCTCCCGCAGCACCGTGGCGCTTTGCGCATGCGCGTTATAAACGGCGGGAATCTGACCTTACCCAACACGGCGGCTCCCCGCAGCATCACGGCGATTTGCGCATGCGCAGTAGAAACACCGGAAATCTGCCCGTACCCAAGATGGCGGCGCCCACAGCGTCTGCCCGTCCCCGCCATGGCGCCCGCCGCGCATGCGCAGCTCCAAGGGCACGATGGCGGCGCTGCGGGCGCTGTGGCGGCTCCGCGGCCCCTCGGGGCTGAGCGCGGCGGGGGCTCGGCTGGGCCCGGCCCCGGCCCGGTGAGAGCTCGGGGGGACACGGGGAGGCTCTGGGGGAGGCTCCGGGGAGGCTCCGGGGTTGGTTGTCCCCCGCTCACCGCCCGGTCCCGCAGGTCGCGTCAGTGGCAGCCCGACATGGAGTGGGCGCAGCAGTTCGCGGGGGCCATCATGTACCCCAGCAAGGCCACCGAGAAGTGGGTGCCGCCGCCCTGGAACGGTGAGGACACCGCGGGGACCCTCGGGGACAGGGCGGGGAGGGGACCTGGGGGGACCCTGAGGGCTTTGGGGGGCCCCGGGGGGGGGTCTCAGGGGATTTGGGGGGACCAGGAGGGGACTTTGGGGTCCCTTGGGTCAATTCGGGGTCCCTTGGGTCAATTCGGGGTCACTCAGATCAGTTTGGAGTCCCTTGGGTCAGTTTGGGGTCACTCATGGGTCCCCCATGTTCCTGCCGTGTCCCTAGCATGTCCCCAACGCATCCCTGCTGTGTCCCTATGCTGTCCCTGTGCTGTCCCCTGTGTCCCTGTGCTGTCCCCGTGTCCCTGACGTGTCCCTGTGTCCCCAGACAAGGACCCCGTGACCCACAAGAAGGTGTCCAGCCTGACATGACCCTGCTGTGTCCCTGTGGTGTCCCTGGTATCCCTGAGTGTCCCTGAGTGTCCCTGGTGTCCCTGTGTCCCTTAGTGTCCCTTTGTTCCCCTGGTGTCCCTGTGGTGTCCCTGCTGTGTCCCTGTGTCCCTGTGCTGTCCCCGTGTCCCTGGTGTCCCTGTGTCCCTCAGTGTCCCCGTGTCCCTGTGCTGTCCCCGTGTCCCTGACGTGTCCCTGTGTCCCCAGACAAGGACCCTGTGGCCCACAAGAAGGTGTCCAGCCTGACCATCAACTTCGGCCCTCAGCACCCTGCGGCTCACGGCGTGCTGTCCCTGTGTCCCTGTGTCCCTGTGCTGTCCCTTTGCTGTCCCCTGTGTCCCTGATGTGTCCCTGTGCTGTCCCCTGTGTCTCTGGTGTCCCTGTGCCCCTGACGTGTCCCTGTGTCCCCAGACAAGGACCCCGTGGCCCACAAGAAGGTGTCCAGCCTGACCATCAACTTCGGCCCCCAGCACCCTGCGGCTCACGGCGTGCTGTCCCTGTGTCCCTGTGCTGTCCCCGTGTCCCTGTGCTGTCCCCGTGTCCCTGACGTGTCCCCGTGTCCCCAGACAAGGACCCCGTGGCCCACAAGAAGGTGTCCAGCCTGACCATCAACTTCGGCCCCCAGCACCCTGCGGCTCACGGCGTGCTGCGCCTGGTGCTGGAGCTCAGCGGGGAGACGGTGAAACGCTGCGACCCGCACGTGGGGCTGCTGCACCGCGGCACCGAGAAACTCATCGAGTACAAGACCTACCTGCAGGTGACACTGGGGACACGGGGACACGGGGAGCTGGCCCTGGGGACCCTGTGACTGAGATCCCTGTCTCCTGAGACACCCAGATCCCCATTTCCCTGAGCCCCATTTCCCTGTGACCACACGTGGGGCTGCTGCACCGCGGCACCGAGAAACTCATCGAGTACAAGACCTACCTGCAGGTGACACTGGGGACACGGGGACACTGGCCCTGGGGACCCTGTGACTGAAATCTCTGTGCCTGAGATCGCTGTCCCCTGAGATCGCTGTGCCTTAGATCCCTGTGCCTGGGATCCCTGAGTGATGTCCCCATGTCCCCAGTGATGTCCCCGTGTCCCCAGTGATGTCCCCATGTCCCCAGTGATGTCCCCATGTCCCCACAGGCCCTGCCGTACTTTGACCGCCTGGACTACGTGTCCATGATGTGCAATGAGCAGGCCCCGTGTCCCCATGTCCCCATGTCCCCAGTGATGATGTCCCCGTGTCCCCAGTGATGATGTCCCCATGTCCCCAGCGATGATGTCCCCAGTGATGTCCCCATGTCCCCAGTGGTGTCCCCATGTCCCCAGTGATGTCCCCAGTGATGTCCCCGTGTCCCCACAGGCCCTGCCGTACTTTGACCGCCTGGACTACGTGTCCATGATGTGCAATGAGCAGGCGTACTCGCTGGCCGTGGAGAAGCTCCTCAACATCCGTCCCCCTCCGCGGGCTCAGTGGATCCGGGGTGAGGCTCCACAGGGATCCCGGGATCCCCGGGGGGCTGGGAACAGGGGGATCCCCACCCCTGCGGGCACCTGGGTCCATGGTCCTGGGGATCACATCCATGGGATCCAAATTCCTGGGATCCCCATTCCCTGAGATCCCCATTTACTGGGATCCTCATTCCCATGGGATCCCAATTCCTGGGATCCCTATTCCCTGAGATCCCCATTTCCCTGAGATCCCTGTTCCTTGAGATCCCCATTTCCCTGGGATCCCCATTCTCATGGGATCCCCATTTCCCTGGGATCTTATCCCTGAGATCCCCATTTACTGGGATCCCCGTTCCCTTGGATCCCCATTCCCTGGGATCCCCATTTCCCACAGGATCCCCATTCCTATAGGATCCCCATTCCCTGGAATCCTCATTCCCTGCGATCCCCATTTACTGGGATCCTCATTTCTCTGGGATCCCCATTCCCTGGGATCTTATCCCTGAGATCCCCATTCCCTGAGATCCCCATTCCCTGAGATCCGCATTTACTGGGATCCCCGTTCCCTGGGATCCCCATTCCCTGGAATCCTCATTCCCTGGGATCCCCATTTACTGGGATCCCCATTTCCCTGGGATCCCCATTGCTATAGGATCCCCGTTCCCTGGGATCCCCATTCCTATAGGATCCCCATTCCTATAGAATCCCCATTCCCTGGGATCCCCATTCCCTGGGATCCCCATTGCCCTTTTTTCCTCCCCTTTTCTCAGTTTTTCCCCCCAGTTGTTCCCACCCCCAGGATTTATGGGATCACCCTTTTTACCCTTTTTTCCCCCTTTTTCACCCCAGTTCTATTCTCAGCTCCCAGGAACCCCCAGGATTTATGGGATCACCCTTTTTTTACCCTTTTTCCTGTTTTTTCCCCCTTTTTCACCCCAGTTCTATTCCCAGCTCCCAGGAACCCCCAGGATTTACCCTGGGGATAAACTCCCTTTTTTACCCTAAGGGATCACTCCCATTTTTACCCTTTTCCCCCATTTTTCCCCCATTTTTCCCATTTTTCCCCATTTTCCCCCATTTTCCCCAGTGCTGTTCGCTGAGATCACGCGGCTGCTGAACCACATCATGGCGGTGACCACGCACGCGCTGGACATCGGGGCCATGACGCCCTTCTTCTGGATGTTCGAGGAGAGGGAGAAGGTCAATTTGGGGTTTGTTTGGGGTTTGTTTGGGGTTTGTTTGGGGTTTTTGGGGTTTTTGGAAGTTGGGGGCTTTGGGGTTTTGGGGGGTTTGGGATTTGGGATTTGGGGTTTGGGGTTTTGGGGGGTTTGGGATTTGGGGTTTGGGACAATGACCCCCCTTCTTCTGGATGTTCGAGGAGAGGGAGAAGGTGAATTTGGGGTTTGTTTGGGGTTTTTGGGGGTTTGTTTGGGGTTTTGGGGTTTTTGGGGCTTTGGGATTGGGTTTTAGGGGTTTGGGAATTGGGACAATGACCCCCCTTCTTCTGGATGTTCGAGGAGAGGGAGAAGGTGGGTTTGGGGTTTTGGGGGGTGTTTGGGATTTGGGGTTTGGGAATTGAGGGTTTGGGGGTTTTGGGGTTTGGGGTTTTTGGCATTTGGAGTTTGGGATTTGGGGTGTTTGGGGTTTTTGGAGTTTGTGGGTTTGGGGATTTGGGGGTTTGGGGTTTTTGGAGTTTGGGATTTGGGGTGTTTGGGGTTTTTTGAGTTTGTGGGTTTGGGGATTTGGGGTGTTTGGGGTTTTTGGAGTTTGTGGGTTTGGGGATTTGGTGTTTGGGGTGTTTGGGGCCGTGCTGGCGGGGCAGAGCAGCACTGGGGTGCGCTGTGTCCCCGCAGATGTTCGAGTTCTACGAGCGCGTGTCGGGGGCGCGCATGCACGCGGCGTACGTGCGGCCCGGGGGCGTGCACCAGGTCAGGGACCCCGATTCCATGGGAGCCCCAAACCCGGGGAACCCCAATTCCATGGGAACCCCAAACCCAGGGGAATCCCAAACCCATGGGAACCCCAATTCCATGGGAACCCAAATTCCATGGGAACCCCACCCCTGGGAACCCTAAACCCATGGGAACCCCACTCCTGGGAACTCAAATTCCCTGTGAACCCCGATTCCATGGGAACCCCAAACCCGGGGAACCCCAAACCCATGGGAACCCCAAACCCATGGGAACCCCACTCCTGGGAACCCCAATTCCATGGGAACCCCAATTCCTTGGGAACCTTAATTCCATGGGAACTCCAATTCCCTGGGAACCCCACCCCTGGGAACCCCACCCCTGGGAACCCCAATTCCATGGGAACCTGACTCCTGGGAGCCCCAATCCCAGGGGAACCCCAAACCTGGGAAACCCCACTCCTGGGAACTCAAATTCCCTGTGAACCCCAATTCCATGGGATCCCCAATTCCATGGGAACCCTGTTCCTTGGAACCCCCAATTCCATAGAACCCCATTTCCTGGGGTCCCCATTCCCACGAGAACCCCCTTCCTGGGATCCCCATTTCCCTGGGTCCCCACACCTGTGCCACCTGTGCCACCCATGTGTCCCACTATCCCACCTGTCCTCACCTGTCCCAGCCAATCCCACCTGTCCCCACCGTCTCACCTGTCCCCCCTGTGCCAGGACCTGCCCCTGGGGCTCATGGACGACATCTACGAGTTTGTGAAGAACTTCTCCATCCGCATCGACGAGGTGGAGGAGGTGAGGGGACACCTGTGTCACCTGTGTCACCTGTGGCACCTGGCACCTGTGTCACCTGTGTCACCTTTGTCACCTGTGTCACCTGTGTCACCTGTGGCACCTGTGTCACCTGTGTCACCTGTGTCACCTGGCACCTGTGTCACCTGGGAGGGGCAGGGTCATTCCTCACAGCATGGGGGGATGAGGTGACACAGATCAGGGTGGAGGGGGACAGGTGAGACAGGTGAGGGGCAGGTGACAGGTACAAGGGACAAGTGAGAGGTGCCAGGGACACGTGAGGGGTGCACAAGGGACAGGTGACGGGTGTGATGGACAGGTGAGGGGTGACAGGGACAAGGTGACAGGTACAAGGGACAGGTGATGGCAGCAGGGACATCTTTGGCTGCGAGAGATGTCTGAGGGGGACAAGAACCAGGTGACAGTGCCAGGGCCAGGTGAGCCACGCAGGCCAGGTGTGCCCAGGTGTGCCAGGTGTGCCCAGGTGTGAGCCAGGTGTCCCTCCTGTCCCCTCCCCGCCCAGATGTTGACCAACAACCGCATCTGGAAGAACCGCACCGTGGACATCGGCGTCATCACGGCCGAGGAGGCGCTCAACTACGGCTTCAGGTGAGTGCCCCGCCCACCCAGGTGTGCCCAGGTGTGCCCAGGTGTGTGCCCAGGTGTGCCCAGGTGTGTGCCCAGGTGTGTGCCCAGGTGTGCTCAGGTGTGTTTTCTGGCCCTCCCAGCGGGGTGATGCTCCGGGGCTCGGGGATCCAGTGGGACCTGAGGAAGACTCAGCCCTACGACGTCTACGACCAGGTGGAGTTCGACGTGCCCATCGGCTCCCGCGGCGACTGCTACGACAGGTGAGGCCTCACCTGGGGCCTGGGGGGGTCCGGGGGGGCCCTGGGGGGGTCCTGGGGGGGTCTGGGGGGTCCTGGGGGGTCCTGGGGGGCTGCCCTTGTCCCCCTGGCTCGGTTGATCCCACTGTCTGCCCCACACCTGGGGGGACTCTGCATGGGACCCCCAATCCTATGGGATCCCCACCCCTGGGACCCCCAGGACCCCAATGCTGTGAGAACCCCACCCCTGGGTCCCCCAAACCCCCAGTCCCATGGGATCCCCATATCTGGGACCCCCAGGACCCCAATCCCATGGGATCCCCATAACTGAGATCCCCAAAACCCCAATCCCATGGGATTCCCATGATCCCAGTCCTATGGGACCCCCAGGACCCTAATCCTATGGGACCCCAATCCTATGGGACCCCCACCCCTGGGACCCCCAAAATCCCAGTCCCATGGGATCCCCACTCCTGGGACCCCCAGGACCCCAATCCTATGGGACCCCCACCCCTGGGACCCCCAGGGCCCCATTGCCATGGGACCCCCAAAACCCCAATCCTATGGGACTCCCAGGACCCTAATCCTATGGGATCCCCACCCCTGGGACCCCCAAAACCCCAATCCCATGGGACCCCCAGGACCCTAATCCTATGGGATCCCCACCCCTGGGACCCCCAAAACCCCAATCCCGTGGGATTCCCATGATCCCAGTCCTGTGGGATTCCCCACCCCTGGGACCCCCAGGACCCTAATTCTATGGGAACCCCATAACTGAGATCCCCAAAACCCCAATCCTATGGGACCCCCAGGACCCCAATCCTATGGGATCCAAATCCTATGGGATCCCCACCCCTGGGATCCCCTCAATCCCTTGGGATCCCCAATCCAGAATTTGGGGATTCAGGAATTTGAGGATTCATGGATTCAGGATTTGTGAATTCAGGATTTCAGTGATTTGGGAATTCAGAATTTCAGGAATTTGGGATTCAGGAATTCAGGAATTCAGGATTTTGGGGATTCAGGTGATTTTTGGCCCAGGTACCTGTGCCGGGTGGAGGAGATGCGGCAGTCCCTGAGATCCCCCATTCCTGGATTTGGGATTTCAGGAATTCAGGATTTAGGGATTCAGGAATTTGGGATTTTGAGGATTTGGGATTTTGGGGATTCAGGAATTCAGGATTTGGGATTTTTGGCCCAGGTACCTGTGCCGGGTGGAGGAGATGCGGCAGTCCCTGCGGATCATCCTGCAGTGCCTCAATAAGATGCCGCCCGGAGAGATCAAGGTGGACGACGCCAAAGTGTCACCGCCCAAACGCGCCGAGATGAAGGTGACAGTCCCCAAACAGCCGGGGGACAGGTGACACCCAGGGCAGGTGACACCCAGGGCAGGTGACAGCCAGGGCAGTTAACAGCCAGGACAGGTGACACTGAGGGCAGGTGACACTGAGAACGCTGAGATGAAGGTGACAGTCCCCAAACAGCCAGGGGACAGGTGGCACAGAGGGCAGGTGACACTGAGGGCACCAAGATGAAGAAAACGGTCCCCAAAGCCCCAGGGGACAGGTGACACCCAGGGCGGGTGACACTGAGGGTGGGTGACACCCAGGACAGGTGACACTGAGGGCAGGTGACACTGAGGGCAGGTGACACTGAGGGCGCTGAGATGAAGGTGACAGTCCCCAAAGCCCAGGGGGACAGGTGACACTGAGGGCAGGTGACACTGAGGGCGGGTGACACCCAGGACAAGTGACACTGAGGGCGGGTGACAGCCAGGGCAGGTGACACTGAGGGCAGGTGACACCCAGGGCAGGTGACACCCAGCACAGGTGTCACCCAGCACAGGTGACACCCAGGTGCCAGCCCCGCAGTGTCACCCGTGTCCCCGCAGACGTCCATGGAGTCCCTGATCCATCACTTCAAGCTCTACACCGAGGGCTACCAGGTGCCACCCGGGGCCACCTACACGGCCATCGAGGCCCCCAAGGTGACACTGCCCGCCCTGCGTGGCCCTGTGCTGTGTCCCCAGCCCTGTCCCTGTGTCCCCAACCGTGTCCTGTGTCCCCAGCCCTGTCCCTGTGTCCCCAGCCCTGTCCCTGTGTCCCCAACCCTGTCCCCAACCCTGTCCCTGTGTCCCCAACCCTGTCCCCAACCCTGTCCTGTGTCCCCAGCCCTGTCCCTGTGTCCCCAACCCTGTCCCTGTGTCCCCAACCCTGTGCTGTGTCCCCAACACTGTCCCTGTGTCCCCAACCCTGTCCCTGTGTCCCCCAACCCTGTCCTGTGTCCCCCAACCCTGTCCCTGTGTCCCCCAACTCTGTCCTTGTGTCCCCAACCCTGTCCTGTGTCCCCAACGCTGTCCCTGTGTCCCCAGCCCTGTCCCTGTGTCCCCAACTCTGTCCCTGTGTCCCCAGCCCTGTCCCTGTGTCCCCCCAACCCTGTCACTGTGTCCCCAGCCCTGTCCCTGTGTCCCCAACTCTGTCCCTGTGTCCCCAACCCTGTCCCTGTGTCCCCAACCCTGTCCCTGTGTCCCCCCAACCCTGTCACTGTGTCCCCAGCCCTGTCCCTGTGTCCCCAACTCTGTCCCTGTGTCCCCAACCCTGTCCCCATGTCCCTGACAATGTCCCCAATGTCCCCTGTCCCTGACAATGTCCCCAATGTCCCCAATGTCCCCATGTCCCTGACAATGTCCCCAATGTCCCCAGTGTCCCCTGTCCCTGACAATGTCCCCAATGTCCCCAATGTCCCCTGTCCCCCCAGGGGGAGTTTGGCGTGTACCTGGTCTCCGATGGCTCCAGCCGTCCCTATCGCTGCAAGATCAAAGCGCCCGGCTTCGCTCACCTGGTACACCTGGGGTCACCTGGGGTCACCTGGGGACAGCTGGGGACACACCTGGGGACATCTGGGGACACACCTGGGACACCTGGGACACCTGGGGACACACCTGGGGTCACCTGGGGGGCAGCAGGGGACACACCTGGGGACACCTGGGCACACCTGGGCACACCTGGGGGGCAACAGGGGACACACCTGGGGACACCTGGGGTCACCTGGGGACACACCTGGGGACACCTGGGACACACCTGGGACACACCTGGGGACACCTGGGGGGCAACAGGGGACACACCTGGGGACACCTGAGGACACACCTGGGGACACACCTGGGGGGCAACAGGGGACACACCTGGGGACACGCCTGGGGTCACCTGGGGACACCTGGGGACACCTGGGACACCTGGGGTCACATCTGGGGTCACACCTGGGGACACCTGGGGTCACCTGGGGACACCTGGGGACACCTGGGACACCTGGGGTCACATCTGGGGTCACACCTGGGGACACCTGGGGTCACCTGGGGACACCTGGGGACACCTTGGGGACACTTGGGGACACTTAGGGACACTGGGACGGGGTGGGGACACCACGGGGGTCGCTATGGGTGTGTTGCTGAGGGGGGTGTTGAGGGTAATTAACACGCGTGGGGTTAATTGGGGTACTGAGGATTAATTGGGAGTCCCTGGGGTTAATTTGGGGTTAATTGGGGGTCCCTGTGGGTTGGTTAATTGGGGGTTAATTAGGGGTTGATTGGGGTCCCTGGGGTTAATTAATTGGGGGTTAATTAGGGGTTAATTGGGCATCTCTGTGAGTTGGTTAATTGGGGTCCCTGGCTTAATTAGGGGTTAATTGGGCATCTCTGTGGGTTGGTTAATTGGGGTCCCTGGGGGTTAATTAGGGGTTAATTGGGGGTCCCCATGGGTCAATTTGGGGTCCCTATGGGCTGGTTAATTTGGTGTTAATTGAGGGTGCCATGGGCTAATTACAGGTTAATTGGGGGTCCCTGGGGATTAATTGGGGGTTAATTGTGACTCCCTGTGGGCTGGTTAATTAGGGTTCCCGTGGGTTAATTGGCTGTTAATTTGGGTTCCTGGGGGTTAATTGGCTGTTAATTTGGGTTCCCATGGGTTAATTTGGTGTTAATTTGGGTTCCTGGGGGTTAATTTGGTGTTAATTGGCTGTCCCCAGGCGGGGCTGGACAGGATGTCCCAGGGTCACATGTTGGCAGATGTGGTGGCCATCATCGGTGAGTGTCCCCATTTTGGGGGTCCCTGGCCCCATTTTGGGGGTCCCATCCTCATTTTGGGGGATCTCTGTCCCCATTTAGGGTCTCCTTTTCCCATTTTGGGGTTCACTGTCCCCATTTTTGGGGGTCCCATCCTCATTTTGGGGGGTCTCTCCCCGTTTTGGGGGGTCTCTCCCTATTTTGGGGGTCTCCATCCCCATTTTGGGGTCCCTGTCCCCATTTTGGGGTGCCCTGACCCCATTTTGGGGGTCTCCATCCCCATTTTAGGGGTCCTTGTCCCCATTTTGGGGTCTCCTTTTCCCATTTTGGGGTCCCTGTCCCCATTTTTGGGGGGTCCTTTTCCCCCTTTTGGGGATCCCTGTCACCATTTTAGGGGTCCCATCCTCATTTTGGGGAGTCCTTTTCCCCGTTTTGGGGGTCCCTGGTCCCATTTTGGGGGTCTCCATCCCCATTTTAGGGGTCCTTGTCCCCATTTTGGGGGGGTCTCTCCCCGTTTTGGGGGGTCTCTCCCTATTTCGGGGTGCCCTGTCCCCATTTTGGGGTGCCCTGACCCCATTTTGGGGGGCTCTATCTCTGTTTTGGGGGGTCTCTCCCCGTTTTGGGGTGTCCTGACCCCATTTTGGGGTGCTCTATCCCCATTTTGGGGGGTCTCTCCCCATTTCGGGGTGCCCTGATCTCATTTCAGGGTGCTCTGACCCCATTTTGGGGTGTCCTGTCCTCATTTGGGGGTCCCTGTCCCCGTTTTGGGGGGTCTCTCCCTATTTTGGGGTGTCCTGTCCCCATTTCGGGGTGCCCTGATCCCATTTTGGGGGTCTCCCCCCCATTTTGGGGTGCTCTGGCCCCGTTTTGGGGCTCTATCTCCATTTGGGGGGGGTCTCTCCCTATTTTGGGGTGCCCTGACCCCATTTCGGGGTGCCCTGACCCTGTTTTGGGGGTCTCTCCCCATTTTGGGGGTCTCTCCCCGTTTCGGGGTGCCCTGACCCCGTTTCTCCCCACAGGCACCCAGGACATCGTGTTTGGGGAGGTCGATCGATGAAGAGTCCCCGATTTTGGGGGGTCCCCGATGTTTGTTTGGGGGTGTCCCCTGATTTTGGGGGGGTCCCCGATATTTGGGGGGTCCCGGCCCCTCTCCGTTTGTCGCTGCTCCGCTTTGGGGGTCCCCCGCCCCCGTTCCGAGTCCAATAAAGCTGAAATGGCTCCTGAGTGTCCCCTCGGTGTCCCCGATGATGTCACCGATGATGTCACCGATGATGTCACCAATGTCACCTCGTGTCCTGTGTTGGGAGCTCCTTCCCCCTTTTAGGGTCTCCTTCCTCATTTTGGGGGGGCTCTTGCCCAATTTGAGGGTCTTTTGGAGTCTCCTCCCGTTTTGGGGGGCTTCTTCCCCAGTTTGGGGTCTCCCTTTTGGGGTCTCCTGTCACTTTTGGGGTCTCTCTCCATAATTTGGGGGGCTCTTTTCCCAGTTTGGGGTCTCCCTTTTGGGGTCTTGCCCCATTTAGGGCCTCTCCCCTCAATTTGGGGTCTCTCTCCCTAATTTGGGACACTCCTTTCCCTTTTGGGGTCTCCTTTCTCCTTTGGGGTCTCTCTCCCCAGTTTGGGGTCTCCCTTTTGGGGTCTCTCTCCCCGGTTTGGGGTCTCCCTTTTGGGGTCTCCCTCCCCAGTTTGGGGTCTCTCTTTTGGGGTCTCCTTTCCCAGTTTGGGGTCTCCTTTCCCCTTTAGAGCCCCTCTCCCCAGTTTGGGGTCTCCTTTTTGGGGTCTCCTTCCCTTTTTAGGGTCTCCTTTCCCCTTTTGGGGCCTCTCCCCGGTTTGGGGTCTCCCTTTTGGGGTCTTTTCCCCATTTAGGGCCTCTCCCCTCAATTTGGGGTCTCTCTCCCCAATTTGGGACACTCCCTTTTGGGGTTCCCTTTCCCCTTTAGGGTCCCTTTCCCCAGTTTGGGGTCTCCCTTTTGGGGTCTCCTGTCACTTTTGGGGTCTCTCTTCCCCTTTGGGGTGTCCCTTTTAGGGTCTCCCTTCTCTTTTGGGGCCTCTCCCCGGTTTGGGGTCTCCCTTTTGGGGTCTCTCTCCCCATTTAGGGTCTCTCCCCTCAATCTGGGGTCTCTCTCCCCTATTTGGGGTCACCTTCCACCTTTTGGGGTCTCCTTTCCCCTTTAGGGTCCCTCTCCCCAGTTTGGGGTCTC
>JACEWE010000062.1:18158-48286 GCA_014839755.1 Sylvia borin
GCGTCAGCCCCAGCAGTGTCCCCACAATGTCCCCAATGTCCCCAATGTCCCCAGTGTCCCCAGTGTCCCCACCTGGTGGCAGTGCCATCCCCAGCAGTGTCCCCAATGTCCCCGATGTTCCCAATGTCCCCAATGTCCCCAGTGTCCCCAGTGTCCCCAATGTCCCCAATGTCCCCAGTGTCCCCGATGTCCCCAATGTCCCCAATGTCCCCGATGTCCCCAGTGTCCCCACCTGGTGGCAGTGCCATCCCCAGCAGCACGGAGCCGCGGCGCCGCTCGGCCCGGAACAGGGCGGGGAAACAGGAACGGACACTGAGGACACGACTGTCCCCAGCGAAGACACCGCGACACAGACTGTCCACGGCCACCTCGGCCACCTGCGGGGACAGGGACACACTGAGGACACCACTGTCCACGGCCACCTCAGGGGACAGGGACAGTGACACACAGACACAGGCTGTCCACGGCCACCTCGGCCACCTGCGGGGACAGGGACAGTGACACAGGGACAGTGACACAGGGACAGTGACACACAGACACAGGCTGTCCACGGCCACCTCGGCCACCTGCGGGGACAGGGACAGTGACACAGGGACAGTGACAGTGACACACTGAGACACAGGCTGTCCACGGCCACCTCGGCCACCTGCGGGGACAGGGACAGGGACAGGGACACAGGGACAGTGACAGTGAGGACAGTGATGGGGACAATGATAGGGACAGTGACAGTGACACAGTGACAGTGAGGACAGTGATGGGGACAATGACAGGGACAGTGACAGTGACACAGGGACAGCCACGGTGGGGACACTGACGGGGACACAGGCACAGTGACAGTGAGGACACCGAGCAGGACAGCAGGGACAGCGACGGGGACAATGATGGGGACAGGGACAGTGACAGAGACAGTGACAAGGACAGCAATGGGGACAGCCACAGCCACAGTGAGGACACTAACGGGGACAGTGGGGACAGCCACGGGGACAACAGGGACAGGGGCAGTTACGACACTGACAGGGACAGTGACAGGGACAGTGACAGTGACAAGGACAATGGGGACAGTGACAGCAGGGACAGTGACAGGGACAATGGGGACAGCAGGGACAATGACAGTGACAAGGACAGTGGGGACAGTGACAGCAGGGACAGTGACAGGGACAATGGGGACAGCAGGGACAATGACAGGGACAGTGGTGGAGACAGTGACAAGGACAATGGGGACAGCAGGGACAGTGACAAGGACAGTGGGGACAGTGACAGGGACAGTGATGGGGATGGGGACAGGGACAGGGACAATGACAGTGACAAGGACAGTGGGGACATCAGGGACAGTGACAGGGACAGTGACAAGGACAGTGGGGACAGCAGGGACAGTGACAGTGGCACCCCGCCCACCCCGGGGAGGCCCTGATAAGGCCGGGTGGGGTTTGGGGACAGTTATCGGGGATTTGGGGACAGTTATCGGGGTTTGGGGACAGTTATCGGGGATTTCGGGGGTTCTGGGGATTTTGGGGACAGTTCTGGACATTTTGGGGACAGTTCTGGACATTTTGGGGGGTTTCTCAGGGTTTTTTGGGGGGGTTATCAGGGTTTTTGGGTGGCTATGGGATTTTGGGTGGGCTCTATCAGGGATTTTGGGGGTTTATCAGGGTTTTAATGGATATTTTGGGGTTCTATCAGGGATTTTTGGGGGGCTCTATCAGGGATTTTGGGGTTCTATCAGGGATTTTGGGGTGTTTATGGATATTTTGGGGTGTTTATAGATATTTTTGGGGGTCTATCAGGGATTTTGGGGGTGTTTAAAGATATTTTTGGGGTTCTATCAGGGATTTTTGGGGTGTTTATAGATATTTGGTGGTTCTATCAGGGATTTTGGGGTTTATCAGGGATTTTTGGGGCGTTTATGGATATTTTTGGGGTTCTATCAGGGATTTTGGGGGTTTATCAGGGTTTTAATGGATATTTTTGGGGTTCTATCAGGGATTTTAGGGTTTTACCAGGGATTTTGGGGTTCTATCAGGGATTTTGGGGGTTCTATCAGGGATTTTAGGGTTTTACCAGGGATTTTGGGGTTCTATCAGGGATTTTGGGGGTTCTATCAGGGATTTTGGGGTTTTACCAGGGATTTGGGGGTTCTATCAGGGATTTTGGGGTTCTATCAGGGATTTTAGGGTTCTATCAGGGGTTTTGGGGGTGTTTATGGATATTTTTGGGGTTCTATCAGGGGTTTTGGGGTCTATCAGGGTTTTAGGGGTGTTTATGGATATTTTGGGGAGTTTATGGGTATTTTGGGGTCTATCAGGGTTTTAGGGGTGTTTATGGGTATTTTGGGGTGTTTATGGGTATTTTGGGGTCTATCAGGGTTTTAGGGGTGTTTATGGATATTTTTGGGGTTCTATCAGGGATTTTGGGGTTCTATCAGGGGTTTTGGGGTTTTACCAGGGATTTTTGGGGGTCTATCAGGGATTTTAGGGTTCTATCAGGGTTTTAGGGGTGCTGATGGATATTTTGGGGGGTTTATCAGGGGTTCTGGCACCCACCTCGCGGCCGAAGCGGCGCTCGGCGAAGGCGTGGGCGCTCTCGTCCGGCGCCGTCCCCGCGGGGGTCAGCAGGTCACGGAGACCACTCCAGAGCAGCGCCCGGGAGAACGGGGGGACAGGCCACAGCAGGCCCCTGGGGACATTGGGGACATTGGGGACAGCCCCTGGGGACAGCGGGGACATTGGGGACACTGGGGACAGCGGAGACATTGGGGACATTGGGGACACTGGGGACATTGGGGACATTGGGGACACTGGGGACATTGGGGACAGCCCCCGGGGACACTGGGGACAGCCCCTGGGGACACTGGGGACATTGGGGACACTGGGGACACTGGGGACAGCCCCTGGGGACATTGGGGACATTGGGGACAGCCCCTGGGGACACTGGGGACAGCCCCTGGGGACATTGGGGACACTGGGGACAGCCCCTGGGGACACTGGGGACAGCCCCTGGGGACATTGGGGACACTGGGGACAGCCCCTGGGGACACTGGGGACAGCAGGGACACGGGTGACACTGGGGCCAGGGATGGCACTGAGGACAGGAGATGGCCCTGGGGATAGAGGTGGCACTGGGGACAGGAGGTGACACAGGGGACAGGAGGTGACAGGTGACACCGCAGGCCCTGGGGCAGGGGGAGGTGACCCAGGGAACAGGAGGTGACCCAGGGGACAGGAGGTGACACAGGTGACACCCACCGCAGGCCCTGGGGCAGGGGGAGGTGACCCAGGGGACAGGAGGTGACACGGGGAGGTGACACAGGTGACACCCACCGCAGGCCCTGGGGCAGAGGGAGGTGTGACAGGGGACAGGAGGTGACACGGGGAGGTGACACAAGTGACACCCACCGCAGGCCCTGGGGCAGCGGGTGCAGGGTCCCCCCCAGGTACAGGAAGCGGTTCCGGGACGCCGGGTGGTCCCCGGGGACAGCCAGGATGTCACCTGCCAGCCCCAGCTCTGACACCTGTGGGGACACGTTGGGGACACCGGGGAGGGACCCCAAAACTCACCCTGAGACCCCAGAACTCAACAGAGCCCCCCCCCCAAAACCCCAGCCCCCCAGGGACCCCTCTGTCCCCTGAACCCACCCCAGGGACCCCCCAAATCCACCCCAGGGACCCCTCAACCCCCCCCCGGACCCACCAAAGCCCACCCCAGGACCCCCAAACCCCCCCAGGGGCCCCCCAAACCCACCCAGAGACTCCCCAAATCCACCCCAGGGACCCCCAGGACCCCCAGAACCCACCCCAGGGACCCCCCAAAGTCCCCCAAATCCACCCCAGGGACCCCCAAACCCACCCCAGGGACCCCCCAACCCACCCCAGGGACCCCCAGACCCCCCCAGACCCCCCCAGGGACCCCCAAATCCGCCCCAGGGACCCCCCAGTCCCCCAAACTCACCCCAGGGACCCCCCAAAGCCCAGCCCAGGACCCCCTAAACCCCACCCCCGGTGCCCCCCGGTGCCCCCAGCCCCCCGTACCATGTGCAGGGTCTCGGCGCCCCCGGGCCCGGCCGGCCGCACCCCCCTGGGGCCGTGCTCGAACACGGCGCCCTCGGGGGTCTCTGAGCTCTGCAGCCACCCCCCGAAACGGCCGCTGGCCTCCAGCAGCACCACCTGCGGACCCCCGAATCACCCGGGGACCCCCGGATCACCACCGGGACCCCCGAATCACCCGGGGACCCCACAATCACCACCGGGACCCCCGAATCACCCGGGGACCCCCGGATCACCACCGGGACCCCCGGGTCACCACCTGCGGACCCCCGGATCACCCGGGGACCCAAGGATCATCACAGGGACCCCCAAATCATCACAGGGACCCCCGGATCACCCAGGGACCCCCAAATCACCACCGGGACCCCCGAATCACCCGGGGACCCCCGGATCACCACCGGGACCCCCGGGTCACCACCTGCGGACCCCCGAGTCACCCGGGGACCCCCAAATCATCCAGGGACCTCCGGATCACCACCTGCGGACCCCCGGATCACCACCTGCAGACCCCCAAATCACCCGGGGACCCAAGGATCATCACAGGGACCCCCAAATCACCGCGGGGACCCCCAAATCACCCGGGGACCCCCAAATCAACAGCGGGACCCCCAAATCACCCGGGGACCCCCAAATCAACAGCGGGACCCCCAAATCACCCGGGGACCCCCAGATTACCACGGGGACCCCCAGATCAACACGGGACCCCCAAACCACCCCGGGGACCCCCAGCTCACCGCAGGGACACCGTGGCACGTGGGGGTCCCAGGAGGGAACAGGGAACCCCACAGGAATTGGGGTCCCGGGGGGATCTGGGGGGGTCTCACAGGGGCTGGGGGTCCCAGGAGGGATGAGGGTCCATGGGGGGGGGTCTGAAGGGATGGGGGTCCATAGGGGGGGTCTCTGAAGGGATGAGGGTCCATGGGGGGTCTCTGAAGGGATGGGGGTCCATGGGGGGGTCTCTGAAGGGATGAGGGTCCATGGGGGGGGGTCTCTGAAGGGACGGGGGTCCATGGGGGGGGTCTCTGAAGGGATGAGGGTCCATAGGGGGGGTCTCTGAAGGGATGAGGGTCCATGGGGGGGTCTCTGAAGGGATGAGGGTCCATGGGGGGGGGTCTCTGAAGGGACGGGGGTCCATGGGGGGGGTCTCTGAAGTGATGAGGGTCCATGGGGGGGTCTCTGAAGGGACGGGGGTCCATGGGGGGGGTCTCTGAAGTGATGAGGGTCCCGGGGGGGTCCTGGAAGGGACAGGGGTCCTGAGAGGCACCGAGGGTCCCGGAAGAGTGGGAGGGAAGGGGAGTTGGGGGTCCCGGTCCGCAGTGGGTTCGGGGGTCCCGGTTGGGAGCTGGCGGCGGGTTCGGGGGTCTCAGGCTCACCTTGGGCGGGTTCGGGGCACGCACCAGGTGGTAACAGGCGGCCAGGCCGCTGATGCCGCCGCCCAGGACGGCCACGGTGGGCGGCATGAGGGGACCTGGGGCGGGCAGGGGTCAGAGGGGCCGCCGGGAGCCCCCAGAGCCGGTCCCGGGACCCCCGAGACCCCCGAGACCCCCGGGACCCCCGGGACCGCCGCTCACCTGTCCCGCGTCCGCCCGCGCTGGCCACGCCCCTTCCCGCCGCTTATCAGGGCAATAGGCGGGGTTTAGGGGAGAATGGCCAATGGGAAGGCGCGGCGCGTTGATGGACAGCGCGCTGTGGCGGGAGATAGCGCGCTACGGCGATAAGCCACGCCTACCACACTATCAACCAATCAGCAGTCAGGGCACGCCCCCCCGTGACCACGCCCCTCGCTGATCAATCAAGGCAGCCCCGCCCGCGCCATAAGCCACTCCTTGCCCCAAACCACGCCCACTATTGCTGTCAATCACACGCCCCACCCCTCACCCAAAGCCACGCCCCCCGCCCCTCCCAGCGCCCCAAAACTTGGCGGTTTTTGGGGTTTTTTTTAATAAATTTATTCACAAAACCCCCCGGGGCCGCGAGGGCTGCGGCCGCAACCCCCCGAACCCCCTTTAGCCGCGGGGCTCCGGGGGGCTCCGGGGGGCTCCTGGGGGTCTCCCGGGGGGTCTCCCGGAGGGTCTCCCGGTGGTCTCCCGGAGGGTCTCTCAGGGGGCTCTCAGGGTCTGCGGCCGAGGGTCTCCCGGGGGGCTCCCGGGGGTCTCCCGGAGGGTCTCCCGGTGGTCTCCCGGGGGTCTCCCGGTGGTCTCCCGGTGGTCTCCCGGGGGGCTCCCGGAGGGTCTCCTGGTGGTCTCCCGGGGGGCTCCCGGAGGGTCTCCCGGAGGGTCTCCCGGGGGTCTCCCGGGGGGCTCCCGGAGGGTCTCCCGGTGGTCTCCCGGAGGGCTCCCGGGGGTCTCCCGGTGGTCTCCCGGAGGGCTCCCGGTTGTCTCCCGGGGGGCTCTCAGGGTCTGCGGCCGAGGGGCTCCCGGGGGGCTCCGGAGGGTCTCCCGGAGGGTCTCCCGGGAGTCTCCCGGTGGTCTCCCGGGGGACTCCCGGTGGTCTCCCGGGGGGCTCTCAGGGTCTGTGGCCGAGGGGCTCCCGGGGGGCTCCCGGGGGACTCCCGGTGGTCTCCCGGGGGGGCTCTCAGGCTCTGCGGCCGGGGGGCTCCTCCAGCTCGTAGAACAGCACGTAGCCCTCGCTGGACGGCACCTGGTTCTCGCTGATGGGCGAGACCCTGCGGGGACAACGCTCAGCACCCTCGGCACCGGGGGGCTCGGGGGGTGACCCCCGGGGGCACCGGGGGGACACCGACTCACCGGGAGTCGTTGTAGACGCGCCAGCCGGCCGGGTCGCGGCAGAAAGCCGTGTAGTGGCCGTAGTGGACGCTGCCCGAGTGGTTGCACAGCGCGTAGAGGCTGTAGACGGGGCTGCCTGCAGCCGGAGGGGTCGGGCTGAGCTTTGTCCTGAGCCTCCCGACCCCGCCCCGAATCCCAAATTTCCCCCTCCTCTCCTCACCCGCCTTCTCGCTGGCGAATTCCCGCAGGTTGAGCTGCTGCAGCGGGAAGTCCACGAAGACGGAGCATTTCTTGATGGAGTAGCGAGTGGTGGAGAACCGGTTCAGGTCTGACGGGGGTTAAGGGAAAAAAGGGGCACCCAGGGGTGTCCCCATCGCCCCCCAAAACCCTCGGCAAAGCTCCTCCCAGGGGGGGTTTTTTTGGGGGTGGGTGCCCCCCAAAGTGCTGATTCCCAAAGGATACGGAGCACCAGGATGCGTGGGAAGCGCTGGATCGTCAACTTCTTGGTGCTCCGCGTCCTCTGCCGGCACTTGTCACACACCTGAGGGGACCAGGGGACGCTCGGGGAGGGGCTGAGGGGACAAACGGGGGCTCCGGGGAGGGGTCACTGGGTGTGGGGCGGGCTCCGTCCTCTCACCGGGGCGTTCTCCGAGTCCAGCTCCTCCTCCTTGGTGAAGAGGCTGAAGCAGTCGTGCAGCGAGACTTTGCCCCCGGCGAAGCTTTTCTGGAGGGCCGCGGGGTCGGGGGAGAATTTGGGGGGGTCACGAGGGAATTTGGGGGGTCAGGGAGGGAATTTGGAGGGTCAGGGAGGGAATTTGGGGGCTCAGGAGGGAATTTGGAGGATAAGGAGGGAATTTGAGGGGTCAGAGAAGGAATTTGGAGGGTCAGGGAGGGAATTTGGAGGACGAGGAGGGAATTTGGGGGGTCACGAAGGAATTTGGGGGGTCAGGAGGGAATTTAGAGGGTCAGGGAGGGAATTTGGAGAGTCAGGGAGGGAATTTGGAGGGTCAGGGAGGGAATTTGGGGGGTCAGGAGGGAATTTGAGGGGTCAAGGAGGGAATTTGGGGGGTGAGGAGGGAATTTAGAGGGTCAGGAAGGGAATTTGGGGGGTCAGGGAGGGAATTTGAGGGGTCAGGGAGGGAATTTGGTGGGTCAGGGGGGGAATTTGAGGGGTCAAGGAGGGAATTTGGACGGTCAGGAGGGAATTTGGGGGGTGAGGAGGGAATTTAGAGGGTCAGGGAGGGAATTTGGGGGGTCAGGAGGGAGCTTGAGGGGTCAGGGAGGGAATTTGGGGGCTCAGGAGGGAATTTGGAGAGTCAGGAAGGAATTTGGGGGGTCAGGGATGGAATTTGAGGGGTCAGAAGGGAATTTGGGGGCTCAGAAGGGAATTTAGGGGGTCAGGGAGGGAATTTGGGGGGTGAGGGCGAATTTGGAGAGTCAGGAGGGAATTTAGGGGGTCAGGGAGGGAATTTGGAGGGTCAGGGAGGGAATTTGGGGGGTCAGAGAGGGAATTTGGAGGATGAGGAGGGAATTTGAGGGGTCACGAAGGAATTTGGACAGTCAGGAGGGAATTTGGAGAGTCAGGGATGGAATTTGGAGGATTAGAGGGGCAGTTTGAGGGGTCAGAGGGGCAGTTTGAGGGGTTTTGGGGTTCAGGGGGGCCAGCACCCCAGCCCTACCTTTGGGATGGGCAGCGAGAGGTCGCAGAACACCTCGAAGGTGGTGGAGCGGTAGCCGCAGGCCTGGCACTTGAGGCAGCTCTTCAGCTGCCCCACAAAGAGATCTGGGGACACGGGGAGCACTCAGGGAGGGTTTGGAGGGAACCCCCGGAGGTTTTGGGGTGCCGGGAAGAGGAGGGGACACCCCCATTTGCTCACCCACGATCTTGCTGTCCTCCCTCTCCAGGTAGCGCTTCCACATCTGGTTGGCGCGCTCGTCGTCGCTGCGGGACGGGAGGTGACATCGAGGTGTCACCTGTGTGTCCCCTCTAAAAAACCCGCGGCTCCCCCTTTCTCCCTGGGACCTCACCTGAGCGTTTCGGGGTCCTCCAGGGCCGGGGCTCTCCGTGTGTCTGACAGGATGCTGGGGGTGCGCCGGCCTTTCCTGTTGATCTCCACGTGCAGCCGGTCCATGAAGAACTTGAGGAACTCCTGCGCGTCCTGCTGGCTGCGGGGACAAAGAGGGGACATCCTGTGCCCACCCCGGGCACCCCAAAATGTTTATTTTTTTATTTTAGGGGAGGGTCTCACCTGTAGCCCGTGAAGGAGGGGACGTATTTTTGGAACACGGCTTTGAAGCGCCCGGGGTTGACGGCCTCGGAGGAGTCCGGGTGCCACAAGGCGGCGATGACATCGGCGAAGGCTGCAAAGGGGACACGGCGGTGTCACCGCGTCCCCCGCGGGGGAGGGGGTTATGTAACGCCCTTAGAGGTGTGGGGAGGGTCTGTCCCACCTTCGGTGAGCTCCTGGGGGGCGCGGGGGCCGGGGGGCTGCTCCTGCTGGAAGTCCCGGCGCAGGCAGTAATCCCGCAGCGGTTTGGTGCTGCTCAGGCACTGCAGCACCGCGTTCATGAAGCACTGCAGGGGACACGGCGACATCCTGGGCTGTGGCAGGGGACCTGCAGGGGGTTCCCCGCTGGGGCTGCGATGTCCCCAGGGATGTGATGGGACAGCCACAAACAGCCCTAAGGGACGCTGAGGTGACCCTCAGGTGACACCAAGGGATCCTTTAAGGACACTGAAGGGACCCGAGATCCCTCCTGCACCCCAGGACAGAGGGACAGGAGGGCTGGGGGACATGGGGACAGGGCTGAGGGACATCCACAGCAGGACGGGATGGTGGCACTCCAAGCCTGGAGGACCCCGAAGTGACCCTGAGGTGACCCTGAGGTGACCCCAAATCGCTCCTGCACCCCAGGACAGAGGGACAAGAGGGTTGGGGGACATGGGGACAAGGGTGGGGGACATCCACAGCAGGACAGGACGGTGGCACTCCAAGCCTGGGGGACCCTGAAGTGACCCTGAGGTGACCCAGGGGACCCCAAATCGCTCCTGCACCCCAGGACAGAGGGACAGGAGGGTTGGGGGACATGGGGACAGGGGTGGGGGACATCCACAGCAGGACGGGACCACGGCCACCGAGCCTAGGGGACTCCGAGGTGACCCTGAGGTGACCCAGGGGACCCCAAATCGCTCCTGCACCCCAGGACAGAGGGACAGGAGGGTTGGGGACTGTGGGGACAGGAGCTCTGGGAATGTGACACCCCAGCACGACGGGACCACGACCACCGAAGCTGGAGGACCCCGAGGTGACCCCAAATCCCTCCCGCACCCCAGGACAGAGCCCCGGAACGCTGCGGGTGACCAGGGCCACTTACCGTGTTGCCCAAATTCCTGAGGCCCACGTGTCCCGAGCCCAGCAGCAGCGTGTGGTGCGTCTGCGGGGACAGCGAGTGACAAACGGTGAGCCGCGCCCCGGTCGCCCCGTCCCCTCGGCCGTCCCCCGCCGCCGCCACCGGCTTCACCTCGCCGGTGACCAGCAGCAGCCCCATGACCGCCGTGTGCACCACGGACTCGGAGATGTCGGTGGCCCGACCCTGGAGCTCCCGTCGGGTCACCAAAGAGCGGTGCAGCTTCCGCGGCAGCTCCACCAGCGTGGCTCCCTGCAGCCCCGGCATGGTGGCGGTGACAATCCCCGGGCACACGGCGGTGACAACCCCCGGCACACGGCGGTGACAACCCCCGGGCACACGGCGGTGACAATCCCCCGGGCACACGGCGGTGACAACCCCCGGGACACGGCGGTGACAACCCCCGGGACACGGCGGTGACAATCCCCCGGGCACACGGAGGTGACAACCCCCGGGACACGGTGGCGACCCGGTGCGCTTCGCCGGGTGTCCCCAAGGAAGGGGGACCGATGTCCCCAGCGTGTCCCCTCCCTCTCAGCTCATTAGCTGATCCGATTCTCCCGGCTATTCTGGGCCTCGCGGGAGGCTCATCCCGGGGGGATTAATTAGCGGGGGACAGCCACAGCTCCGAGGGGTGCTGAGCTCAACGACCCCCACCCCAAAAACAACCCCCTCCTCGGGGTTTTGGGGGGGACTCGGAGGGGCTGCGGGACCCCCCGGGGCAGCGCTGGGGACACGGCCAGAGGGGACAAGGCGATGTGGCCGTGTCGCGGTGGCATTTCCAGGATTACGAGCCCCCCACACGTGGCCGGGCAGGTGAGGGACGGGGCGGGGGGGGGGGACGAGGATGCGGAAACGGGGAGGGGTGGCGGCCACCCGCGGTCACCTCGGTGTCACACGGGTCACCCGTGGTCACCCTGAGGCGGTGGGGGACGGAGCCGGTGACTGCCAGAGGCACGGGGATGGCAGCGGCCACCCCCAGAGTCGTGGGGGTCCCCAAAACAGCACCGGAGCGGGGACAGGTGAGACCACCGCTGTGCCACCCCGGAGATGTCACCGACCCTGAGAGCGGGGACACCGCGGGAGTCGCGCCATGTCCCCGAAGCTGGGGACAGCGTGAGGGTCTCTACATGTCCCCAAAGCTGGGGACAGCCTGGGGGTCTCAACATGTCCCCAAAGCTGGGGACAGCGTGAGGGTCTCAACAGCGTGGGGGGTCTCAAAATGTGTCTGAGGCTGGGGACACTGCGGGCATTGCAAAATGTCCCCAAAGCTGGGGACACTGTGGGGGTCTCAACATGTTCCCAAAGCTGGGGACAGCATGAGGATCTCAAACTGTCCCCAAAAGTGGGGACACTGCAAACACGTCCCCAAACTCGGGGACACGGAAGGGCTCTCAAAATTGGCACAAAGTTGGGGACACTGCGGGGGGGGTCTCAACATGTCCCCAAACCTGGGGACACTTCGGGGGAGGTTTCAACATGTCCCCAAACCTGGGGACACCGCGAGGGGGGGTCTCAACATGTCCCCAAACCCGGGGACACTTCGGGGGGTCTCAACATGTCCCCCAAACCTGGGGACACTGCGGAGATGTCTCAACATGTCCCCAAACCCGGGGACACCGCGGGGCCCCCGCCGCACCCCCCCGGTGCTGCACCGCCCCTCCCGAGGCTCTTACGGCGGCCGCCTTGTCCTCGGTGCGGCCGGGCGCGGCGGGGTTACCGGGGCCGTAGGGCGGCTCAACGGCGGCGGCGGCGGCGGCGCGGCTCCGGGGGCCGCCCTCGGGGCGTACGGAGAGCAGCGGCGGAGTGGCTTTGCCGTCGGCTCCCGGCGAACCCACGGCGACTCTTCGGAGCGAAGAGCTCCTGCGGAGAGCCAAAGCGCCCGCCGCGCCCAAAGGGTGCCCGCAGTCCCTGAGCACCAGCCGGCTCAGCGCCACCGCCACGTCCTCGGCTCGGCTGGGGACACCGCTGCCACCACCGCCACCACCGCCGCCACCACCGCCGCCTCCCTGGCTCAGGTCCCCGATGCTGATGGATTTGGAGCGGGCTAAGTTGCTCCGGCGCCGCTCGGCCGCGCTGGGCAGCGAGAAGGAGGCACTGCCCGGCACCTGCGGGGCTCCTCCGGGCACCCGCACGCCGTGATCGGCTTTCAGCGGGCCCCGGCGGCCCCCCGGCCCGCGGGGAGCGGGGTCCCCTCGTTTAGCCGCTCGGCCCCTCTCCAGCTCCAGCTTCTTGGGGCGGGGGTCTTCGTGGGGCGGCGGGGGTCGCGGGGGCAGCAGGCGCAGTTTGGGGGCCGGGGAGAGGCCGTTGGGGGTCGCATGGCGCTCCTGGCTCAGCGCTCGGTGCCCGGTGCTGGGCAAACGGGAGCCCGGCCGGGGCTGAGCGGTCACCACGGCGGCGCCGGGGTCCCGGGAACGGCCCAGGCGGTGCTCCGAGGCCTGGGGCATGGCGGGGCCTGCGGGGGACAGCGACAAAGCTGGTGACAAGGGTGGCACAGCCGGGAGAAAAGGAGAGAGGGGGAAGTGATAAAAAAAAAGGACGGAGAAAAGCGACCCACCTGCTCACAGCCCCCTGCGCCCGGCGGCCGGACACAGCGTCCCGTCGGCGGGGGCCCTGCGGGGAGAGGGGGGACACGGTGTCACCGGGGGGACCCCGAAACTTCGGGGGGGCACCCCAAAGCTTCGGGGGGATCCCGCGGTGTGAGTCACGGGTGGGTTTGGAGCACCGGGAGCTGTGTGCCCCCTCCCCAAGGCGGGTCCCCGGGTTGGGGCGGGGGTCGCGGCGGGAGCCCCGAGGCTTTGGCCGGGAAAGGGTTCGGCGGGGGCGGCCAGGCCGCTGGAAAAGCCCCTCCTCGGCCCGCGACCCCCGGGCTCAGCCCCCTCGGCAATCCCCGGTCCCGCAGCCCCCCAAAAACCCCTCCCGGGGTCAAAAACCCCTCCCCATCATCCCGGGGACCCCCCAGGCCCTCGCGGCCCCGCCCCCCTCTCCCAGCCCGGGGTCCCTCACCGGGGGTGTCCCCTGTCCCCTCCCCCGCCCGGTGTCCCGGAGCCTCTCCGTGAGCGGTTCCCGGTGTCCCCCCGCCATCATCCCGGTACCCCGCCGCCCCCCGGGGCCCTGTCCCGCACCGCGCGCCCGGCCCCGGGGCTGCCCTGAGGGGGGATGTCCGCTGTCCCCGAGCCCCCCCAGCCCCAACCGACACCCCCTTGGGTCCCCTCCGCCCCTCGGCGCGGTGGCCCCGCGGTCTCCCCGCACCTCCCGCGGGCCGCCATGGCAACAACTCCCGCCGCACCCGCCGCCATCTTTGTTCCTCCCTCACGCCGCCCCGCCCCCGGCGGCCTCGCCGGCCGCTCTGCGCATGCGCCGCCCTCTTGGCCACGCCCCTCCGCGCCGCGCGTCGCCATGGAAACCGCGCGGCGTCTTAAAGGGGCTGTACCCCATTTCAAGGCTGAGGGGACGCCGCGGGGAGGGGACAAATCGTCGTCCGTGCCACCCCCAAAATAACAACTCGGGACTAAATCGGGGTTGAATGTTTATTGGGGAGCAGCGGAGAAGCGGTGGGGAGGCGCGGGAGCAGCTGGGAGGGGAACGGGGGGTGGTGGTGTCACCCCAAAGTCCCCCCCAGGGTTGGTCACTTGTCCTTGTGCTGGATGAGGCCTTTGGAGATGAGGTCCGGGATCTCCACGGCCAGCCAGGGAGCCAGCTGTGGGGACAGGGGTCACTGCTGGGGGGGACAGCCCCGGGACGTGTCACCTCCCCCCTCGGTGACACCCCCAACATGGGTGACAGCCACTCCTCGGTGTCACACCCAAAATGGGTGACAGCCACTCCTCGGTGTCACACTCCCCCAGGGTGACAGCCCCTCCTCGGTGTCACACCCCAATGGGTGACAGCCCCTCCTCGGTGTCACACCCAAAATGGGTGACAGGCACTCCTCGGTGTCACACCCCAATGGGTGACAACCACTCCTCGGTGTCACACCGCAATGGGTGACAGCCCCTCCTCGGTGTCACACCCCCAATAGGTGACAGCCCCTCCTCGGTGTCACACCCCAATGGGTGACAGCCCCTCCTCGGTGTCACACTCCCCCAGGGTGACAGCCCCACAGTGTCACATCCCCCCCCCCCCGCCATGGGTGACCTCCCTGTACCCCCCATGGTGTCACCTCTCCATGGTGTCACCTCTCCCCGGTGTCCCCACACAGGTGACGACACACCCTGAGTGTCACTCCCCACTCACACAGGTGACACCCTCCCAATGTCACCCCTCACAGGTGTCACCCCCTGGCAGTGTCACCCCCCCCGGCAGTGACACCCCCCTGGCAGTGTCACCCATCACACAGGTGACACCCCCCCGCAGTGTCACCCCCCTGGCACTGTCACCCATCACACAGGTGACACCCCCCCCGCAGTGTCACCCCCCTGGCAGTGTCACCTTCCCGCAGTGTCACCCCCCCGCAGTGTCACCCCCGCTCACCCCCAGGGCCATCAGATGTGCCAGCCCGAATTTGGGGACATTCCTGGCCCACAGGGGCTTGAAGTGGTCACTGAGGCAGATCTTGCCCCCGCTGTGGGGACAGGGACCCGTCAGACCCCCTGAGACCCCCGAGACCCCCCCTGAGCCCCCCAGGATCCCTCCAGTGACACCAGGACCCCCCTCAGATCCCCTTTAGGACAGGAAGGACCCCTCAGCCCCCCCTGGGACCACCCAGGAGTCCCCCTCACCCTGACCCCAGGACCCCTCCAGGGACCCCAGGTCTGGGATCCTCTTCCCCTGGACCCCTCCTCAGGCCCCAGCCCCAAGACCCCCCAGGACCCCCCAAGACCCTCCTCAAGACCCCCCAAGACTCAAAACCTCCAAAATCCTCCTCAAGACCCCCCCCAGCCCCAGGACTCCCCCCAAAACCCTTCCCAGGACCCCCCAAGACCCCTCCTCAAGACTCCCCCCAGCCCCAAATTCCCCCCCCCCAGGACCTCCCGAAGCCCCCAGACCCAAATCCCCCCCCTGGACCCCCCAAAGCCCCCAGCCCCAAATCCTCCCCCAGGACCCCCCGAAGCCCCAAACTCCCCCCCCAGGACCCCCCAGCCCCAAATCCTCCCCCCCAGATCCCCTGAAGCCCCCAGCCCCAAATCCCCCCCCAGGGCCCCCCAAAGCCCCCAGCCCCAAATCCCCCCCCAGGGCCCCCCAAAGCCCCAAGCCCCAAACTCCCCCCCCCCCGGACACCCTGAAGCCCCCAGCCCCAAATCCCCCCCCCCCCCAGGACCCCTCGAAGCCCCCCGAAGCCCCTAGCCCCAAATCCCCCCCCAGAAGCCCCGAAGCCCCCAGCCCCAAATCCCCCCCCAGGACCCCCCAAAGCCCCCAGCCCCAAATCCCCCCTCGGACCCCCCGAAGCCCCCAGCCCCAAATCCCCCCCCTGGACCCCCCAAAGCCCCCAGCCCCAAATCCCCCCTCGGACCCCCCGAAGCCCCCAGCCCCAAACTCCCCCCTAGGACCCCCCGAAGCCCCCAGCCCCAAATCCCCCCCCAGGACCCCCCGAAGCCCCCAACCCCAAATCCCCCCCCAGGGCCCCCCAAAGCCCCCAACCCCAAATCCCCCCCCAGGGCCCCCCAAAGCCCCCAGCCCCAAATCCCCCAGCAGGGCCCCCCAAAGCCCCCAACCCCAAATCCCCCCCCAGGGCCCCCTAAAGCCCCCAGCCCCAAATCCCCCAGCAGGACCCCTCGAAGCCCCCAGCCCCAATTCCCCCCCCAGGATCCCCCGAAGCCCCCAGCCCCAAATCCCCCCCCAGGGCCCCCCGAAGCCCCCAGCCCCAAATCCCCCCCCAGGGCCCCCCGAAGCCCCCAGCCTCAAATCCCCCCCCCGAAGCCCCCAACCCCAAATCCCCCCTCGGACCCCCCGAAGCCCCCAGCCCCAAATCCCCCCTCGGACCCCCCGAAGCCCCCAGCCCCAAATCCCCCCTCGGACCCCCCGAAGCCCCCAGCCCCAAATCCCCCCCCCGGACCCCCTGAAGCCCCCAGCCCCAAACTCCACCCAGGGCCCCCCGAAGCCCCCCGAAGCCCCCAGCCCCAAATCCCCCCCCAGGGCCCCCCGAAGCCCCCAGCCCCAAATCCCCCCTCGGACCCCCCCCAGGGCCCCCCGAAGCCCCCAGCCCCACCGGTACATCTTGGCGGTTTTCCCGTCCAGCTCGGGGATGGCGATCTCGGGGGCAGTGCCCGGGTACGTCACCGGGATCTGGGGGGGCCAGGGGGGGTCAGCACCCTCTGGGACCCCTCCTCAAACCCCGGGGCCCCCCTCCCACGAAGCCCCTTCCTCACCTCAAACTCGATGTTGAACTCGTACTTGAGCAGCTCATGGATGTACCAGCACCTGCCGGACCACCTGCGGCACGGCGGGGAGGGGGGCACGGACCCCTCAGTGTGGGGACCCCCCCGGGACACCCCCAGACCCTCAGACCCCCCCTCGGGACCCCCTCAGTGTGGGGACCCCCCCGGGACACCCCCAGACCACCCCTGGGACCCCCTCAGTGTGGGGACCCCTTCAGGAGACCCCCAGACCACCCCTGGGACACCCCCAGACCCTCAGACCACCCCTGGGACCCCCTCAGTGTGGGGACCCCCTCTGGACACCCCCAGACCACCCCTGGGACCCCCTCAGTGTGGGGACCACCCTCGGGACACCCCCAGACCCTCAGACCCCCCCAAAACACCTCAGCACCCCCCGGGACCCTCTTGGGACCCCCCCAAAACACCTCAGCACCCCCCTGGGACCCTCTCAGTGAGGGGACCCCCCCTGGACACCCCCAGACCACCCCTGGGACCCCCTCAGTGTGAGGACCCCTTCAGGAGACCCCCAGACCATCCCCTGGGACCCCCTCAGTGTGAGGACCCCTTCAGGAGACCCCCAGACCATCCCCTGGGACCCCCTCAGTGTGAGGACCCCTTCAGGAGACCCCCAGACCATCCCCTGGGACCCCCTCAGTGTGGGGACCACACCCTGGACACCCCCAGACCCTCAGACCCCCCCAAAACACCTCAGCACCCCCGGGACCCCCTCAGTGACGGGACCCCCCATGGACACCCCCAGACCCTCAGACCCCCCCAAAACACCTCAGGAGCCCCCAGGACCCCCCTAATTTCCCTCAGAAGCCCCCCCCCAAGACCCCTCCCCAAACATATCCCGGGACCCCCTCCTGCCCCCCTCGGTGCTGGGACCCCCCCCCCGGTCACCGGAGCAGCCCCGGGGGGGTGGTACGATCCCGGGGACCCCTCCCACACCGGGAATGGGGGGCCCGGTGTGATTTTGGGGGGTCCCGGGGGGGGTCTCGGTGTGACCAGAGGGTCCCGGTGTGATCCCAGGGGGGGTCCCGGTGTGATCCCGGCGGTCTCGGTGTGATGTGGGGGGGGTCCCGGGGGGGTCCCGGTGTGATCCCAGCGGTCCCGGGGGGGTCCCGGTGGTCCCGGGGGGATCCCGGGGGGGTCCCGGCGCCCCCTCCCCACGCACCGGGTGCCCTCGGGGTTGGACTCCAGGCGGAACCAGTCGGTGTCGGCGCGTTTGTTGTTCTCCACGTACTGCGGGGGGGGACACCGGGGGTCACCGGGGGGGTCACCGGGGGGACACAGGGGTGGGGGACACCGGGGGACACCGGGGGTGTCACCGGGGGGTCACCGAGGAGATCGACAGGACTCACGGGGGGATATCGAGGGGGGACACCGGGGGACATTGAGGGGGGACACCGGGGGGCATAAAGGGACACCAGCAGGGACCGGGGGACTCACGGGGGGATAACGGGGGACACCGGGGGACATCGAGGGCGGGGGACACCGGGGGACACTACGGAGGGGACGGCACCGGAGAGGGGAGGGCGGACACCGGATAGAATTCGGGAATGAGGCCGGGGGGGACAGGGGGACACGGCGGGGAATCACGGCGGGGAATCACGGCGGGGACACCGGGAGGGACAGGGGGGGTGAGGGAAAGGGGGTGACACAGGGAGGCGACACCGGGGGGATCGAGGCGGGGAGGGGGACATGAGGGTGGCCTTGCCGAGGAGCAGCGAGGGGAGCGACACCGCGACACGAAAACCGGCAGGGATCGCGCACAGCGGGGCAGCACCGAGAACGAGCCGAACCACGGGAAGCGTGTGGGGGAACACCGGCGAAACGCCACGGGCGCACCTGTATGAGGGCCCGGTACTCCTCTCGCAGCCGCTCGGCCCAGCCCTCACGGTCCCGAGGCCCAGCCGGCGCTCGTAGCAGCGGCAGCTCCGCCACGGCCCGCCGCGCGGCCGCGTCCGCCATGGCCGGGCCCCGCCATGCCGCCCCGCCGGAAGTGACGTGGCGCCGCCGCGCGGCCCCGCCGCGCCGCCATCTTCTCTGAGGGTGGTGCGGCAAGGGAGAGTGACGTCACGGCCGCCATCTTGCGTGAGGGCACGCCCGGCGTGTGTAGGGCGCCCAGCCGCCGCCATCTTTAGTGCTGGCAGGGAGGAGTGAGGTGGTCGGGGCTCAGCTGGGAGAGCGGCGGCCCCCCACCCCAGGGACCCCTCACCCCAGGGACCCCTCACCCCAGGGACCCCCCACCCCAGGGACCCTCCACCCCAGGGACCTCCCACCCCAGGGACCACCACCAATTTGAATCCTGGCTGATCTGAGAATGCCAAAGGTATCCTGCAAAATGACATCAGGAACCTGGGGGTGGGAGTTCAGTTTCCCAGGGAAAAGGGCCACCGTCCGTATCCAAGACCATGGGTCCAGGACAGCCATTTTGCCGCCTAGATTTCGAGACGGATCAGGATTTCTCCCAGACCCAAGGTACCACAAATTAGAATCCTGGCTGACCTGAGAGTGCCAAAGGTATCCTGCAAAATGACATCAGGAACCTGGATGGGGGTGTTCAGTTTCCCAGGGAAAAGGGCTACCGTCCGTATCCAAGACGCCGTGCCTGGGACCGGCCTTCCGCCGCCTAGATTTCGAGACGGATCAGGATTTCTCCCAGACCCAAGGTACCACAAATTGGAATCCTGGCTGGCCTGAGAGTGCCAAAGGTATCCTGCAAAATGACATCAGGAACCTGGATGGGGGTGTTCAGTTTCCCAGGGAAAAGGGCTACCGTCCGTATCCAAGACGCCGGACCCCGGACCGGCCTTCCGCCGCCTAGATTTCGAGACGGATCAGGATTTCTCCCAGACCCAAGGTACCACAAATTGGAATCCTGGCTGGCCTGAGAGTGCCAAAGGTATCCTGCAAAATGACATCAGGAACCTGGGGGTGGGAGTTCAGTTTCACAGGGAAAAGGGCCACCGTCCGTATCCAAGACCACGGGTCCAGGACAGCCATTTTGCCGCCTGGATTTCGAGACGGATCAGGATTTCTCCCAGACCCAAGGTACCACAAATTGGAATCCTGGCTGACCTGAGAGTGCCAAATGTGTCCAGCAAAATGACATCAGGAACCTGGATGGGGGTGTTCAGTTTCCCAGGGAAAAGGGCTACCGTCCGTATCCAAGACGCCGTGCCCGGGACCGGCCTTCCACCGCCTAGATTTCGAGACGGATCAGGATTTCTCCCAGACCCAAGGTACCACAAATTGGAATCCTGGCTGGCCTGAGAGTGCCAAAGGTATCCTGCAAAATGACATCAGGAACCTGGATGGGGGTGTTCAGTTTCCCAGGGAAAAGGGCCACCGTCCGTATCCAAGACGCCGTGCCCAGGACCGGCCTTCCGCCGCCTAGATTTCGAGACGGATCAGGATTTCTCCCAGACCCAAGGTACCACAAATTAGAATCCTGGCTGGCCTGAGAGTGCCAAAGGTATCCTGCAAAATGACATCAGGAACCTGGGGGTGGGAGTTCAGTTTCCCAGGGAAAAGGGCTACCGTCCGTATCCAAGACCACGGGTCCAGGACAGCCATTTTGCCGCCTAGATTTCGAGACGGATCAGGATTTCTCCCAGACCCAAGGTACCACAAATTGGAATCCTGGCTGAGCTGAGAGTGCCAAATGTGTCCTGCAAAATGACATCAGGAACCTGGATGGGGGTGTTCAGTTTCCCAGGGAAAAGGGCTACCGTCCGTATCCAAGACGCCGTGCCCGGGACCGGCCTTCCGCCGCCTAGATTTCGAGACGGATCAGGATTTCTCCCAGACCCAAGGTACCACAAATTAGAATCCTGGCTGAGCTGAGAGTGCCAAAGGTATCCTGCAAAATGACATCAGGAACCTGGGGGTGGGAGTTCAGTTTCCCAGGGAAAAGGGCCACCGTCCGTATCCAAGACCACGGGTCCAGGACAGCCATTTTGCGGCCTAGATTTCGAGACGGATCAGGATTTCTCCCAGACCCAAGGTACCACAAATTAGAGTCCTGGCTGAGCTGAGAGTGCCAAAGGTATCCTGCAAAATGACATCAGGAACCTGGATGGGGGTGTTCAGTTTCCCAGGGAAAAGGGCTACCGTCCGTATCTAAGACGCCGTGCCCGGGACCGGCCTTCCGCCGCCTAGATTTCGAGACGGATCAGGATTTCTCCCAGACCCAAGGTACCACAAATTAGAATCCTGGCTGGCCTGAGAGTGCCAAAGGTATCCTGCAAAATGACATCAGGAACCTGGGGGTGGGAGTTCAGTTTCACAGGGAAAAGGGCCACCGTCCGTATCCAAGACCACGGGTCCAGGACAGCCATTTTGACGCCTAGATTTGAGACGGATCAGGATTTCTCCCAGACCCAAGGTACCACAAATTAGAATCCTGGCTGACCTGAGAGTGCCAAATGTGTCCTGCAAAATGACATCAGGAACCTGGATGGGGGTGTTCAGTTTCCCAGGGAAAAGGGCTACCGTCCGTATCCAAGACGCCGTGCCCGGGACCGGCCTTCCGCCGCCTAGATTTCGAGACGGATCAGGATTTCTCCCAGACCCAAGGTACCACAAATTGGAATCCTGGCTGGCCTGAGAGTGCCAAATGTGTCCTGCAAAATGACATCAGGAACCTGGATGGGGTGTTCAGTTTCCCAGGGAAAAGGGCCACCGTCCGTATCCAAGACGCCGTGCCTGGGACCGGCCTTCCGCCGCCTAGATTTCGAGACGGATCAGGATTTCTCCCAGACCCAAGGTACCACAAATTAGAATCCTGGCTGGCCTGAGAGTGCCAAAGGTATCCTGCAAAATGACATCAGGAACCTGGGGGTGGGAGTTCAGTTTCCCATGGAAAAGGGCTACCGTCCGTATCCAAGACCACGGGTCCAGGACAGCCATTTTGCCGCCTAGATTTCGAGACGGATCAGGATTTCTCCCAGACCCAAGGTACCACAAATTGGAATCCTGGCTGGCCTGAGAGTGCCAAATGTGTCCTGCAAAATGACATCAGGAACCTGGATGGGGGTGTTCAGTTTCCCAGGGAAAAGGGCTACCGTCCGTATCCAAGACGCCGTGCCCGGGACCGGCCTTCCGCCGCCTAGATTTCGAGACGGATCAGGATTTCTCCCAGACCCAAGGTACCACAAATTGGAATCCTGGCTGGCCTGAGAGTGCCAAAGGTATCCTGCAAAATGACATCAGGAACCTGGATGGGGGTGTTCAGTTTCCCAGGAAAAAGGGCTACCGTCCGTATCCAAGACGCCGTGCCCGGGACCGGCCTTCCGCCGCCTAGATTTCGAGACGGATCAGGATTTCTCCCAGACCCAAGGTACCACAAATTAGAATCCTGGCTGGCCTGAGAGTGCCAAAGGTATCCTGCAAAATGACATCAGGAACCTGGGGGTGGGAGTTCAGTTTCACAGGGAAAAGGGCCACCGTCCGTATCCAAGACCACGGGTCCAGGACAGCCATTTTGCCGCCTAGATTTCGAGACGGATCAGGATTTCTCCCAGACCCAAGGTACCACAAATTGGAATCCTGGCTGGCCTGAGAGTGCCAAATGTGTCCTGCAAAATGACATCAGGAACCTGGATGGGGGTGTTCAGTTTCCCAGGGAAAAGGGCTACCGTCCGTATCCAAGACGCCGTGCCCGGGACCGGCCTTCCGCCGCCTGGATTTCGAGACGGATCAAGATTTCTCCCAGACCCAAGGTACCACAAATTAGAATCCTGGCTGGCCTGAGAGTGCCAAAGGTATCCTGCAAAATGACATCAGGAACCTGGATGGGGGTGTTCAGTTTCCCGGGGAAAAGGGCTACCGTCCGTATCCAAGACGCCGTGCCCGGGACCGGCCTTCCGCCGCCTAGATTTCGAGACGGATCAGGATTTCTCCCAGACCCAAGGTACCACAAATTGGAATCCTGGCTGAGCTGAGAGTGCCAAATGTGTCCTGCAAAATGACATCAGGAACCTGGATGGGGGTGTTCAGTTTCCCAGGGAAAAGGGCTACCGTCCGTATCCAAGACGCCGTGCCCGGGACCGGCCTTCCGCCGCCTAGATTTCGAGACGGATCAGGATTTCTCCCAGACCCAAGGTACCACAAATTAGAATCCTGGCTGGCCTGAGAGTGCCAAAGGTATCCTGCAAAATGACATCAGGAACCTGGGGGTGGGAGTTCAGTTTCCCAGGGAAAAGGGCCACCGTCCGTATCCAAGAATACGGGTCCAGGACAGCCATTTTGCGGCCTAGATTTCGAGACGGATCAGGATTTCTCCCAGACCCAAGGTACCACAAATTGGAATCCTGGCTGAGCTGAGAGTGCCAAATGTGTCCTGCAAAATGACATCAGGAACCTGGATGGGGGTGTTCAGTTTCCCAGGGAAAAGGGCTACCGTCCGTATCCAAGACGCCGTGCCCGGGACCGGCCTTCCGCCGCCTAGATTTCGAGACGGATCAGGATTTCTCCCAGACCCAAGGTACCACAAATTAGAATCCTGGCTGGCCTGAGAGTGCCAAAGGTATCCTGCAAAATGACATCAGGAACCTGGATGGGGGTGTTCAGTTTCCCAGGGAAAAGGGCTACCGTCCGTATCCAAGACGCCGTGCCCGGGACCGGCCTTCCGCCGCCTAGATTTCGAGACGGATCAGCATTTCTCCCAGACCCAAGGTACCACAAATTAGAATCCTGGCTGGCCTGAGAGTGCCAAAGGTATCCTGCAAAATGACATCAGGAACCTGGGGGTGGGAGTTCAGTTTCCCATGGAAAAGGGCCACCGTCCGTATCCAAGACCACGGGTCCAGGACAGCCATTTTGCCGCCTAGATTTCGAGACGGATCAGGATTTCTCCCAGACCCAAGGTACCACAAATTAGAATCCTGGCTGGCCTGAGAGTGCCAAAGGTATCCTGCAAAATGACATCAGGAACCTGGATGGGGTTGTTCAGTTTCCCAGGGAAAAGGGCTACCGTCCGTATCCAAGACGCCGTGCCCGGGACCGGCCTTCCGCCGCCTAGATTTCGAGACGGATCAGGATTTCTCCCAGACCCAAGGTACCACAAATTGGAATCCTGGCTGGCCTGAGAGTGCCAAAGGTATCCTGCAAAATGACATCAGGAACCTGGGGGTGGGAGTTCAGTTTCCCATGGAAAAGGGCCACCATCCGTATCCAAGACCACGGGTCCAGGACAGCCATTTTGCCGCCTAGATTTCGAGACGGATCAGGATTTCTCCCAGACCCAAGGTACCACAAATTGGAATCCTGGCTGACCTGAGAGTGCCAAATGTGTCCTGCAAAATGACATCAGGAACCTGGATGGGGGTGTTCAGTTTCCCAGGGAAAAGGGCTACCGTCCGTATCCAAGACGCCGTGCCCGGGACCGGCCTTCCGCCGCCTAGATTTCGAGACGGATCAAGATCTCTACCAGACCCAAGGTACCACAAATTAGAATCCTGGCTGGCCTGATAGTGCCAAAGGTATCCTGCAAAATGACATCAGGAACCTGGGGGTGGGAGTTCAGTTTCCCATGGAAAAGGGCTACCGTCCGTATCCAAGACCACGGGTCCAGGACAGCCATTTTGCCGCCTAGATTTCGAGACGGATCAGGATTTCTCCCAGACCCAAGGTACCACAAATTGGAATCCTGGCTGGCCTGAGAGTGCCAAATGTGTCCTGCAAAATGACATCAGGAACCTGGATGGGGGTGTTCAGTTTCCCAGGGAAAAGGGCTACCGTCCGTATCCAAGACGCCGTGCCCGGGACCAGCCTTCCGCTGCCTAGATTTCGAGACGGATCAAGATTTCTCCCAGACCCAAGGTACCACAAATTAGAATCCTGGCTGGCCTGAGAGTGCCAAAGGTATCCTGCAAAATGACATCAGGAACCTGGGGGTGGGAGTTCCATTTCCCAGGGAAAAGGGCCACCGTTCGTATCCAAGACTATGGGTCCAGGACAGCCATTTTGCCGCCTAGATTTCGAGACGGATCAGGATTTCTCCCAGACCCAAGGTACCACAAATTAGAATCCTGGCTGGCCTGAGAGTGCCAAAGGTATCCTGCAAAATGACATCAGGAACCTGGATGGGGGTGTTCAGTTTCCCAGGGAAAAGGGCTACCATCCGTATCCAAGACGCCGTGCCCGGGACCGGCCTTCCGCCGCCTAGATTTCGAGACGGATCAGGATTTCTCCCAGACCCAAGGTACCACAAATTGGAATCCTGGCTGGCCTGAGAGTGCCAAATGTGTCCTGCAAAATGACATTAGGAACCTGGATGGGGGTGTTCAGTTTCCCATGGAAAAGGGCCACCGTCCGTATCCATGACCACGGGTCCAGGACAGCCATTTTGCCGCCTAGATTTCGAGACGGATCAGGATTTCTCCCAGACCCAAGGTACCACAAATTAGAATCCTAGCTGGCCTGAGAGTGCCAAATGTGTCCTGCAAAATGACATCAGGAACCTGGATGGGGGTGTTCAGTTTCCCAGGGAAAAGGGCTACCGTCCGTATCCAAGACGCCGTGCCCGGGACCGGCCTTCCGCCGCCTAGATTTCGAGACGGATCAGGATTTTTCCCAGACCCAAGGTACCACAAATTGGAATACTGGCTGGCCTGAGAGTGCCAAATGTGTCCTGCAAAATGACATTAGGAACCTGGATGGGGGTGTTCACTTTCCCAGGGAAAAGGGCTACCGTCCGTATCCAAGACGCCGTGCCTGGGACCGGCCTTCCGCCGCCTAGATTTCGAGACGGATCAGGATTTCTCCCAGACCCAAGGTACCACAAATTGGAATCCTGGCTGGCCTGAGAGTGCCAAAGGTATCCTGCAAAATGACATCAGGAACCTGGATGGGGGTGTTCAGTTTCCCAGGGAAAAGGGCTACCGTCCGTATCCAAGACGCCGTGCCCGGGACCGGCCTTCCGCCGCCTAGATTTCGAGACGGATCAGGATTTCTCCCAGACCCAAGGTACCACAAATTAGAATCCTGGCTGGCCTGAGAGTGCCAAAGGTATCCTGCAAAATGACATCAGGAACCTGGATGGGGGTGTTCAGTTTCCCAGGGAAAAGGGCTACCGTCCGTATCCAAGACGCCGTGCCCGGGACCGGCCTTCCGCCGCCTAGATTTCGAGACGGATCAAGATTTCTCCCAGACTCAAGGTAACACAAATTGGAATACTGGCTGGCCTGAGAGTGCCAAATGTGTCCTGCAAAATGACATTAGGAACCTGGATGGGGGTGTTCACTTTCCCAGGGAAAAGGGCTACCGTCCGTATCCAAGACGCCGTGCCTGGGACCGGCCTTCCGCCGTCTAGATTTCGAGACGGATCAGGATTTCTCCCAGACCCAAGGTACCACAAATTAGAATCCTGGCTGGCCTGAGAGTGCCAAAGGTATCCTGCAAAATGACATCAGGAACCTGGGGGTGGGAGTTCAGTTTCCCAGGGAAAAGGGCCACCGTCCGTATCCAAGACCACGGGTCCAGGACAGCCATTTTGCCGCCTAGATTTCGAGACGGATCAGGATTTCTCCCAGACCCAAGGTACCACAAATTGGAATCCTGGCTGGCCTGAGAGTGCCGAAGGTATCTTGCAAAATGACATCAGGAACCTGGATGGGGGTGTTCAGTTTCCCAGGGAAAAGGGCTACCGTCCGTATCCAAGACGTCATGCCCGGGACCGGCCTTCCGCCGCCTAGATTTCGAGACGGATCAGGATTTCTCCCAGACCCAAGGTACCACAAATTAGAATTCTGGCTGGCCTGAGAGTGCCAAAGGTATCCTGCAAAATGACATCAGGAACCTGGGGGTGGGAGTTCAGTTTCCCATGGAAAAGGGCCACCGTCCGTATCCAAGACCACGGGTCCAGGACAGCCATTTTGCCGCCTAGATTTCGAGACGGATCAGGATTTCTCCCAGACCCAAGGTACCACAAATTGGAATCCTGGCTGGCCTGAGAGTGCCAAAGGTATCCTGCAAAATGACATCAGGAACCTGGATGGGGGTGTTCAGTTTCCCAGGGAAAAGGGCTACCGTCCGTATCCAAGACGCCGTGCCCGGGACCGGCCTTCCGCCGCCTAGATTTCGAGACGGATCAGGATTTCTCCCAGACCCAAGGTACCACAAATTGGAATCCCGGCTGGCCTGAGAGTGCCAAATGTGTCCTGCAAAATGACATTAGGAACCTGGATGGGGGTGTTCAGTTTCCCAGGGAAAAGGGCTACCGTCCGTATCCAAGACGCCGTGCCTGGGACCGGCCTTCCGCCGCCTAGATTTCGAGACGGATCAGGATTTCTCCCAGACCCAAGGTACCACAAATTAGAATCCTGGCTGGCCTGAGAGTGCCAAAGGTATCCTGCAAAATGACATCAGGAACCTGGGGGTGGGAGTTCAGTTTCCCATGGAAAAGGGCTACCGTCCGTATCCAAGACCACGGGTCCAGGACAGCCATTTTGCCGCCTAGATTTCGAGACGGATCAGGATTTCTCCCAGACCCAAGGTACCACAAATTGGAATCCTGGCTGGCCTGAGAGTGCCAAAGGTATCCTGCAAAATGACATCAGGAACCTGGATGGGGGTGTTCAGTTTCCCAGGGAAAAGGGCTACCGTCCGTATCCAAGACGCCGTGCCCGGGACCGGCCTTCCGCCGCCTAGATTTCGAGACGGATCAGGATTTCTCCCAGACCCAAGGTACCACAAATTAGAATCCTGGCTGGCCTGAGAGTGCCAAATGTGTCCTGCAAAATGACATCAGGAACCTGGATGGGGGTGTTCAGTTTCCCAGGGAAAAGGGCTACCGTCCGTATCCAAGACGCCGTGCCTGGGACCGGCCTTCCGCCGCCTAGATTTCGAGACGGATCAGGATTTCTCCCAGACCCAAGGTACCACAAATTGGAATCCTGGCTGGCCTGAGAGTGCCAAATGTGTCCTGCAAAATGACATCAGGAACCTGGATGGGGGTGTTCAGTTTCCCAGGGAAAAGGGCTACCGTCCGTATCCAAGACGCCGTGCCCGGGACCGGCCTTCCGCCGCCTGGATTTCGAGACGGATCAAGATTTCTCCCAGACCCAAGGTACCACAAATTAGAATCCTGGCTGGCCTGAGAGTGCCAAAGGTATCCTGCAAAATGACATCAGGAACCTGGGGGTGGGAGTTCAGTTTCCCAGGGAAAAGGGCCACCGTCCGTATCCAAGACCACGGGTCCAGGACAGCCATTTTGCCGCCTAGATTTCGAGACGGATCAGGATTTCTCCCAGACGCAAGGCACCACAAATTGGAATCCTGTGTGGCCTGAGAATGCCAAATGTGTCCTGCAAAATGACATCAGGAACCTGGATGGGGGTGTTCAGTTTCCCAGGGAAAAGGGCCACCGTCCGTATCCAAGACGCCGTGCCCGGGACCGGCCTTCCGCCGCCTAGATTTCGAGACGGATCACGATTTCTCCCAGACCCAAGGTACCACAAATTAGAATCCTGGCTGGCCTGAGAGTGCCAAAGGTATCCTGCAAAATGACATCAGGAACCTGGATGGGGGTGTTCAGTTTCCCAGGGAAAAGGGCTACCGTCCGTATCCAAGACGCCGTGCCCGGGACCGGCCTTCCGCCGCCTAGATTTCGAGACGGATCAGGATTTCTCCCAGACCCAAAGTACCACAAATTAGAATCCTGGCTGGCCTGAGAGTGCCAAAGGTATCCTGCAAAATGACATCAGGAACCTGGATGGGGGTGTTCAGTTTCCCAGGGAAAAGGGCTACCGTCCGTATCCAAGACGCCGTGCCCGGAACCGGCCTTCCGCCGCCTAGATTTCGAGACGGATCAGGATTTCTCCCAGACCCAAGGTAACACAAATTGGAATCCTGGCTGAGCTGAGAGTGCCAAATGTGTCCTGCAAAATGACATCAGGAACCTGGATGGGGGTGTTCAGTTTCCCAGGGAAAAGGGCTACCGTCCGTATCCAAGACGCCGTGCCCGGGACCGGCCTTCCGCCGCCTAGATTTCGAGACGGATCAGGATTTCTTCCAGACCCAAGGTACCACAAAATGGAATCCTGGCTGGCCTGAGAGTGCCAAAGGTATCCTGCAAAATGACATCAGGAACCTGGGGGTGGGAGTTCAGTTTCCCATGGAAAAGGGCCACCGTCCGTATCCAAGACCACGGGTCCAGGACAGCCATTTTGCCGCCTAGATTTCGAGACGGATCAGGATTTCTCCCAGACCCAAGGTACCACAAATTGGAATCCTGGCTGGCCTGAGAGTGCCGAAGGTATCCTGCAAAATGACATCAGGAACCTGGATGGAGGTGTTCAGTTTCCCAGGGAAAAGGGCTACCGTCCGTATCCAAGACGCCATGCCCGGGACCGGCCTTCCGCCGCCTAGATTTCGAGACGGATCAGGATTTCTCCCAGACCCAAGGTACCACAAATTAGAATTCTGGCTGGCCTGAGAGTGCCAAAGGTATCCTGCAAAATGACATCAGGAACCTGGGGGTGGGAGTTCAGTTTCCCATGGAAAAGGGCCACCGTCCGTATCCAAGACCACGGGTCCAGGACAGCCATTTTGCCGCCTAGATTTCGAGACGGATCAGGATTTCTCCCAGACCCAAGGTACCACAAATTGGAATCCTGGCTGGCCTGAGAGTGCCAAAGGTATCCTGCAAAATGACATCAGGAACCTGGATGGGGGTGTTCAGTTTCCCAGGGAAAAGGGCTACCGTCCGTATCCAAGACGCCGTGCCCGGGACCGGCCTTCCGCAGCCTAGATTTCGAGCCGGATCAGGATTTCTCCCAGACCCAAGGTACCACAAATTGGAATCCTGGCTGAGCTGAGAGTGCCAAATGTGTCCTGCAAAATGACATCAGGAACCTGGATGGGGGTGTTCAGTTTCCCAGGGAAAAGGGCTACCGTCCGTATCCAAGATGCCGGACCCCGGACCGGCCTTCCGCCGCCTAGATTTCGAGACGGATCAGGATTTCTCCCAGACCCAAGGTACCACAAATTAGAATCATGGCTGAGTTGAGAGTGCCAAAGGTATCCTGCAAAATGACATCAGGAACCTGGGGGTGGGAGTTCAGTTTCCCATGGAAAAGGGCCACCGTCCGTATCCAAGACCACGGGTCCAGGACAGCCATTTTGCCGCCTAGATTTCGAGACGGATCAGGATTTCTCCAGACCCAAGGTACCACAAATTGGAATCCTGGCTGACCTGAGAGTGCCAAATGTGTCCTGCAAAATGACATCAGGAACCTCGATGGGGGTGTTCAGTTTCCCAGGGAAAAGGGCTACCGTCCGTATCCAAGACGCCGTGCCCGGGACCGGCCTTCCGCCGCCTAGATTTCGAGACGGATCAGGATTTCTCCCAGACCCAAGGTACCACAAATTAGAATCCCTGCTGGCCTGAGAGTGCCAAAGGTATCCTGCAAAATGACATCAGGAACCTGGGGGTGGGAGTTCAGTTTCCCATGGAAAAGGGCTACCGTCCGTATCCAAGACCACGGGTCCAGGACAGCCGTTTTGCCGCCTAGATTTCGAGACGGATCAGGATTTCTCCCAGACCCAAGGTACCACAAATTAGAATCCTGGCTGGCCTGAGAGTGCCAAAGGTATCCTGCAAAATGACATCAGGAACCTGGATGGGG
>JACEWE010000063.1:8782-48129 GCA_014839755.1 Sylvia borin
TGTGAAGCAGCAGGGCTTTGTGGAACCAGGAGGCCACTGTGGCATTCCAGGCCCTCGTGGAGCCAAAGGGCCATTGTGACCCTGCAGGACACAGTGGATCCATGGAGACCATTGTGACATTGCAAAGGCCCCAGGGAATCATGGAGACCATGGTGACACTGCAGGGCCCCACAGAACCAAAGGGCCACGGTGACCCTGCTGGGCCTCATGGAAGCAAGGGGCCTTTGGGACACCTCAGAAGCAAGGAGAACATTGTGACACTGCAGGGCCTCATGGAGCCAAGGGAGCATGGAACAGATGTGGCTGGTTTGGCCTCCCAGGGACCACCTGACAGGTCCAGCTGATCATGGAATGCTGAGGGCTGCCTCTCATCAGCCCCTGCAGCACTGGGGCTCTGTGCTTTCCTTCCTATGGAAAAGAATCATCCATATTTCCAGGTGCCTGTGGCCAAAACTGCTACTCCCTCAGAAAAATTCCCTATATGGAAGGGTTCTCCCAGACAAAAGGTTCATGGACAGAGAGCTCTGGCTGGCCTCAGCCTCTGGTGGTCAGCTCTCATCTCAAAGAGGCCCTGAGGAAAGGATTTGAAGAAGTTTTGACTACTGGAACATCAATGAGTCTCTCATTATCTGAAAAACTCAGACACTCTTCTGATTATAGGTGTCTTTTTTTTCCTCATTGTGTATTATGCATGAAATATTATTTTCAGCTAAAAAATAGTAGTCCTATGACTCTTCTCGTGTGATCTGACACAAAACACCTCCTCTACATATGGCTCCAGGTCACCTGTAGAAGCAAAGACAATTAAGGATCCAGCAGGAATTCTTTGTCTCTGCTCCCATGTGTCCCATCTCCTCTGGAGCTGGAGGTGCAGCCCCAGCACTGGGGAGGGCTCAAGGGGTCACAAGCTCAGCTCCCACACAGAGAACCTGCAGACCCTGGGCTGCCCCTCTCAGCCTCAGTGCCCAGAGCCTTTCTGCAACCTTCCCCCTGGAGCTGCTGCTTCCCTGCAGCCCTGACCATGGACAGCAGCAGAACCTGGTGTGTCCCGAGCAGCAGGGACACCTTCCACCGCACCAGATTGCTCCATGGAACTGGCCTTGAACCCCTCCAGAGGTGAGGAGTCTGCAGCCTCTCTGCGTAACCCGTGCCAGGGCCTCACCACCCTGACTGGGAAGAATTTCTTCGCAATTATCCCATCCAAACCTGCCCTCCTTCTCCTCATGGCTATTCCCCCTTGTCCTGTCACTCCAGGCCATGGTCCAAAGTCCATCTCCAGTTCTCCCAAAGCCCCTTTAGGTGCTGGAATGGGCTCTAATGTCCCAAATGCATAGCCAAAAAGAGCATTGGGACACTGTGGGGCGTGATGGAACTGATGAGAATAGGGTGACACAGTGAGACCTTATGGACACAAGCTTCCATTGGGACACTTTGGGGTCTCATGTATCCAGGAGTCCAACTGTGACACTGCAGAGCCAAGGAGATCATTAGGACACAGCAGGGTCTCATGGATCCAAGGGGCCAGTTTGTCATTTTAAGCCCATGGAAGCGTGAGGCCATTGTGGCACTGCTACCAGAAATGGGAAAAAATAAAAGAAACTGCTTAACACCAAGGGACCAGGAAGATGCAGCATTCCTTGATCAACCAGATGCACAAGGGGGAAGACCTCCTATCAAACTGTAAATGCTGAACACAGACAAATTCCTGCTCACAGGCTGTTATGTACATACAGATTTAGTGATTGACAAAGAAAAGAATGTTCAAATGATAATATTATCTTGAAATCATTAACATTTTCTCACCTCCGTTTATAGATGTGTTGTTCTGTCTTGGGTGTCTCTTTGGTGATCCTTGGTGGTTGGTGCTGCCAGGGTCACACCTGACTGCCCAGTGAACTATTAAAAGTTGGCACAACTGGAGCTGGTCACATTCCAATTCTCCTCCTTACACAACGGACATTGTGCAGTTCCATAGGCCAGTGGGTTTTGAAGAACAAGCATTGTGTGTGCTCACCAGGTGGAGATGGTTTTACAACTGGTGACATGCCACATTTGAGGCTTCTGAAGCTCCTCTTCTCTCCAAGCCTTCCCAAGCCTGACACTGGTGTCTGCTGGAATTCAGTCTCCCTCCCCATCCCACAGCAGCCCTGCCTTTCCCTGCTCCAGCCTTGGTCTCCAGCACAGCCATGGAGGCTCTCTGGGCTCTGGACTTTTCCTGCAGCCCCCAAGGGCAGCTGAGCTGTGCCTTTGGCACAGTCAGCCCTGGCCAGCGCAGGCAATGCCCAGCAGTTCCTGGTGTGTGCCTGGCCTTGCTGTCAGCCCCGGCAGCGGCTGCGTGGCCCCTTTGTGCCGCGCTGGCCCAGCCATGGTGCCACAGCCCCTGTGCCGGCCCAGGGCAGGACAGGAGCATTGCGGGTGGGAACGGCCCCTGTGCCGTGGGGCCACAGCAGCCTTGGGGCTCTGTGCCCCATGGCCTCCCTGCTGGGCAGCCTCTGCCAGCTCCTGCACAGCCCGTGGGCCCTGTGGGCCTGCACAGACAGCCCTGCCCCGGGCTCTGCCGGGCTCTGGGCCAGCAGAGAGGCCGGGCAGGGCTGGCCATGGCCGGGAACAGGCCCTGAGCCCCGCAGGAGGATGGAGCTGGGCCACAGCCAAAGGGCCCCGCAAACCTGGGCTGGGCAGCCGGGGCTGCCAACGCCTGGGGACAGAGGCTGCCATTGGGGACAAATGTCCTGGGCCCCCTCCCTGCTGTGCCCATGCCACCAAGGGCACAGAGCAGCCTCCTCTCTGGGCCACTTGCCTGTTTTCAGTGCCTTCCACAGGCGCTGGCCCTGCCCCACACGGCCTGGGCTGAGTCCTGCCCCTGCACGCTGCCACAGGCTGAGATGGACACTGATGGTTTCTGTGGCAGGCTCTCTGAGCCCAGCCCAGCTCCCTGCCAGCTCTGCCAGCTGCCCTGAGCTCTGTGCAGCACCAAGGGCCTCTCCCCAGCCCAGCCCAGCCGGCTCTGGCCCCACAGCTCTGCTCAGGGCAGGCTGCTCTGGGCAGGGGCCCCACGGCCTCAGCCCCTGGCAAGGGCACAGCAGCAGCTGCAGCTCAGAGAGGGCTCAGCCCCAGCCATGGGGAAGGTGCTGGGAAAAGGAGGGAAAAGGAGGCTCCCTGTGTGCCCTGCTCTCCTCTCCAGGAGATGCTGAGAGCTCTGCAGCCCCTGCTGCCATCCCACGTGCCCAGGCCAGCACAACAGCCCCGGCCTTGGGGCCCTCCAGAGCTGCTCCTGCTCCAGGCCCAGGGCCCATCCCAGCGCTGGGGCAGCCACAAAGCTGTGCCCATTTCTGTTCATGGCTGCCCCGATGAGGATGGATCCTCAGACACTTGCAGGTTTCTGATTGTGCAGATTTTTAGAGAATTAATTCGTGTTTTATAGAAATATATGGTTCAAAAGGATTTAGAAACCAAGAAATAAAAGTCAATTGGGAAACTGCAGCCTCTGCCGGGAACAGGGGAAGCAGCACATTTGAAATAGAAGGAAGGGTGTCTCCACCAGGAGATGGATTTCCTCAGAAGATGGGATTACCAACGACCCAGTGATCAGCACCTGATGGAAATCTTATCTACATCAGCCTGGGTGTGCATCCCAATACCAGGTTCCTGTAAATGTAATCAGGTGTCCAGCCCTGCCCAGAAAGCTATTCATCGGACTGGCAGAGGAGAAGAAAAGAAACATGAATATGGAACAGTGACACAGTGGACAAAAGGATGAGGCTACCTTCTTTCTGGAGGAAAAACTGTATAAATCCGGCCCTGCAAAAGCGAACTTTGTGAACAGGGCGAGATACGGCGCGATAGAGGCCGGATCTAAGGTTCACCCAGTACCGATCCCGGGCGCGGTGCTGTCCTTTGCTTGTGGCTTTTTCTAATTTCTATTTGGCAATATTTCTCAATAGAATGGCTTATTGATGAGATTGGCTGATTGCCTATTACACTGATGAATTTTACTTTTTCAGAAGCCTCTTCTTCCTTGAGTTCTTCAGTTGAGAAATTCAGTGAGAAAAGATCATAAACATTTGTTCAAAACACCCACTCAACACAAGCCCCTTGGAAAAAAAATCTAAGGTTTCAATTCTTTTGTGATTAATTAGAGAGATTTCAGAAGTTCAAAAAACTTCTCAAGAACTCAAAATAAGATTGAAACACTGAAGTTTCTTGAAGGTTTAATGGGGCCCTCTGAGGGACACAACTGAGAAAGTGTCCCCAGGTTCCAGTTAGAGCAGAACACTGCAGACAGTGATGACAGGTGGGGACAAACAAGGCAAAGGTGTCTCTGATGCTGAGCAAACCTGGATGTGTTCCAGGAATGCCAAGGGCCTAGGCCTGAGCCCCAGCCCCTGCCAGCGCACATCCCTCCTTGCTCAGGGCTCTTCCCAGGGCACTGGGATGTGGGGATGTGCAATGCCAAGGGCAGCACCATGGGGCAGCCCCTGCCAGGCTGCTGAGCAGGGACAAGGAGGCAATGAGGCCCCAGGGCAGCAAGGGTCACTTGTCCCCTGCTGGCCTCAGGCCCAGGGCCAGCAGCCATGGCCAAAGTGCTGCAGGAGTTGGCTCTGGCAGGGCCTTGCAGCTGCTGCCCATCCCTGTGCCCTGTGCAGCCCAGGCTGTCCTACGGTGTCCATGCCCTGTGCCTCTGTCCCTGCAGGCTGTCGTCACCCCCCGGCTGCCCCACCTGGCTGGGCCCTTCCTTTGCTGACAGCTCTGCGTCCTGCCTGCCTCTGCCTGGGCACACAGAGCCTTGGGCTGCTCCAGACTCCTTCTGGGGGACGTGTTGCACCACAGCCCTGCCCTGGGAGGGAAATTCCTTTCTTGATTTTTTTTCCAGTCTGGGCATCCCTGGGTGTCCTTGGCATTAATTTTTTCTTTTCTGGCTGTTCTCTACTATATCAAAAGGATCCACCATCTCTGAAACCAACTCTCAGTCCTACCCCGGGCTCTTAACCCCTCTCCTCAGTCTGCACTGCAGCGAGCACAGAGCTCCTTTGTCCCTATACAGTGGCCGTGTGCTTGAGGCCATGGGCACCTGGACAAGAAGAATGGTTCTTTTCTATAGAAAGGAAACCACAGAACCCCAGGTTTTGAAGGCAGCTTAGAGGCACTCACCTGAGGCCAAGGCAAGCTCGACCTGTCTGTTCTTGCAGCTTTTGTCTGAAGGGAACCCTTGGATATATGGGGAGTTCTGGAGGTGGAATTCCATTTCAGCTGTGGGTGTGTGGACAAGAATGTCAGTTCTTCTCCACAGGAAGGGAAGTGCAGGGCCCCAGTGTTCCAAAGGCAGATGAGAGCTGGCCCTCACAAAGCCAAGGGAACCCAGACATTCCTGGCAGCTTTTGTCTGGGAGTTATCCTAGGATAGAAGGAATTTTGGAGACAGATTCCTCATCTTGGCTGAGGACACCTGGATTTGAAAGGAGTTTTCCTCCATGGGAAGAGAGGCATGGCCCACCAGTGTTTTGAAGGGAGCTAAGAGGTGGCCCCTAGAGGCCAAGGCAATCCTGGGCTGTCTGTCCTGGCAGATTTCATACGTGAACAACCCTTGGATATAATCCAATTTGCAGGGAGAATCCCAGTTTTGGCAATGGGTCCCTGGAGGAGAAGGACAGTTTTTTCCTATAGGAAGGACAGCACAGAACTCCAGTGTTATGAGTAAAAATTGTAAAATGTTCAAACTACACATGATGTCCTTACCTGTTTCTGTTCCAACTTTGTTACCTGTTCTTGTTCCAACCCCAGTTGAAATTCCCAGTTAATGTACCGACCCTTTTCGATTCTAAGAGTTCATTGTTAAAAAGTTCTTATCTGTTTTATTACCCTACCTTTAGTTGTTTGTACCCCTCATTCCCTTGTAACTCGTCGGGTAATCCAGCCGCTGCTCCCTAGAATAGACTTCCGTATTTCCCATAAGGCCTTGCGCACATATGCATATTAAAATCATATTGCCGCCTGAGAATAAAACAACCCTAAACAACGAGCCACCTTAAAGGAACACAAAAAACTCCACCTTATGGACTGTGAAGAACTTAAGGAAGCTAACTACACCGATTTCAGCCCAACAAGTGAGTCACCACAACTTGAACAGCACCCAAGCACGGAGACCCCCTCGAACTTCTCAGCTGAAAGTGAGTCTCTGGACGATCCTGGCGAGGGAAGAGGCTCCAGTCCTGCCGGAAACGACAGCCCTGCGTGGCCCTCCTCCTGGACATTGACCATCGGGAGCAGCGATGGCGGCGCGCACCCCGAGCCCCCACCTCTAGGCCCCTCTCTAATAAAGGCTGAACAAAGGAGCAGAAGGTCTCCTGGCCCTTTTCTTTTTTACAGTCTGGGAACTCGTCCGGGATCGACCACGCCCACGAGGACCGAGGAGGACCGGCCACCCACTTCGGACCTTCGTGGGACCGCTGGCGACGCCCCGGACTGGAGGGAGGCCTAGAGGGAGTCGACGGCGAGGAGCACCGGACTGGGTAAGAACCTCCGGTGGCGGGATCGGGCAGGAGGCGCGCGAGTGGTGGTGTGAGTGAGACGGGGGCCGGCAGCTCGGACTCCCGAAGCGATTGTGGACTCCCTGGTACCACGGTTCCGGACTCCCACGAGGGGGCCGGCTGGGAACGGGAGGAAGCGAGTCAGGCCCTAATAGGGCCCAGAGGAACGTGTGAAGATGCCTCTTGGGGGGGTTTCGAAGGGCAGCGCGTAAGCGACCCCCAACGACTAAAAGACCCTTGAAGGTACCGGGATAGGGAGGGAAATCCGGACCCCTAGGAACCGAGTCCCGGGATAAGGCACAGGGAGGAAGCGAAGTCAGGGCCTGTCCTCAGGGAGGAGGATGAGGCAGGGAGGACTTCACAGTTTCCGCTTGGACCTGGCCTTTAGGTCAAGACCCAGGGTATTGGGAGGGGATAGCGCTTAACCCATTGGGACCAAACCCTGGCATCTTGGGTGAAGGGGATAAGGGTGTGGGGGAGAGATTAGCTCGTCAGGACCCCCACCAAACTCCCTGTTTATTCTGTTAATTTAAGCAACAGCTTTTTCTTTCCTTTGGTTGAGTGTATAGCCTCTGACATTCGGTAGAGGTGGTTTACGAATTCTTTTCAGTGTTGTGAGAGTTTGTTTTTGGTGCGTCAGTTGTTGTTTTGCCCATCTGTATCTTTCCGTTCGGGTAGGGGCACGTTATTCTTCTTTTAGACCCAGTTTAGAAAATGGGACAGTTCGTAAGTAAGCAAAACCCCTCGAAAAGGAAGGGCAGGAAAGCGAGAACCATCCCTCCAAATAGTCCTCTTGGGAAGATGTTAGACAAATGGGAAGAAAATGAGGCTACCAGAGGGCTCGATAAAATCAAAATGATACATTTCTGTATGGAGGAATGGCCAAAGTTAGAACTAGAGTGGCCGTGGTTTGGTTCTCAAGATACATGGATGTGTACCCAACTCAGGAAACACCTAAGAGATCAGGTTGAGCCAGATGAAGAGCAATTAACATATGCTAACTGTTGGAAATGTGAAAGCATAGGAGATAAGACTGTGAAGGTCTGTAAGTTGCAAGAAGCAAAGGGTGAAAGAACTAAGTCAGAAAAGGAACCACAAGATAAGTGATGGGACCCCCTTAACCACTTACCTCCCCCTTTTTACCCTGGACTTCCCCTTAACCCTCCAGTTCCAATATCAGAAATAGAACTCCGTCCCTTGGTCCCCCAGCCTGAACCTCCGGCCCAAGTCTTACAAAGACCTCCACAAGTCCACATACCCTTACCTCCTTCCCAGATCCCTGTTATCTCACCGCTTCTACCCCCTCAAAATGCTATACCCCTACCTCCTCCTCCGTCCTGTGTCCCTACCCCTTCCCAACGTCCACCAGCTCCTATACCCCCTTCACTATCCCAGATTCCCCAGGCTACCCCTCTTGTCCCAAACCCACCTCAGTCTCCTTCCTCTTCTGCACCTACTCCTCCTTCCCCGACCCCTGTTCCCATAACTCCCTCTGAACACTCTCTTGCTAACATGACCATCCCATTATCCTCCCAGATCCAGCCGATAATTACATCTCCCTCACCAGAGAATGTCCCCAAACCTCCTTTGCAGTGGGAAAGAGTAACCACCCCCGTTAATAGTGATGCCAGAACTAGAGATTCACAACCACCCCAAACCCCAAGTCAGGTTCAAGGCAGGACTCAGGGTGAGGGCCCATATTGTAATACCAGGTCCAAAACTCTCCGTGTGGACCGATTATTCCCCTTACGAGAAGTACCAATGGGTGGAGTGTTTGGTGGGGTTGGCTATGTAAATGCTCCTCTGACCTCCTCAGAGGTGAGAGGGTTCAAGAAGGAGATGGGGAATTTAGTTGAGGATCCAGTTGGAGTGGCCCAACAAGTAGATCAATTCCTAGGGCCCAATACTTATACTTGGAATGAATTAACCTCTATTTTTAAGATCTTATTTAGTCCTGAAGAGGTTAAGCTAATCAGGGCTGCAGGTATGAAAATTTGGGATACGGAGAACCAAGCAGGCCCCCCAGCTGACCGGAAACTACCACTTGATGATCCGGGCTGGGATCCAAATCAGGCACAGGACCGACACAGCATGGAAGAGTATCGGACCTTAATGATCCAAGGAATTAGAGAATCAGTTCCAAAAGGAAGCAATACCAAATTGGCTTTTGACTCAATGCAAGAGAAAGATGAAACACCTGCTGCACGGTTGAGTAGATTAAAGAAGAGCTTCCAACAATACTCCAACATAGATCCCGAAAGCCAAGAAGGACAAATTTTGCTAAAAGTGCAGTTTGTATCTAAATCATGGCCAGATATCAGAAGAAAATTAGAAAGAATTGAGGATTGGCAGGAGAAAGGGATCAATGAGCTATTAAAAGAGGCATTACGAGTATACTTACGGAGGGAAGAAGAAAAAGCAAAAAATAAAGCCAGGATGATGGTCGCAGTACCACGGGAAAGTTTAGGAACAGATAGGGGAGCAGTAGAGGAAAAGGACAGCCAGAACCCCTTGGGGAAAAGGCCACAGAGAAAACCCATTCTACCACCGTGGCACACCAAACCAAAACCTAATGAGAATAGAAAATGCTATTATTGTGGGGAAGTAGGACACATCAAAAAGGATTGCCAAAAAGTTAGCTTTGATGATGCAATCGCCAGGGAACAGAAAGCCCTAGAAAAAATGCTAAGAGGCCAGGACTAGGGCTGTCAGGGGCTTTATACTCTAGGGGATCCAATGCGTCATCTTATAGAGCCCTTGGTAAACTTTGAAGTGGGTCCCCATTACCAGGAGGTTGAGTTTTTGGTAGACACAGGTGCTGATAGGTCAAGTGTAAAAATAATCCCACCTGGAATAACAATTGGGTCAAAAACTTGTGAAGTTGTTGGGGCAGAGGGAAGACCTTTCACTGTCCAAGTATTGGAAGGAGTGGAAATACGAGGAAATTGTCGGTGTTGCTGGGTAGACTTAATCTACCTTCCAGATGCAGATAGCAATTTACTAGGTAGAGACCTGCAAGTCCAATTGGGAGTCGGTATTATTCCAGAGAAAGGAAAAATGGTAGTGAAAATGTTTAAACTAACCGAGGTAGACCTAGGACAGATCAACCCAGGAGTATGGGCAGAGGAAGGTAAATGTGGATTTATAGATATTCCTCCCATACAAGTGAATATCCAAGACGGACCACCTATTAGAATAAAGCAGTACCCCTTATCCTTGGAAAGTAAAAAAGGATTAGCACCTATCATTGAATCCCTCCTAAATGCAGGCATCTTGGAAAACTGTATGTCTCCCCATAACACCCCGATCCTCGCAGTTAAAAAGGCTGAAAATAAGTATAGACTTGTGCAAGATCTCCGAGAAATAAATAAAAGAACAATCACCCGGCACCCGACAGTGCAAAACCCATACACACTCCTCAATAAGATCCCAAATAAGCATGCATGGTTCACAACAATTGATCTAAAGGATGCTTTTTGGGCTTGTCCCCTCGCTGAAAACTGCCGTAATTGGTTTGCTTTTGAATGGGAACATCCAGAGGGAAATAGGAAATTACAGCTCAGGTGGACACGCCTTCCCCAGGGATTCTGTGAATCACCGAATCTTTTTGGGCAGGCCTTAGAAAAAATACTGGCATCATTCACTCCTGAAAATAGTATACAGGTTTTACAGTATGTAGATGACATCTTAGTATCTGGAGAAGAACAGGAGTCAGTCCGAGCAACCAGCATCAAATTATTAAATTATTTAGGTACAATTGGCCTAAAAGTTTCCAAAAATAAATTACAATTTGTAGAACCCCAAGTGACGTATCTGGGACACATAATTGGAAACGGCTATAAAAAACTGAGTCCAGAAAGGATTTCTGGTATTATGTCAATTACAGCCCCCAAAACAAAAAGAGATATTAGAAAAATATTGGGTCTATTTGGCTACTGTAAATGATGGCTGGAAAATTACACTCAAAGCGTTAAGTTCCTATATAATAAGCTGGTATGCCCGGACCCAATAGAATGGACTGAAGAAGACGAAGTCCAGTTAAAAAGCCTAAAAGCACAATTATCTTCAGCACCAGTCCTAGAATTGCCAGACCTAGACAAAGAATTCTACTTGTTTGTAAATGCAGAAGAAGGAGTTGCATATGGAGTGTTAGCACAGGAATGGGCAGGCTCAAAAAAACCCATAGCATATCTCTCAAAGTTTTTAGACCCCGTAGCTCGGGGGTGGCCAACCTGCCTGCAGGTAATTGCTGCCACCGCCCTATTACTTGAAGAAGCCCAAAAACTAACATTCCAAGGAAAGATCAAAGTATATACTCCACATGATGTCAAAAGCATACTAAGCCAAGGTGCACATAAATGGCTTTCAGACTCTCGGATCCTGAAATATGAAATTATATTAATAGATTCAAACAATCTTGAACTTGCAACCACCAGATTATTAAATCCAGCACAATTTTTATCAGGAGAGCCAGTATCTAACTTAGAGCATCAATGCCTAGATGCCATAAGCCTGCAAACCAAAGTCAGAGAAGACCTAAAAGATGCCCCTTTAGGTTATGGAGAAATCTTTTTCACAGATGGGTCCTCATGAATAATAAATGGCAAGTGAGCATCTGGTTATGCAATTGCTGCAGTGTCTGGAAGAGTAGACATAGAGGTCGTAGAAAAAGGTAAATTAGCAAACAAGTGGTCAGCCCAACTATGTGAAGTCTATGCTCTAAAGAGAGGGTTAGAATTACTGAAAAAGAAGTGTGGAACAATCTATACTGATTCAAAGTATGCTTTTGGAATTGTCCACACTTTTGGAAAAATATGGGAAGAAAGAGGATACTTGAATTCGAAAGGAAAAGACTTAGCCCATAGAGAACTAATCAAATCCACCCCAGAAGCCCTAATGACACCAAAGGAGATTGCAGTTGTCCATATAAGGGGCCACCAAAAGGGAAACTCAGTCGAAGTAGTTGGGAATCGAGTTGCTGATTTAGCAGCAAAAGAAGCAGCCCAAGGTCAGGAAGAACCCTCACAATTTCTTAGACTCACTAATACCTCAGAAAAAACAAAGGAAGAAACTTCAATAAACACACCTATATTTAGTGAACAAGAACTAAAGCTTATAAAAGAGCTAGAGCTAAAGCAAGGACCTCAAGGGGAATGGGTGCTCCCGGATGGAAGAAAATTCTTAAGCAAACCATTAGCGCGCAAAGTATTAGATGAAATACACAAACTAACACATTGGGGGACGCAGGGCCTATGTGATCATTTCTTGAGAGAAAACATCTGTATAGGCGTATATAATATAGCAAAGGCCATCACTCAGGGCTGTATAACATGCCAAAAAGTGAACCAGCGAGTAATGAGAAAACCCGTACCAGGGGGAAGAGAACTAGCAGAAAGGCCCTTCCAAAACGTGCAGATTGATTTCACTGAAATGCCTCCAGCGCAAGGATACAAACACCTGCTAGTGATCGTAGATCATTTGACCCACTGGCCAGAAGCGTTTCCAACCCGAAATGAAACAGCAAGGGTAGTAGTTAAGATACTTTTAGAACATATCATCCCTAGGTATGGGCTAATTAATAATATTGACTCTGATCAAGGCCCTCATTTCACAGCCAGGATCCTCCATGAAACTACTAATGCCCTGGGAATAAGGTGGAGATTACATACCCCATGGCACCCCCAAAGCTCTGGTCGGGTAGAACGAATAAACAAAACCATCAAAACAACCTTAACCAAATTAACTCTGGAAACAAAATTAGATTGGATAAAATGCCTTCCATTGGCCCTGCTACAAAAAAGAACCCGACCTCGAGCAGATTTGGGAGTATCCCCCTACGAAATGTTATTTGGACTCCCATTCCTAATCACCCCATATAGCACTGCTCAATATACAGAAGGGGAAGAAACATCGAGAAGATACCTAGAAACTGTTGTAAAAACACTAGAAAACCTCAGAAAGAAAGGATATCTCCCCCAAGCTCCTCCCTTAGAAGTAGACACACATCACATTAACCCTGGAGACTGGGTGCTCATAAAGTCCTGGACTAACTCTCCTCTCACTCCAAAGTTCGAAGGACCCTGTCAAGTTCAACTCACCACACACACGGCTGTGAGAACTCAGGAAAAAGGGTGGACACACGTGACACGAGTTAAAGGACCAGTGACACCACCGAGTGGAGAAAAAGACTCTAACTGGACTATTATCCCCAACACCAAAGACTTAAAGATAACCTTAAAAAAAACCCCCAGGAACTGAAAACCCCGATCAAGAACCAAAGTTATAATAGTTACTACTAAAAATAAGAGTTGTAATTGAAAGTTAATCTGTAATAAGTTACTGTTGCATGTTTCCTAATTGTTTATGAACTTATCCCCCCCAAGGTTAAATTGTAGCTACTACTAATTGAAATAAAACTCTACTTTCCTAAGCAGCACAGTCAAACAGTATTCCTCACTGAGCAATTTCTCCCAAAACCAACTAAAACAACAAAAAACCAACCTCGGACCCAGGCCCGAAAAGGCGTGAGGAAAGCCCCAAGAGGCAAGGCCAGGGGAGATCAAACATGGTTCCTACTGGACTCTTGGGAGTCACAGACCAGAGAAAGCCCAGAGAAACCATCGCAGGGCTCATGACAGGTCTAGTGATAATGATATACCTCACAAACGCCAAGGGAATGGATTCCTGCATAAAATGTTATTACCCTCTGTATAATGGAGAAGATCTAGAGTCCTTAATAAGGTTCCACACAAATTTGAGTCCCTCTTTTTACAATAAATCACAATTAGAGGAATGCCAAGAAAATGGAAAAACCTATTGGATCACCAGAAATACAGCCTCTTTTAGAGAACGTCTTTTGGGAGATTGCCCCATGAGGGATACCTGGCTCTGCTTAGAAAAGAATGAACTAATAAAGGGTGAACCTGATATAGTGAAGGAAAAAAGAGTAAACATGAAAGTAGGAGATAAAGAGTGGGAGAACTTGAGTGGGAAGAACTTGTTCATTGATTTGGTAGAAAAGATCAGCAAAGAATTGAATATAACCAACTGTTGGGTATGTGGGAACACAAAAATGTCAGATATTTGGCCTTGGGAAGGAATCAGCCTAAAACCCCGAGAAATTTTAAGCATAAAACAAATTGGGGAAAGTCAGAAAATACCCGGACATAGGGGGAGAGAAAAATGGGAATTGAAAACTAAGGTAATTGGAGAAGAATGTATTTTAAGAACAGGGAAAAGGTACAAAACCCCAGTAGGGCAAATGGCATGTAAAAGGTACCTTATAACAAAAAATTCAGGAAATAGGTGGGTCCCCCAAGAACCCAATCGATATTGGTCTTTAAGGAAAAAAGAAAAAGGGTGCATCTACCATGAAGGATATAACCTCTATGAATGTGCAGACAAGGGAATCAACCCTTTCTGGGAAATTAAAAGCTTATCAAAATATTGGGAATGTCCACATGAAAATGACGACAATTTCTGGGAAGCCCCAGAAAACTTTTTCTGGATTTGTGGGGATGCCGCTTATACCCATCTACCGGGAGACTGGTCGGGTAGTTGTACAATTGGAGTAATCAAGCCAGCTTTCTTCCTCCTTCCAAAAGAGGCCGGCTCAGGGCTTGGAATACCACTATATGACAACCTAGGAAAACCTAGAGCAACACTCACCCACAGACAGCCCGGATCCCTCAGGGCCCGCCTGCGCTGCCCTGACCCAGCCTCCAGAGAAAGAAAGGATCGGATTCCAGCGCTGTTTTCAGCACTGTTTTACTCACCCTGAGGTGACAGCAGGAGGCTGCTGCTGCCTTTGCCTTGGCAATTGTAGATCACGGCTGCTCTTGCCCCTCTTCTACTTGCCGCTTGGATTTTATCTGTAAAACTGCAATTGGCTCTATTTATCAGTACTACCCAGACTGCTTTCGTGATGGGGAACTCAGGATTTTGGTGTCAGACATCAAGATTAGGAGACCTCCAAATGCTCAGAAGTCCCTGAGCACAAAGTTGAGGAGAATTAAAATCACACAGGCCATGTTTGCAGTGCTCAAACACAGCTCTGTTGCTGGTGCTGCTGAAAGAGAATTAAGTGACAGAGGTCGTGACAAAAATTGCCTCTGGAGTGTTGAATAAAACGAAAAAAAAATCAACCAGGAGAAAGAGAAACCAGAACTTCTTGACTGGCTTCACTGTTCTTTCCGAGCAGCAGCAGAAAGTGGAGATGCCCAGAGGTATTTCAGCTGCTGCTGACCCCAGCTGGAGCCCAGCCTGCTGCCCAGGGCCAGCGGGAACCTGAGCCCAGCCCGGGCAGCTCCCGCAGTGTCGGGAGCTCAGCGCACGCGGGGCCAGCCCCAGAGCCCCGGGCACGGCCGCCCATTGCGGGGCAGCGGCGCAGGCGGAATGTCCTGCGGCCCAAACCTCCTGCTCCTGCCACACAGCGCCCATCCTTCTCCCCCTGCTCCTCCTCTCCCAGCACGGCACCAATTCCAGCTCGGAGGAGGCTTCCCCAGACAGGGCTCAGGCTCCTGTTTCAGCCTCAGTGTCCCTGCACAGGAACAGGGCATCTGCCAGGCAGTTCCACGAGCTCAGGGTTCCCATTTCATGGGAAATCTGAGATGCAAGTGGCCTTGTTAGAAAGGACAAAAGTGGAGGGAATGGATTGGAAATTATTAGGAAAAAACGACCCTTCCTACAGACAAAGTTCACCAAGTCATTCCCTGCATTTCTCCCTTCCAGTTTCTTTCTGTCATCTGCCGAAGGGTCCGGCTTGTTTTGGTGCTTTTCATGAAGAGATTGTACTCTTGATTTATACTAGTGCAAGAGATGTGGAAGTATCTAAACTGAACACAGGAACAAACTCCCTCTCTCTCATGGTTACGCATTCGCCAAATTTTAATTATCAACTGAGAGATAGGACTTTGGGAGAAAAGGGCAAAACAGGCACAACTTTAAATAATATCAGATAGATTTTATTACTACACTCTAACGAAAAAGAGGCAGAAAAACAAAATGAGACATTCTGAGACATTCAGACACTTCCCCCCCCCCCCCAAACTGTTCACATTGCCACTCACCACAGAGAGAAAACTATGATTTTCAGTCAGTCACCACCATTTAAACACGATTTTACATCACCTTGGGAGAGGAGCCTCTCTAGGGTTATGGAGAACACGCCACAAGAAAAAGGTCTGGTGGCTTTCACAGATCTATAACCGCCCGGAATTTTTGCAGATTCTGTGCAGTCTCACCCATATAACAGTTTTCTACACTGTTTATGGGCTTCCACGTGTTTGGGGTATCGTTTTAAGAATGCTTTTCCAGTACAAAACAGGGATTCTCTTCCATCTCTAAATTCGCCTCTATCTCAAAAGAAACAGAGACCTCCTTGTTCTTTCCCAGGAGCCAGGGACATATTCTATTCAAAATTCTCAATTAAAACCCATGTATATCAATACACACAACCCTTTGGCTAGAACTTGCATTCCCCCAAGCAGCATCAGGATATTACAAAAACAGTCCATTTTCCCCATAATTCACATCTAGAGAAGTCCGCTCACAAATGTCCACTTCCTCCATCCCATCTTCCAATAGTCTTTCTCAGTTCTTTCACTGACCTTGTCTCAATGCTGTCTCTCTACATTACAAATCACTCTGTCTTCCATGGAGGAGGGAAAAGGGTTAAAGTCTTTGCCCAGAGTTTTCTTTTCTCTCCAGCAGACTCCAGGAACTTCAAGGCCACAGGTGATGATGGGGGGAGGAAGGGGGAGAGAGAGAGAGAGCGCATGGTCAGGAATGCTGATGGAAGAAACCTCCTCCTCCCTGGTCACATCAAAAGCGACTCAAACTTGGATCAGCTTCCTGGAGCTCCGGAGAAAAGTTCTTAAAAAGTCTCTTCTCCTTTGGACCAGCAGCTCTGGCAATCAAGGTCTGGAGCACGGCCACCGTGGTCCTGGCGCAGGGCCAGACTGCTGGTCTGCAGTCCTCCTCCTCCTCCTCCTCTCCCCATCGGAGGAGCCGGGAGGGGACAGAGGGGACACGGCCAGCCTCAGCTGCTCTCCCACAGGCAGGGCCCTCCCCAATGCCCGGCAGGCCTGGCCCCAGGGGGCCCAGCCCGAACCCCAAATCACGAGTGATGTTACCTTCTCATCGGCCGGAAAAGAAAAGGACCAAGTCACTTGGGAACTTGCAATTTAAGACTGTGTTTCCAGAGCCGTAGAAACACTCCCATTCGTCAGCCAAGCTGTCAATCACAATCCATGCTAGAACTTCCTTAGGGAAAAAATACTTTTCACATTCATGCTAAACCACCACTCTGGGCCTTATGGAAACAAAGTCCTGCTGTGATACTGTGGGAGCCCTATGGAACCAAGAGGAAATTGTGATGCTGCAAAAGCCCCAAGGATCCAAGAACATGGAACAGGTCTGGCTGGTTTGGCCTTGGTGGGCCACCTGACTGGTCCAGCTGCCCTTGGCCTTGTTGAGGGCTGCTTTTCATCTCCTGAAACCCTGGAGTTCTGTGCTTTCCTTCCTGTGGGAAAGAACTGTCCTTCTCCTCCAGGGGTTCATGACCAAAACTGGGATTCTACCTCCAAATTTGATTCTATCCCAGGATTGCTCCTGTATGAAACTTGCCAGGACAGACAGCTCTGCCTGGCCTTGGCCTTTAGGGGCCACATCTCATCTGCCTTCAAAACACTGGGTGGGCTGAGATTTTTCTCTCTATGGAAAAAAAACCATCTTTCAGCTCCAGGTGTCCATGGCCAAAATTGGGAATCTGCCTCCAAAGTCGTTTATATCTCAGGATAGCTCCCAGACAGTAGCTGTCAAGGACTGTCTAGGTTCCCTTGGCTTCCTGATGGCCAGCTCTCATCTGCCCTTGAAACACTGGGGTTCTGTACTTTCTTTCTTATGAAGAATTGTCTTTTTTGTCCAGATGCTCATGGACAAAACTGGGATTTGGCGTCCCAAATTCCACCTATCTAAGGATTGCTCCCAGACAAAAGCAGCCAAGACAAACATGTCTGGCTGGCATTGGCTACATTGGGGCCGAATCCAATCAGCCTTTGAAACACTGGGGCCCTGCCCTTTCTTTCCTGTGCAGAAGAATTGTCATTCTGGTCTAGACACCCACAGCTGAAAAGGAATATCACCTCCAAAACTCCCCATCTATCCAAAGGTGGCGTTCAGACAAAAGCTGCAAGCACAGACAGGTCTGGCTTGCTTGGGCATCAGGTAAGTGCCTCTCATCTACTTTGCAAACCCTGGGGTTCTGTGGTTTCTTTCCTACAGAAAAGAACTGTCCCACTTGTCCAGGTGTCCATGGCTTCAAGCACCTGACCACTATAAAAGGACAAAAGATCTCTGTGCTCAGTGGGGTGGAGACTGTGCACAGGGGATGAAAGCTCTGGGAGTGCTTGAAGGGTGATTTCACAGATGGTGGATCCTTTCAGCATAGTGGAGAACAGCCAGAAAAGAAAAAATTAGTGCCAAAGACACCAAGAGAGGCCCAGACCGTAAAAAAAAAAAAAAAAAAAAACCAAAACAGGAAAGGAATTTCCCTCCCAGGGCAGGGCTGTGGTGCAACACGTCCCCCAGAAGGAGTCTGGAGCAGCCCAAGGCTCTGTGTGCCCAGGCAGAGGCAGGCAGGACGCAGAGCTGTCAGCAAAGGAAGGGCCCAGCCAGGTGGGGCAGCCGGGGGGTGACGACAGCCTGCAGGGACAGAGGCACAGGGCATGGACACCGTAGGACAGCCTGGGCTGCACAGGGCACAGGGATGGGCAGCAGCTGCAAGGCCCTGCCAGAGCCAACTCCTGCAGCACTTTGGCCATGGCTGCTGGCCCTGGGCCTGAGGCCAGCAGGGGACAAGTGACCCTTGCAGCCCTGGGGCCTCATTGCCTCCTTGTCCCTGCTCAGCAGCCTGGCAGGGGCTGCCCCATGGTGCTGCCCTTGGCATTGCACATCCCCACATCCCAGAGCCCTGGGAAGAGCCCTGAGCAAGGAGGGATGTGCCTTGGCAGGGGCTGGGGCTCAGGCCTAGGCCCTTGGCATTCCTGGAACACATCCATGTTTGCTCAGCATCAGAGACAACTTTCCTTGGTTGTCCCTACTTCTCATCAGTGCCTGCAGTGTTCTGCTCTAACTGGAACCTGGGGACACTTTCTCAGTTGTGTCCCTCAGTGGGCCCCATTAAAACTTAAAAAAACTTCAGTGTTTCAATCTTATTTAGAATTCTTGAGAAGTTTTTTGAACTTCTGAAATCTCTCTAATGAATCACAAAACAATTGAAACCTTAGGTTTTTTCCCAGGGGCTTGTGTTGAGTGGATGTTTTGAACAAATGTTTATGATCTTTTCTCACTGAATTTCTCAACTGAAGAACTCAAGGAAGAAGAGGCTTCTGAAAAAGGAAAATTCATCAGTGTAATAGGCAATCAGCCAATCTCATCAATAAGCCATTCTATTGAGAAATATTGCCAAATAGAAATTAGAAAAAGCCACAAGCAAAGGACAGCACCGTGCCCGGGATCGGTACTGGGTGAACCTTAGATCCGGCCTCTATCGCGCCGTATCTCGCCCTGTTCACAAAGTTTGCTTTTGCAGGGCCGGATTTATACAGTTTTTCCTCCAGAAGGAAGCTTGTCTCATCCTTTTGTCCACTGTGTCACTGTTCCATATTCATGTTTCTTTTCTTCCCCTTTGCCAGTCCGATGAATAGCTTTCTGGGCAGGGCTGGACACCTGATTACATTTACAGGAACCTGGTATTGGGATGCACACCCAGGCTGATGTAGATAAGATTTCCATCAGGTGCTGATCACTGGGTCGTTGGTAATCCCATCTTCTGAGGAAATCCATCTCCTGGTGGAGACACCCTTCCTTCTATTTCAAATGTGCTGCTTCCCCTGTTCCCGGCAGAGGCTGCAGTTTCCCAATTGACTTTTATTTCTTGGTTTCTAAATCCTTTTGAACCATATATTTCTATAAAACACGAATTAATTCTCTAAAAATCTGCACAATCAGAAACCTGCAAGTGTCTGAGGATCCATCCTCATCGGGGCAGCCATGAACAGAAATGGGCACAGCTTTGTGGCTGCCCCAGCGCTGGGATGGGCCCTGGGCCTGGAGCAGGAGCAGCTCTGGAGGGCCCCAAGGCCGGGGCTGTTGTGCTGGCCTGGGCACGTGGGATGGCAGCAGGGGCTGCAGAGCTCTCAGCATCTCCTGGAGAGGAGAGCAGGGCACACAGGGAGCCTCCTTTTCCCTCCTTTTCCCAGCACCTTCCCCATGGCTGGGGCTGAGCCCTCTCTGAGCTGCAGCTGCTGCTGTGCCCTTGCCAGGGGCTGAGGCCGTGGGGCCCCTGCCCAGAGCAGCCTGCCCTGAGCAGAGCTGTGGGGCCAGAGCCGGCTGGGCTGGGCTGGGGAGAGGCCCTTGGTGCTGCACAGAGCTCAGGGCAGCTGGCAGAGCTGGCAGGGAGCTGGGCTGGGCTCAGAGAGCCTGCCACAGAAACCATCAGTGTCCATCTCAGCCTGTGGCAGCGTGCAGGGGCAGGACTCAGCCCAGGCCGTGTGGGGCAGGGCCAGCGCCTGTGGAAGGCACTGAAAACAGGCAAGTGGCCCAGAGAGGAGGCTGCTCTGTGCCCTTGGTGGCATGGGCACAGCAGGGAGGGGGCCCAGGACATTTGTCCCCACTGCCAGCCTCTGTCCCCAGGCGTTGGCAGCCCCGGCTGCCCAGCCCAGGTTTGCGGGGCCCTTTGGCTGTGGCCCAGCTCCATCCTCCTGCGGGGCTCAGGGCCTGTTCCCGGCCATGGCCAGCCCTGCCCGGCCTCTCTGCTGGCCCAGAGCCCGGCAGAGCCCGGGGCAGGGCTGTCTGTGCAGGCCCACAGGGCCCACGGGCTGTGCAGGAGCTGGCAGAGGCTGCCCAGCAGGGAGGCCATGGGGCACAGAGCCCCAAGGCTGCTGTGGCCCCACGGCACAGGGGCCGTTCCCACCCGCAATGCTCCTGTCCTGCCCTGGGCCTGCACAGGGGCTGTGGCACCATGGCTGGGCCAGCGCGGCACAAAGGGGCCACGCAGCCGCTGCCGGGGCTGACAGCAAGGCCAGGCACACACCAGGAACTGCTGGGCATTGCCTGCGCTGGCCAGGGCTGACTGTGCCAAAGGCACAGCTCAGCTGCCCTTGGGGGCTGCAGGAAAAGTCCAGAGCCCAAAGAGCCTCCATGGCTGTGCTGGAGACCAAGGCTGGAGCAGGGAAAGGCAGGGCTGCTGTGGGATGGGGAGGGAGACTGAATTCCAGCAGACACCAGTGTCAGGCTTGGGAAGGCTTGGAGAGAAGAGGAGCTTCAGAAGCCTCAAATGTGGGATGTCACCAGTTGTAAAACCATCTCCACCTGGTGAGCACACACAATGCTTGTTCTTCAAAACCCACTGGCCCATGGAACTGCACAATGTCCATTGTGTAAGGATGAGAATTGGAACGTGACCAGCTCCAGTTGTGCCAACTTTTAATAGTTCACTGGGCAGTCAGGTGTGACCCTGGCAGCACCAACCACCAGGGATCACCAAAGAGACCCCCAAGAAAGAACAACACATCTATGAAGGAGGTGAGAAAATAGTTAACTGATTTCAAGGATAATGATTATCATATGTACAGTTTATTCTTGTGACAATCACTGAATATCTGTATGTAAATACAGTCTGTAATCAGGAACTTTCCTGTATTCAGCATGCACACCTTTGGGAGGAGGTATTTGCCATTGTGCATCTGGCTGAATAAAGAATGCTGCTTCGTCCTGCTCCCTTGGTGACAAGCAGTTTCTTTTATTTTTACTCATTTCTGTGAACAGTGCCACAGCGGCCTCTCGCTTCCATGGGGCCCTAAAATGACACACTGGCCCCTTGGTTCCATGAGACCCTGTAGTGTCCTAATGATCTCCTTGGCTCTGCAGTGTCACAGTTGGACTCCTGGATACATGAGACCCCAAAGTGTCACAATGAAAGCTTGTGTCCATAAGGTCTCACTGTGTCACCCTATTCTCATCAGTTCAATCAGGCCTCACTGTGTCCCAATGCTCTGTTTCCCTCTGCAGTTTTAAAATGGCCCTTGGTTCCATGAGGCTCTGCAGTGCCATGCTGGCCCTTGGTTTTACAGGACCCCACAGTTTTTGCTGTGGGGATCCTTACAAGGATCCCCCTTATTTTACGAGGCCCTGAAGTGTCATAATGGCCCCTTGGTCCCTTGAGGCCCCTCAGTGTCACGATGGACCACTTGGTTCCATTGGCCTCCCCTGTGTCACAAGGGTTCCTTGATTCCATGAGCCCTTGCAGTGCCACACTGCTCTCCTTGCTTCCAGAAGACCCTGAAGTGTCACAATGTCCCACTGGTTCTATGGGGGCCCAGAGTGTCACAATGGCCCCTTGGTTCCTCAGTATCACAAAGGACACTTGGTTCCATGAGGCCCCTCAGTGGTACAGTGGTCTCTTGGTTCTGCAGTGTTCAAATGGTTCCCTTGTTCCTTGAGGCCCCAAAGTGTCACAATGGACATTTGCAGGGCTGGAACACCTCTGCTCTGGAGCCAGGCTGAGAGAGCTGGAACTGCTCAGCCTGGGAGTGAGAAGCCTCCAGGGACACATTGGAGCCCATTCCAGCACCAAAGGGGCTTGGAGAGAGCTGGACAGGGACTTTGGACAAAGTGACAGGACAAGGGGGAATGGCCATGAGGAGAAGGAGGGCAGGTTTAGATGGGATATTGGGAAGAAATTCTTCCCAGTCAGGGTGGTGAGGCCCTGGCACAGGTTACCCTGAGAGGCTGCAGACTCCCCACCTCTGGAGGTGTTCAAGGCCAGGTCTCATGGAGCAATCTGGTGCAGTGGAAGGTGTCCCTGCCCATGGCAGGAGATTGGAAATGAATGATCTTTAGGATTCCAACCCAGGCCATTCCAGGATCCCAGGTTTGCCCCTCCTGCCCTCATTTAGCAGCAGATTGACATGCTTCCTTTGCAGCCATTTCCTGCAAACCCAGCAACTGAATTAACTTTGCTCTGGATGTTGCCTGCAGCCTCCATCAGCTCCAGCTGAGCTTTGGCTGTCCTAAACACATGAACACAGGCTCAGGTCGGATATCTGAATTCTCCCTCCGTGCCTTGTGCTCATTTGCACCTCCTGGTCGTTGTGTTGTGGCTCATCCCTGTCATTTGTCCCTGAGGCAGCACAGCCCCCCTGCCCATCACAGGCCCCACATCCCCCTCATCAAACACAGCACAGCACAGGGTGTGTTTTGGGTGGGCAAATGTTCCCCACCAGAGTGTCCACACCAGACCTCAGTGTCCAGTTCCAGCACCCACATCCCATGCCAGGGTTCACAGTGAGCCCTGCCCTGGGGTCTGCCAAGGGCTGGGTGAGGAGGGAGCCTGGGCAGGGCTGATGCTGCCCCTACCCCGGTGCTGAAATCGGCAGGAGGAATGAGATAACCACAGAAAAACAGACCAATAAACTGGAGGGAGTGCCCAGGTGTGCCAGTGCCTGATGGAAGAGGCTGCAGGGATGGTCAAAGCCCTGGGGCCTCTTCTGACACTGGCCATGCCACCAAGGCCACAGACACACCTCCTCAGTGCTGCACCTGCCTGTGTGAGATTCCTGCCAGAGGACTGGCACAGCTCCACACACCTGCTGGAATGTGTCCTGGCCCTGCAGAGTCCCACAGCTGAGCTGACATGGGTGGGTTTTATCTTCTGGGCACTTCCCTGTGTAGCCCAGCCCAGCCCAGCCCAGCCCAGCCCAGCCCAGCCCAGCCCAGCCCAGCAGCCCATCCTAGGTGAGCCCCATGGCAGTGCCTGCTCTGGGGTGCTCCAGCACTGGGGACACTCACCCCACAGCCCTGGCCCCCTTGAAGGCCTCAGCAGCTGCTGAGGGGCAGAGAGGGAAGCCAGCCTCCACATCAGCCCCAGGGCTGGAGCTCCCCAGGGCAGGGGAAATGGAGCTCAGGGACAGTGCAGGACTCCTGGCTCCAGGAGATGCCCAGCACAGGCTGCCTCTGCCCACCCAGTGCCAGCCCCTCTCCCCAGGCCAGCACAGCAGCCCTGGGCAGGGGAGAGAGGGGCCTGGCCAGAGCTGGTGCCTGCAGCAGCAGCAGCTTCCTCTGCATTCCTCCCTGCAGGCACAGAAACGCTCCCTTGCTCTTCTCACTGGACATCCCTTTCCCCAGCTGAGCGTGCCCTGGCCGGGCTGGCTTGTCCTGCTGCCCCAGCGCCTGCTCCCCACAGGGCCCTGAGCTGGCACTGCTGCTCGGGACACACCAGGTTCTGCTGCTGTCCATGGTCAGGGCTGCAGGGAAGCAGCAGCTCCAGGGGGAAGGTTGCAGAAAGGCTCTGGGCACTGAGGCTGAGAGGGGCAGCCCAGGGTCTGCAGGTTCTCTGTGTGGGAGCTGAGCTTGTGACCCCTTGAGCCCTCCCCAGTGCTGGGGCTGCACCTCCAGCTCCAGAGGAGATGGGACACATGGGAGCAGAGACAAAGAATTCCTGCTGGATCCTTGATTGTCTTTGCTTCTGCAGGTGACCTGGAGCCATATGTAGAGGAGGTGTTTTGTGTCAGATCACACGAGAAGAGTCATAGGACTACTATTTTTTACCTGAAAATAATATTTCATGCATAATACACAATGAGGAAAAAAAGACACCTATAATCAGAAGAGTGTCTGAGTTTTTCAGAGAATGAGAGACTCATTGATGTTCCAGTAGTCAAAACTTGTTCAAATCCTTTCCTCAGGGCCTCTTTGAGATGAGAGCTGACCACCAGAGGCTGAGGCCAGCCAGAGCTCTCTGTCCATGAACCTTTTGTCTGGGAGAACCTTCCATATAGGGAATTTTTCTGAGGGAGTAGCAGTTTTGGCCACGGGCACCTGGAAATATGAAAGTTTCTTTTCCATAGGAAGGAAAGCACAGAGCCCCAGTGCTGCAGGGGCTGATGAGAGGCAGCCCTCAGCATTCCATGATCAGCTGGACCTGTCAGGTGGTCCCTGGGAGGCCAAACCAGCCACATCTGTTCCATGCTCCCTTGGCTCCATGAGGCCCTGCAGTGTCACAATGTTCTCCTTGCTTCTGAGGTGTCCCAAAGGCCCCTTGCTTCCATGAGGCCCAGCAGGGTCACCGTGGCCCTTTGGTTCTGTGGGGCCCTGCAGTGTCACCATGGTCTCCATGATTCCCTGGGGCTTTGCAATGTCACAATGGTCTCCATGGATCCACTGTGTCCTGCAGGGTCACAATGGCCCTTTGGCTCCACGAGGGCCTGGAATGCCACAGTGGCCTCCTGGTTCCACAAAGCCCTGCTGCTTCACACTGGCCCCTTGGGACCATGCAGCCCAGCAGTGCCACAGTGATCCCCTTGGTTCCGTGAATTCCCACAGTGTAACAATGGTCCCTTGGGTCCAGGAGGCCCTGAAGTGTCACCGTGGTCACCACTGGAAGGAAAGCACAGAGCCCCAGTGCTTCAGGGACTGATGAATGGCAGCCACCAGAGGCCAAGGGAAACCAGACCTGGCTGTCCTGGCACCTTTCATCTGGGAGCAATGGAATAAATATCTTGGATTCCATATCTCAGATATATGGAATTTTGAGGGCAGAATCCTAATTTCAGGCCATGGGTGCCTGGCACGAGGAAGGCGAGATTCATTCCCATAGGAAGGAAAGCCCAGAGCCCCAGTGTCTCCAGGCATGATCAGAGGACACCACCAGAGGACAAGGTGAAGACAGGACCTGTCTGTCCTGGCTTTATTTGTCCGGGAGAAAGCCTTGCACACAGTGAAATATGAAGACGTACCCATTTTGGCCATGGGTGCCTGGGCAGGAGGGATGATTCTTTCCCACAGGAAGGAAAGCCCAGAGCCCCAGTGTTTCAGGGGAACATGAGAACAGATCCCCAACATTCCAAGGTCAGTTGAGTCAGTCAGGCCAAGCCAACCAGACATGTCACCTGTTCCCTTGGATCCCCAGGGTCCCACAGTGTCACAATGATAGTTTCATACTGGAACCTTCGTTCCACAGGGCCCCGCTGTGTCACACTGGCCCCTTGTTCCCATGGGGCCCCACAGTGTCACAATGGTCCCTTACTTCCATGAGGCCTTGCAGTGTCAAAATGGTTTCCTTGGTTCCCTGGAGCTGCACAATGGTACAGTGGCCCCCTTGGTTCCATGAGGCCACTGAGTGTGACAATGATCTCCAGCATTCCATGAAGCCTTGGAATATCACAATGGACAATTGATTGCATGAGTCCCACATTGTTCCATGAATCCTAAGTTCCATGGGGCCCTGGTTCTGCACTAAAGGAATGGCCCCTTGGTCCCTTTGAGCCCCAGAGTGTCACTATTGTCCCCTGTCTTGCATGAGGCCCTGCAGTGTCACAATGGTCCTTTGGTTCCACAGGACCCCATGTAACATACTGGTCTCCATGGTTACATGAGGCCGAGCTGTGTCCCAAGGGCTGCCTTGGTTCCATGATGCCCTGGAGTGTAACAAAGCTCTCCTTGGTTCCATGGTGTCAGTATGGCCCCTTTGTCCCATGGAGCCCCACAGTGTCACTATGGTCCCCTTGATTCCATGAGGCCCTGCTGTGCTACAGTGGCCTCTTGGTCATACAACGCCCTGCAGTGTCACAATGGCTGCTTGGTTACAATGGCTTCCGAAGGGTCATAATGGTCCCCAGTCATAATGGTCATAATGAGGCCCCACAATGTCCCAATGGACCCTTTGTTCCAGGGGGGGCCCGCAGTGTCACAAGGCTGCCTTGGCTGGACGAGACCCTGCAGTGTCACAGTGGCCCCTGGGTTCCAGGAGTTTCTGTTCTGTCAGCAATGGTTCCATTGTTCAAACAAGGCCTGGCTGTGTCACAATGGACTCTTGGTTCCATGAAGCCTTTCTCTGTCACAATGTACTTTTGATTCCATGAGGTTCCAGAGTGTCCCCATGGTCTCCTTGGATCGGCACTATCACAATGGACCATTGGTTCCATGTGGCCCTGCTGTGTCAAAAAGGAGTTTGGTTTCAGGAGATTCCAACGTGTCACAGGAGCCTCCTTGGTTCTGTGAGGCCCCTCTGTCACCAAATCTATGAAATATCAGAATAAGACCTCCTGAACACTGCCTTGCAATTAAGAGGGCATCACTAATTTAGGCTTAGGTCTAAGGTGTGGTAACTGATAACCTCACATGGACATGTGATTCTAAAAGACTGGTACTTACATAGCATTGCTACCTCTGTATTCCAATTTAGCCATTACCGATATAACCAACCCCAAGGTCCCAGATTCAGTTGTTGTTTTTTCCTATCAGTGGACTCTTGAGCCAGATGTGTTCTTCTTGTCTTCCAACCATCCTTGCTGGCAAAGCAGGCCCTACACATCTTGTTCCTGTGCCAAAAATTCACAGGCATGGTAAATGTTGAATGAACCCTCCTGGTTTCAAGCCCAAGGCTCTGTGTGCCCAGGCAGAGGCAGGCAGGACGCAGAGCTGTCAGCAGAGGAAGGGCCCAGCCAGGTGGGGCAGCCGGGGGGTGACGACAGCCTGCAGGGACAGAGGCGCAGGGCATGGACACCGTAGGACAGCCTGGGCTGCACAGGGCACAGGGTTTGCACAGCATCAGAGACACCTTTCCCTGGTTTGTCCCCACCTGTCACCACTGTCTGCAGTGTTCTGCTCTAACTGGAACGTGGGGACACTTTCTCAGCCATGTCTCTCACTGGGTCCCATCAAAACTTCAAGAAACTTTGAGTCTCAATCTCACTTCAAAAAGTTCTCCAAAAGTTCTTGAAAGAGTTCTTGAAAAGTTTTTTAAACTCTCTCTGAGGCTGACACCACTGTCAACAACACCAAATCCATGGGAGGGTCATTAAAGTCCTTTCTCAGTCGAGTCCCTCAGTGGGACCCATTAAAACTTCAAGAAACTTTGGAGTTTGTATGTGACTTTGGATTCTTGAGAGATTTATTTCACTGACTCTCAGGGACTGATGTTCAGGGACTCAGCACTAATCCTCCAAGAGGCTCATTAAAATCCTTGTGCTGTGTCTGTGCTAATGAGCTGGGCTGGGCTCCTGGCACAGAGGCAGCTCTTGGAAAATAAGAAGAGCTTCAAAAAGACATTTCTCCTGAGGAGCAGCTCCTCTCCCAGCCCAGCAGGGCTGAGGGCACTGCCTGCAGGTACCTGAGAGGGGTGAAGCAGACAGAGGCTTCAAGAAACTGGAAGGACAATTCTGAGATTATTCACGGAGAAATCTTCACACCTTTTGAAATCTCTGAGCTTCTTCATGGAGAAATGTTCAGCACTTCTGACACAGTAAGTCTCTGGCTGCAGGGATCTCCTAAAGCTGCCCCAGGACAGGACTGAGAGCACTGTAAGGATGGCTCTGCTGCCCTTTCTGCTTTGGGGGAGGATGTGCTCCAGAGCGGGGCTGCCCTGGGCACCGTCAGAGGGACAGGGCAGGACGGCTCCTGCTGCCAGGGACGGCTGCAGGGGCTGGAGCTGGGGCTGCAGCCAGGGCTGCCCAGGGCTGTCGTGCAGAGCAGCTGCTGCAGCCCTGAGGGCTCTTGGCCAGGCCAGGGGATCGGCCACCTGCCAGGGGCAGCTCTCAGCCTGCCTGGCAGCTCCCCATGGGCTGTGGGGAGAAGTTGGAGGTGGAAGGAGCCACCTCCATCAGGGCAGGTTCCTCCTGCTGTGGAGATGGTGCTGCATGGCCACGGCTGCTCTCAGCTTTCTCCTAAAGGAAAGGGAAAGGGGCTGTCAGGGTTGTCGGTGTCACTGACACTCCTGCACTGTCACCCTGGGCATCACCAGATCTGCCTCAGAGCTCCCTCAGAAAGTGCCTCCTCACCCTCCTCTCCCTACAGACAGCACCAGCAGCACCCTGGCTTGCAGCATCTCTGTTTGTCTGAGCTGCCCTTAAGGCCCTGCAGCCAGGGAGATGCCCCTGGGCAGTGCCTGTGCTGGGAGGGGTGTGCAGGGCAGAGCTGAGCCCCCAGGACTGGGCTGGGCTCTGGGAGCACTGGCAGGGACAAGGCTTGGATAGAGACAAACAGCTGCCAATAGGCACAGCTCCAGGCAGCAGAGAGCCTGAACAGCCCTGGATATCCCTCCCTGACCAGCTCCAGAGGGAAAGAGAGAAGGGTTTGGAGGGATTGACTTCAAAACTGGAGCCTTTAAACAGTCCACTTTCTTTTAAAGCATGCTTTATTATGATGTTCTTGACAAAAAGGGGAGCTGAAATGAACAAAGGGCACCTTTGTGTGTGAGTCCATCAGATCTGACTCCACTGGGGCACAGGAAGCTGTCTTTTCCCTTTGGGCTCCCCAGTTTAGGGTGAGAGCAATGCTGAAGATCAGGCAGTAACTCAGAAGAAAAATCTTGAACTAAAAAAAAAAAGGTTTTTGTGAGGTTCATCCAGAGGAAGAGATGTACTTTTCAGGAGATTCCTAATAAAATTGCACAGGACTGACTCAAGGAAATCTCTCCCAGCTTCTCACTGTTTTCTTTTAACAGCCCACGATGCCCAGAGTGAAGAAATGTCCAACAGCAGCTCCATCAGCCACTTCCTCCTGCTGGCACTGGCAGACACGCGGCAGCTGCAGCTCCTGCACTTCTGCCTCTTCCTGGGCATCTCCCTGGCTGCCCTCCTGGGCAACGGCCTCGTCATCGCTGCCGTGGCCTGCGGCCACCACCTGCACAGCCCCATGTTCTTCTTCCTGCTCAACCTGGCCCTCAGCGACCTGGGCTCCATCCTCACCACTGTCCCCAAAGCCATGCACAATTCCCTCTGGGACACCAGGGACATCTCCTATGCAGGATGTGCTACTCAGCTATTTATGCTTGTCTTTTTCATCTCAGCAGAGGTTTCCCTCCTGACCATCATGTGCTACGACCGCTACGTGTCCATCTGCAAACCCCTGCACTACGGGACCCTCCTGGGCAGCAGAGCTTGTGCCCACATGGCAGCAGCTGCCTGGGCCAGTGCCTTTCTCAATGCTCTCATGCACACGGCCAATACATTTTCCCTGCCCCTGTGCCAGGGAAATGCCCTGGGCCAGTTCTTCTGTGAAATCCCCCAAATCCTCAAACTCTCCTGCTCCAAATCCTACCTCAGGGAACTTGGGCTCATTGTGGTTGGATGCTTGCTTATGTATTTGGCTGTTTTGTGTTCATTGTTTTCTCCTATGTGCAGATCTTCAGGGCTGTGCTGAGGATCCCCTCTGAGCAGGGACGGCACAGAGCCTTTTCCACCTGCCTCCCTCACCTGGCTGTGGTCTCCTTGTTTTTTAGCACATCATTTTTTGCCTACCTGAAGCCCCAGTCCATCTCCTCCCCATCCCTGGATCTGGCCCTGTCAGTTCTGTACTCGGTGGTGCCTCCAGCCCTGAACCCCCTCATCTACAGCCTGAGGAACCAGGAGCTCAAGGCTGCCGTGTGGACACTGATCACTGGACGAGTTCAGATTGGTTGCCAGTTTCTGCAAATCTTTTGTAATAAAAGTCACCTTTGATATTCTTGTTGGGTCGATTACGGCTTTTTTCCCTGTGTTTTGGTTTTTCAGTATTTTCCACAAAGAAAGGCAATTGTTTATGCCATTTGTCATTTTAAATTCTCTCCACCTTTGCTGTGGCCCCTGACTGTGTCAATGAGGAGCTGTGCTCTCAGTGGCTTTCAACAAACTAAAGGTTCTCCCAGCAGAGTGCTCACTGGAGAATCTCCATTTTGTTCCCTTCTCTGGAGCTGCAGCAGCAATGTCTGTGTGCAGAGCTGGGGGCAGGTCAGGGGTGGCACAGCAGCTCTGCTCCTGCTGGCCACACCATTCCTGATCCAGGCCAGGTGCCACTGGCCTTCTTGGCCACCTGGGCACACTGCTGCCTCATGTCCAGCCTGCTGTCCAGCAGTGCCCCAGGTCCCTTTCTGCCTGGCCGCTCTCCAGCCACTCTGTCCCCAGCCTGTGGCACTGCAGGGGTTGTTGTGGCCAAAGTGCAGGACCCGGCCCTTGGTCTAGTTAAACCTGCCATGGTTGGATTTGGGCCCTGGATCCAGCCTGTCCAGGGCCCCCAGCAGAGCCCTCCTACCCTCCAGCAGACCCACACTCACACCCAGCTTGGTGGCATCTGCAAATTTGCTGATGGTGGCCTCAATCCCCTCATCCAGACCATCAGTGCAGATACTGAAATCCACCCTGGCTGGCTCTGATCCCTCGGCCATCCTGTGGCTGCCCTGTGATGGCACTCAAGGGGATCTGTTCCATCACCTTGCCAGGCACCCAGGTCAGGCTGACAGGCCTGGAGCTCCCCAGATCCTCCTGCCAGCCCTTCCTAGGGATGGGCTCACATTGGCCCCTCCAGTCCTCTGGGAGCTCCCTGCTGAGCCAGGACTGATGAGAAATGATGGAGAGCAGCTTGGGGAGCTCATCCACCAGCTCCCTCAGCCCCCTAGGATGGATCCCATCTGCTCCCACAGACACCTGTGAGCATCTGAGTGGCTCAGCAGGTCAGCAGCTGCTTCCTCCTGGATTACAGGGGGGCTCTTCTGCTCCCTGTGCCCATCTGCCAGCCCAGGAGAGCACCTGTCCTGAGGACAACCTGTCTGATTGTGGAAACCTGAGGCAAAAAGGGGTTAAGTACTGCAGCCTTTTCCTCATCATTGGTAACCATGTCCCCTCTCAGTAAAGAATGGAGGTTTTCCTTACTCCTCCTTTTGCTACAAATGTATTGATTAAATAATATTATTGTCCTTCAAAAAGCATCCAGGTTAAGTCCTAATTGAGTTTTCACCTCTCTAATTTTCTTTCCATATGACCTAATAATATTCTTATATTTCTTGAGTTTCCTAACGTTCTCTTCAAAGTTGATGTACCCTCTTGTTTTCCCCTGAGTTCCTGCAAAAGCCCCATGCCCAGACAGACCAGTTGTTTTCCACTTTGGACTATCTTTTGGCACACAGGCATACCCTGCTCTTCCTCCTTCAAAATTTCATTCTTGAAGTGTGTCCATACTGCCTGGACCTTCTTGTCTTTAAGGGCTGTTTCCCTTAAAACAATCAGTACCTGATTTGGTACTCCCCAAATCTGCATCCTGAATAGGCTAAAGTCTGCTCTCTCTAAGTCCAGTGTAGAAGGTCTGGTGCTGTCCCTCCTTCTTTACCCACATATCTAGAAACTCTGTAGTTTCATGGTCCCTGTACCCCAAACACCCCTGACCACCACATGATCTCCCACCAGCCCTTCTCCGTTTGTGAACAGCAGCAGACAGAGCTTCCCTTGGCACTGGGAAGAGAAGGAAACCTTCCCAAAGTGCAGCCTGGAGCTGAGGGCAAAGAAAAGTCCCTGCCAGGGCAGAATTTTGGTGCAGGAGGTGTCCCAGCGTGAGGCTGGGCCATGGCCTGGCTCTGTGTGCCAGGAGCCGGCAGCGCTGGGTGCAGGGAGCCCAGGGAGGGCACAGCAATGCTGGGCTGACAAATGCTGGGGGGACAGCGAGATGGGCGTGTGCAGCCGGCCAGGGCACAGCAGCAGCACGCCCAGGGGGCACAGGCTGCAGGACACATGGCCAAGGGCTGGGCAGGGCTGGCAGGGCCACAGGCACCCAGGCCTTTGTCCCCTGGGCTCTGCCAGCGCCTCGGGAGGCCCCACTGAAGGAACTTTCCTTCCAGGGGCTGCACTTGGCTTCTGCCTGGCCCCTCCCTGAGGAGGCTGGCAGGGCTGGCAGCTTGATGCCATTTGTCCTTGCTGCCATCCCAGTGCCCCAGCAAGAGCCCCGAGCCCCCCGGGAGGGACAGGCCCTGCTGTCCCAGGCCTGGGCTCAGGGCTTGGCCTTTCTGCTCCCTCCAGCCAGCCCAGGCCTGGCTCAGCATTGCAGCTCCCTGCCCACAGCCTTGGGCTCCCTGCACTCCTGGCCTCAAGGATCTGCTCTCACCAGTCCCTGGGGAGCCTTTGGCACTCCCTGCCCTCACTGGGGCCCAGGGATGCTCCAAGGGACTTGGGGTTTTGCTTCTGACTCCTTGAGCAGCTTCTTCCACCTTCTCTCAGTGCCTGGGGCTCCTGGACTCAGCCCCAAATCCAGTGTGGGGCTGATTAAAATGCATGCAGCCCTGAGGAGCTCTTTGTCTTTCTTCTAGTCTCTTCATGTCTGCAGGGCTTGTGCAGCTGCTTGGAGTCAGTTTGGAGTTCTCTTAAGGAGGAAGATTTCAAAGTGCGTCTCATGACTTTTTCTTTTGTTTTTTTTTAAATTAAGGTTGTATTGTTTTAATTTTCAGTTCTTAGGAGAGGTGACAGAAGCATTCTCCAAGTGATCTTGATGCGCAATATCTCCTTAGGAGGTCTGGGCACAGAGAAGAAGGAGCCCCTTGTTGGCCTGATCCTGTTTGGACAAGCTGGTCCTCACACCAACCTCACCATGTCTGACACTGTTATGAGTAAAGTTGATGTTCAAACTACATACGAATTTACCTCTTATGTACCTGTTTTTGTTCCAACTGCCTTACCTATGCTTGTTCCAACCCCAGCTGAAGCTCCTAGTTAATGTACCTACCCTTTTCGATTCTAAGAGTTCACTGTTAAAAAGTTCTCACCTGTTTTATCTGTTTTATTACCCTCCCTTTAGTCGTTTGTACCCCTCATCCCCTTGTAACTCATTGGGTAATCCAGCCGCTGCTCCCCACAATGGACTTCCGCACTTCCCATGAGGACTTGCCCACACATGCGTATTAAAATCATATTGCCGCCTGAGAATAAAACAACCCTAGACGACGAGCCACCTTAAAATGACACAAAAATCTCGACACTATGGACTGTGAAGAACCTAATGAAGCTAACTACACCGATTTCAGCCCAACAAGTGAGTCACCACAACTTGAACAGCACCCAAGCACGGAGACCCCCTCGAACTTCTCAGCTGAAAGTGAGTCTCTGGACGATCCTGGCGAGGGAAGAGGCTCCAGTCCTGCCGGAAACGACAGCCCTGCGTGGCCTCCTCCTGGACATCGACCATCGGGAGCAGCGGCGGCGGCGCGCACCCCGAGCCCCCACCTCTAGGCCCCTCTCTAATAAAGGCTGAACAAAGGAGCAGAAGGTCTCCTGGCCCTTTCTTTTTTACAACATCATTCACCTGGGACTGACATCCCGAAATATAGAGAATTCCTTTATCATTTTCTTGATAATTGAAATGTCATTAATTTTAAAATTATGGTTATTTTCAATATTATTCTGTATTTTATTAGCTGATTTTTATAGTTACGTTCAAAAATCTATACATTTTTAGCAACCAAAACAGTTTTTGGTCATTAGTTCTAATTAACACAATTCCCTTCTTTAATTAATTGGCCACTATCGGCTATTGATATCTCCCTTTTTACACTAATTAGCTGCTTTTTTTAGCCCTTTTGTCATATTTTTTAGCATTTTCTCAGACAGGGTAAAAGGGACCACTTTGGGCTCCATGGTGACATTTCTGAGGTACATTTGGAGAAGGGAATTTGGAGAGACTTGAGGGTCTGGGAGGACACCTGGGGGAGCTGGGGGAGCACTTGGAGGGGCACTTTGGGATTCTGTCGGACAATTCGGGGACCATGGGAACACTTGGGGGTCCAGGGGGGCACTTGGAGGTCAGGGAGGGGAATCTGGGCGCCCTTCGGGGTCCGGGCGGGCCCTTGGGGGGCTCTGAGGGGGCTCTCTGGGGCGCGGGGGATGATGGGAGTTGTAGGCGCGGGTATAACACGGGTTAACAGCGCCGCGGAGCATCACGGGAGCCGGAAGTGCAGCTCCAATGGCTCTGGGTTGGGCGCGGGGCATGATGGGAGATGGAGTCATCGCTGGAACAGCGCTCTCTGTACACCGCGGAGCATGCTGGGAGCTGTAGTCCCGGAAGCGGCTCGCACGGAGCTTTTGGAGGTCCGGGAAGTCACTTGGGGAACACTTTGGCGTCCAAGCCGCGACTTGAGGTCCTCAGGGGGAACGTACACGGTTCGCGAGCACTTGGGGGGACTGTGGGAGGTAGAACCGGGCGCTTTAGGGCGCGAGGCACGGCAGGGGTTTTCGGCGCGGGACTGTGTTAGGCGGAGCTCTGAGGCTGCGGGGGATGATTGGAGATGAATTCCCAGAAGTGGCTTTAACGGGCATCTGTGGGGTTGGGAGCATTCAGGGGATTCGGGGACGCTTTTGGGGGCTTCCGAATGCACACTGAAGGGACACTTAGGGACGCTGGCGGGTCTAGGGGACACTTACACACGCGGGGCGGATACCAGTGTTCTGTGGAGCGCGGTGCATGACGGGCATTGTAGTCCGGGCTGCAGGTGGTCTCAATTGGGCCGCGGGGCATGACGGGAGTTGTAGGCAAAAAGGAAACATGGCATTGACACCAGGCACGGCCCCGAGGTCCCGGATTCCTGGCGCTGATTGGCTGCGGGCGGTGATGGGCGGGAGTTTCGGCAAATGGGAATGTCCGGAGGTGGGAACAGCCCATTCTGCCCCTCCAGTCCTTCCCAGTACAGCCCAGTTCATCCCCGGTACAGCCGAGTTCTGCACCAGTATCCCTTCAGTCTCCGCCTTTACAGCCCATTTCATCACCAGTACAGCCCAGTCCCTCCCAATACTTCATTCCCATTCCCTTCCAGTTCCCCCCAGTATCTTCCACAGCACGCCCCAGTATCCCCCAGTCTTCCCCACGGTGTTCCCATTGTCTCCAGTTTATCCCAGTATCCCCCCGTATCACTCCCACTATGTCCCAGTGTCTCCCACATCGTTCCCAGTGTTCCCCAGTATGTCCCAGTCCTCCCCAGTGTTTCCAAGGACACTTGAACTGCTCACGGTTGCCGTGGCTCCCAAACCCAGCAGTGGGCTCAGTGCAGTGTCCATGGCCACAGCCCCCTGCAGTGGCCCAGGGCAGGTTGGGATGATGGTCCACCCTCACAGCTGGCCCAGGGCAGGGCTGGAGAGGTTTTGGTGGCACCTTGGGCTGGCACACAGCTGGAGGAGTGTGTCTGTTTTCAGTGGGGAATACTCAGAGATTTACATTGCTTCATAAAATAGAAAACCCTTTTTTACCTGAGTGCAGGCAGCTGTCCAAGCAAAGCAGGTCCCAGGTGAGTGAGGACAGACGGGATGGGCTTGGGGAATGTGGAGCAAGGTTGTCCACACTGGCTCAGACCTCAAGGCGCAGCTTCTCTGACCAGGCCAGACCTCCTGAGGAGAGGCCCTGGATCAATATCAATCACAGAATGCTGCAATCACCTCTGCTCTAAAGAGAACAGGAACAAAACTTTAAACAGCCTTTCTAACAGGAATGTGTATTTCTTAGCAGCTCTTTGAAATCTTTCTCCATAACTGCAGTAGAAAACCTTCCTGATGAACTGCACCAGAGCAGAGGGAAATCAAGGCACAGCCATGGTTTGTCAGGATTTGCTTGATCCCAAGGAGCCCCGTGGTGAATTTGGTGCTGAGCCCTCAGGGCCTGAGAGGAGATTGCACAAACCTTTCCAGGAGTCCAAGTCAGAGGAACTAACCCAAAGTGTCTCAAAGCATTCCTGGGTCCCACTGAGCTCCATCCCCAACACAGGCTCCTCATGGACTCCTTGGAGGAGAGAACTGGAGGCCAGGATTGCCCAAAACCCCCTCAGAGACTCAGTGTGGAAAGGAAAACCCAAAGTACCTTAAAAAGCCTTGAGTATGTCAAAGCATTAATGAGCCCCACTGAGTGTCAATGCAAAGCCTCTCTAGGGACTCATTAAAGCAGATAATTGGAGGCCATGACTGCACAAACCTCTCAGAGAGGTTTCAGTGTCAAAAAGTAGTACTTTACTGACTCTCGAGTACTTTGAGGCATTAATGAGCCCCACTGAGTGTTGTTACTGACAAAAAATGTCAAGGGACTAATTAAAGCAGATAATTGGAGGCTGTGATTTCACAAACCCCTCAGAGACTCCCAGGCAAAAGCAAACCCCAAAGTCCTTTGAAGAACCTGCAGTCCCTGGAGCATTGAGGAGCCCCCAGGGCCATTCCTGACCAGGGCTCCCCAGGGACTGGTCCCAGCAGATCCCTGAGGCCACTGGGATGTTGGGGGTGCTGAGGGCAGGACAAGGGGCTGACAGTGCCCAGCCTTGCTGGGCTGTGCCAGGAGGCCCCAGGGCCTCAGGACAAGGTGTCCCCTCACAGCCCTTGGTGGCACAGACCCTGCTGTGCCCCAGGGCACCAAGGCTTTGCTTCTCCTGGGCACTGCCAGCCCTGCCAGGGCCCTTGGCCATGTCCAGCACAGCTTGTCCTGCACTGTCCCACAGCTGCTGCTGTGTCCCTGCAGGCTGCACACTCCCATCTCGCTGCCCCCCGGCTCTGCCCTGCATTTCCCTTTCTCTTCTCCCTGATATCCTGGGGTGGGAAGTGTAAGAGTGGTTCAAAGGTGTACCAGGGATGGTTTAGACTGCACAGGAGAAAGTGTTTCTTTTCTGAGAGGGTGGCCAAACACTGAACAGGCTCCCTGGAGAGGTGGCTGATGCCCCAAGCCTGTCAGTGTTGAAGAGATATTTGGACAGTGCCCTTAATGACTGCTTGAAATTTTGGTCAGCCCTGGAGGGGTCGGGCAGTGGGAGCAGACCATCACTCTGCCCTGAACTGCAGATCATTCCCAACGGGACCATCCTGGTCCAGTCTGTCCCATTCCATGGTCACACCTGTCCATGGATCCCTGCAGCAGCTGTGCTCAGACACTCGTGTGCTCAGCAGCTTCCCCTGGATTCCAGTCTCAGCAGCTGAGGCATTTGGACATCTGAGCCCCGAGGCCACAGCCCCATTGCAGGTGCTGGTGCAGAGCAGACACACCCCACAGCCCCAGACCCTTCAGTCCAGTCCCCCCGGTCACTCCGTGGCCGGCACCATTGGCAGAGGGGCTGTTTGGTGCCCTCCTGCAGCTGCTGCCCTCACAGCCCCGGGCTCTGTGCTCAGGCAGAACAGAGATTTGCTCACACAGGAGGTAGAATGGAAGTTTCCTGAGAACACAGGACAGACTGCTGTGGTGGGGGTCCTCCCCTCACCTTCCCACGTGTCCTGTGCTATCCAAAACTGCTCTTCCCCTCCATCCCATCACGTGTCCTACACACCATGGCAGCAATCCCCTTAGTCCAAATGGTGACCTGCTCTCAGTGACTTTGGGGTTTCAAACCCAGGCCCCAGGGCTGATGGCTGTCCCAGGAAAGGAGCTGGGACAAGGTGTCCATTGCTCCGGAGCTGCAATTTGGATTGTCACTTGCCCCTGTTCCTCTGAGCTCTTCTCTGTTTTGGAGATGGGCCCTTAATGAGCTGGTGGCTCTCCAGAGATGGGCCCGGGAGCAGCCAGGGCAGAGAATGAACTGAGTTTGTCCTGCTGCCATTGTTGGTGCCCTGCCTGGGTGTGCAGATGAGTCTCTTCTCTCTTAACCTGACACAACCCAGCAGGAGCACCAATCTCCTGAGGCAGCCGTGTTCGGAGGCTGCACACACAGGCACTGGTTTTGTGTAACAGATGATACCAGATTGATGGATGGCTTTCCAGAAATGCACCATGGTTAGGGGAAAAGCTTTGTTCTTGCCCTGGCAATGGATTTGTTCAGGGCCAGCATCACAGATTTGTTCCCAAGGCTGTAGATGAATGGATTTAAGAATGGGTACAGGGCTGTGTTCAGCAGAGCTCCAGTTCTGTTGGTCCTTGTCACGATCCTCTGATGTAAGCGGGAATCGTGATGGTTCATTAACTGACCTCAGAGTGCAAAAAGCAACACAGAGGGCATTTCAGTATTCATCGAAACAAATGCACTTTTATTAATGCCAACGTCAAATGTGATAGAAGGATTTGAAGGGAAACAAAGGACAAGGAGAAAAGAGAAAGAGAGGGTATAGCTACCAACGGAGAGACGAAATCCTCATGGTCCAGCCAATGGATCCGTCTTCTCTCGTGGGGAGATCTCAAAGTCTTTGGTTAATTCGGGGTCCTTACAGTCCTTTCCAAAGGGACGGGCAGTCGGCCAAAAGGTGGGGAAATCTTCACGGTGTGTTTGTTTCCAGAACTCGGAACAGGTACAGCCCTCAGCAGGTGCAGGGTGAGAACAGGTACAGCCCTCAGCAGGTGCAGTGTTAATGAGAACAGGTACAGCCCTCAGCAGGTGCAGTGTTAATGAGAACAGGTACAGCCCTCAGCAGGTGCAGGGTGAGAACAGGTACAGCCCTCAGCAGGTGCAGGGTGAGAACAGGTACAGCCCTCAGCAGGTGCAGGGTTAATGAGAACAGGTACAGCCCTCAGCAGGTGCAGTGTTAATGAGAACAGGTACAGCCCTCAGCAGGTGCAGGGTTAATGAGAACAGGTACAGCCCTCAGCAGGTGCAGGGTTAATGAGAACAGCCCTCAGCAGGTGCAGGGTTAATGAGAACAGGTACAGCCCTCAGCAGGTGCAGGGTTAATGAGAACAGGTACAGCCCTCAGCAGGTGCAGGGTTAATGAGAACAGGTACAGCCTTCAGCAGGTGCAGGGTTAATGAGAACAGCCCTCGGCAGGTGCAGGGTTAATGAGAACAGGTACAGCCCTCAGCAGGTGCAGGGTTAATGAGAACAGGTACAGCCCTCAGCAGGTGCAGGGTTAATGAGAACAGCCCTCAGCAGGTGCAGGGTTAATGAGAACAGGTACAGCCCTCAGCAGGTGCAGGGTTAATGAGAACAGCCCTCAGCAGGTGCAGCCAATTCACCGTGACTCGCCCGTGTTTCCGGCTCAGGTTCTGATGTTCCCGTGGAAACGCGTCCCAGGTTTGTCCTTTAAGCACACCTGCAGGCACCTGTTGGCCGAGGTCCCACCTGAGCCACGCCCCACTCCTGTGCTGG
>JACEWE010000064.1:0-47691 GCA_014839755.1 Sylvia borin
AATCTGAACCTACAATACCGGGCAACAACCCTATGCAACAATCCTATTCTAAAATCCTAACTACAGTCCTACTCTACAATCCTCTAAACTGGTGATGGACAAAACAGTTCTAAAGTGGTTGTCTCATTCTTCTCTTCTCCTTCCACTCCTTCAGTGAAACGATCAGTGGCACCAGACTGGCTTTAGGCTTGGCTGATGTTACAAATGGATGCTGCACAAAGGAAAAAAAACAATGAGCCATTATTTTCCAAGCCTCAAAGGCTCTTAGCCTTTTTTTAAATGAAAAAGAGATTGACTCTAAAAATTAGGTCTAAGGAGAAACGGTGCGGCAACAGTGGCACGGTTTGCTGCAAGAGCTGCCAAGTGCCCCAGGCCTGGAAATATTTCAGGTCTGAACATCCTGATCTTTTTCAAGATGTCCCTGCTCATTGCAGGGCACTGGGACCAGATGACTTTTACAGGTCCCTGCCAGCCGAGCCCAGTCTAGGATTCCTGACTGTTTTCATTTGAGCAGCACCAAGAGTGGAGGTGAGAAGGAGGGAAGCTCATCTGATGCCTTGCACTTGAGTGCAGGAGGAGCCCATCCCTGGGACACTGTTTCCCCTGCAGCCCCTGGGCATTTTACCTGCAGCAGCTTCCAGGCAGACCAGCGCTGGTCCTCGTCTGTCTGCAGGCAGCAGCTCAGGAAGTCACGCATCCAAGGGGAGAGGAGCTTGGGCTGCTGCAGCTCTGGGGTCCCTTCTGTGGCTATCAGGAGTTGAGCCTGGAGAAAAAGGAAACACGAGTCTCTCACCTGCTTATTTCACATCTGTAACTGCTCTCCCAGACCCCATTGTTTCAGCTGCACTCTGCAGTGGCCGTTTCTGCCGTGGCACAGAGGCAGAGATGACTTTCCTGGACCAAGAAAAACCCCAAATCTTGATGCAGCCACTCCTTTTCCAACATCCAGCACATCTTGCCTCAGCAGCTGATTTCCCTGACTGACCTCTGTAGTGGAAACTACATCACCCAAAGCAGGTTTGCTTCTCTGAGGTGTCCCTTGACCAGCTTGACAGGCTATTTAGAAGAGAGACTTTGCTCTACTAACTCACTCTACAATTTCCAAGGACTATTACATGAAAATGCCTGTTTGGGCACACAGGAAGCTCCTGCAGCTCTGTCTCTGTGCAGACTGCAAATTTCAGCTTCCCTTCTGTGGCAAAAGCAAAATTTTGGTGGTCAAATCAGAAGAGGGAGAAATGCCATCCCTGTGGTAGCCCTCTGCTCATCTGGACACTCAAGTCAATGCATTAATGGTATGCTCATCCTAGGAAGTGCCAGGAAACAAAGGGGTGGCTTTGGCAGGCTCTCCACATCACCAGGCTTCAGCTGGGTGACATGGAGAAGGTGGTTTTGGTTAGGAAAGAAAGATGGTCACTGAGTGTTTCAGCACCACTCCACAAGAATCACAAGAGACTCGGTGGCCTTCACACCCTCTTGTCCAGGTTTCAGGCAAGTTCCCCTGTGAGAAGAATGGGGACTTCTTCTCTCCAAACCACTGGTTTAGAGACCTTTCTGAGTTTGGTTTCTTTCCTTAATTTCAGGAAAGATAACACCAGTTCTAAGCTGCTTGTTTCCTGTTCTTAGGGCCATTTACATGGCCAAAAGAGCTGGAAGGACTTCTAAGCCAAGCCAAATGTTGCCAGAGAAGGGAGATTGTTTGTGTGGTGTAATGCTTGAGTTACCCCACTGATGCAGCCTGGCAGCAGATGCTGATGTGCTGCAGGGACATTTTCAGAAAGGGACTGTGGGGGAAGTAGTTCCAGCAGATGGCAATGGGATTTTATCCAGTGGCACACAAAACGTGGGATAGGGGAGAAAGGCAGCGGGATCAGACGGTATTTACACCTTACCGAGGGAGAATTTCTATCCCAGTAGGGAGGCTCTCCTTCCACCATTTCAGTGGCCACAATTCCGAAAGACCATATATCCATTTTGAGGCCATAAAGTTGACCTTTCATCACTTCAGGTGCCATCCACCAAGTTCTCCTGACCATCGAGCTCTGTCTACTCTGCTCAGGGACGAGTTGAGCAGAGAAACCAAAATCAGCTGGGGAAAAAGTAAAAGACAGTTTTGATTGGAATCCTGTGCAGTTAGGGGAAAGCAAGCCAAAGAATTTCCCAGTAAAAGTTGGAGAATGTGCTGTTGAATCTCCTGGACAACTGTTGCTGCTCTGTTTCCTCAGGACTTTAGCCAAGAAAATATGGCATTGGCTACTTCAAAAATCCCCCCCAATTTTTACACTGCCTCCAGCAGTGGCTTTTGAAGCTTTAGACTTGCAGCTCCCTCCCTCTGGAAGGGACACACACAGAGCAATGTCACTGTGGACTGCTTGTTCCTTGCCATAGCACTGTGCACGTCGTAACTGTGTGGTCAGCTCATAGCAGGGCTCCCTGCACTGCCACCAGCACCATTTTTGGGGAGCTGGCAGTCACTCAGAAGCAGCCCCACACCCCGCATATCCCTGGAATGCTGCACCTGGCCAAGAATATACTGACCCAGCTTGACAGAGCCATCCGTTCTGAGAAGGATGTTGAGGCTCTTCACATCTCGGTGCATCACATGGTTGGAGTGAAGAAAATCCAGGCCTTGCAGGCACTGAGAGAGAAACCAGAAACAGGAGGGCAAAAATCAGTGATGTGATTCCATCACACAAGAAAGGAAACAGCTACCAAAAATTCCCTCTCCAGGGGAATGGGGAGTAATGCAGAGCACAGTGCTACTGAGGGGAAGAGCTTGCTGCTCCAACACCAGCAGAGCAGCACCTTGCTAAAGAAAGGCACGTCAGCTTGTTAAAGAGCAACAGCAACTGCTGGTGTAGACTCTGCCCTGCAAACCAGCCAGAATGACTGCTGCTGCAGTGGATGTGCTCAGGGGTAAAGAGCATTTTGGCTGCGCGGCTAACCTTTTCAGCTGAGGCCTGAGAGAAATGAGTCTCTCTCTTTTCTTTGTTGTTCCTTTCAAATGCTGCCACCACCACTTTTGCTTTTACAGGCAAAGAATGCAGTACAGACAGGCCAAATGTTAGAGAGGTAACATGGAGAACAGCAAATACAAGAGACAGGGAGAAAATGCAACAGCAGAAGAGAAGAGGACAAGCACAGAGTCCAGTGAGTGCAGGGGCACTGGCAGGTAGTTCACTTGAGATGCTGTTGCTTGCCCAGAGCATTTCAGTAACACAGTGTCAGAGTCTGTCCAAGGATGTGATATGCCTCATGACCGTCTTCAATGACTGAGGACTGAGACCCCAGACTCTGAAAGGAGCCCCTGGCCTGGCTGAGGTGGAACGTTTGCCAAGTCTCGGAGGACTGATATGCATCTCCATTAGAATGGAGTGCAAGAACAATGGAACTGGTCACAGTGGACTGAGCCAAGTCTACTTGCCCAAACTGGTCTGTCCACACCAGAGTACGGCACGTACAGGGTGCAGCTTGTCCCTGAGCACCCAACCTCAATGCAGGTGGTTCCCGCTCTGGCTCTGTGCCCCTTATTTTGCCTCAACACAGGTGGCTCCTGCTTTGGCTTTGTGCCACTTGCTTTGGCTCCTGCCTTGACCAACCTATAAAACCCTGGAGACCCCTGCTCACTTTCGTGTACACCCTACTGGAGAAGATCGGGTTTATAGGCATCTTGTCCTCGAGGATTCATCCGTCCACGTTGGTAGTTATAATCCCCTTTCCCTCTTTTCTATCTTTCTTACTATTCTCTAATTTCTCTCCCCACTATCACATTGTAGTGGAAATAAATAAAGGTGCATTTTTTATTGAGTAAACTGAGTTGGCCCCGCTGTGTCTTTAACGCTCTGAGATCCCTAAAACGAACCATCAGGTCTCCTGTGTATGTTTGAGGACTCTGACAAAAGCAGAATTATTGTTTATACCCCCAATGTGAATGAGGAAAAAGAATGAATAACCTTGTCACTAAAGTACTGCTTATGTCTGTAAGTCGTACCTTGGTGATCAGCCAGAATCTTTGTTTGCCAGAAACACCTCTAGAGTTTCATCAAAGGATTAGTCATCAAAACTGTTTTGAAAATGTAAAGATGCAAGGAGGCAAAATACTCACTGTGACTAATTGCTGGGTATGTTTTCAACTGATGTTAGGAGGAATGGGATTCCCTTGGAGGGCCCACCCTAAGGACTGGCCAGAGCTCTGTCAGTGGGCTCTGTCTCATAATGGGGTCAGTGAAGGGAGAGATAAAGAAAACTGTGCTGAGGAACACAGGAACACAATTATCACTTTTACAGGATTCACGAAAATTTCCCTTCAGGAGAAACTGAACCCTGTTATAGTTAGAGGCCACAACAGTGTGAAATAATTTTTGTGCTTTTAACATCACTCCAATGTCAGTAGAACTTGGGATGCTGGAGCTGGTCCGTGTCAGTGTTACACCACTCCCAGCTGCAGGGCCACCATTTAGGATCCTTCAGCAACAACCACAAGGAAGAGTTAGGGCCAAGAGAACCTTCTCCCCCCAAAGAGTGCCTTGGGTTTCAGAAAGCAAAATATTCTGGTTCACATTGCGCCCCGTGGACACTGCCTCATCCTGTGGATTTTATATTAATCAACTAAATTGTTTATTACAAGAAGTAGCAAATGATACTGTTAAAATGTCCAACAGCACATTCTGGGAGCTCCAACAAACACGGATGGGGACTCTACAGAGCTGCATGGCGTTGGATTATCTGCTTGCTGGCCAAGGAGGAACCTGGGCAATCATGGGACAGGAATTTTGCACTTCTGTCAGTGGTGGGTTTGAAGTCCAACAGTCAGGAATCACCTGGATAGAAAGAGCAGTAGAAGAGTGGCAGAAATAAGACAATTCTTCTTGGTGGGATTGGCCTCATGGCTACGAAATTGGAGGCTGCTGTAAAATGCATTCATGGCAGTGACTGTAACCATTGCACTGTGAGCACTTGGTGAGTTATGATTCCATGTTAGAGTTGTTGTGACACTTTGTGCAGGGAAGTGGAGTATTTAGACTTGTTTTAAAGGAGACAGTCTCAAGAAAAAAAGGGGGATTTGCTAAATCACAGTGAATAGCAACTAATTAGGCATGTTTTTAGAGAAATACGAATTATAGCTCTGAGAAATGAACTTGAGCAGCACATAATTGAAGGACGAGAGGCAATGCCTTTATGGCTAATAGCTAATTCTAAACTGTGTTACTGAAAGAATTGTTATGAAGGTGCTTGTTCATATTTAGGGAAAAGGACCAATTGAAATAGCAAGGCCTGAACAACCAATGGTGACCTCTGAATGAACATTCCAAGCAAATTTTTTATTGTATCTGCTCATTATTGACTCATTATTAGCAGTTATCTCTGTAGCTGTTCATTGGTGAAAGGTGGATTTACCTTTCTCTATTTGAAAACCAGACAAGGCCCCATCTGACCTTGTTTGGGGGTGAAGGATGCAAGTCAACTCACTTGGTTCCTCCTTGAGCTCCGACCAGGCTTTGGGAGAAACCCAAGAGAAGAATGAAGGCAGATGTTCCCACACTAGAAGTGATGGCAGCTTGTTTGTTTAACAGTGTAAAAGCTGGGCCCTCTCACACTGAGCTTGGACCCTCAGCAGGGGCTGGAGGAAGCTGCAGGAATTGATGCCTCAGATTTTGGGTTTTGGCGCGGGATTCACGTTTTCGGGAACGTTCTCTCCCTGGGCTCCGGGCCCCAAGGATGGACGGCGTGGGGGATGGAGCACCGTCACTTGGACTGTTGATTGGACGGCGACTGGGGCCTGGAGGGGGGGGGAGGTCGGGTGACTCGGGCTTTTTGGGCGGGCTTTTTGGAAGCGAGCGGGGCAGCCACGGCTGTGACCGCCGGGGCTGGCCTGAAAGGCCGAAATAAAATCCACCTTAATTTTAACCCTGACTGGCCTCTGCCTCAGACATAAGGCAACAGTTTTGGCGACTCCGCCGGGACATCGGGGTTTGAGGTTGCTGGGAACCCTTTGGACCAAGACATTTTTTGTCGTGTCAGCGGAGGTCCTGAGGCGCCGGCACCAGAGCCCTTGAGACAGAGGCGCGTGAGTGATTGGGATATCAATTGGGATATCAGGATGGATTGTGTATTTTCCAGTGAAGGGGATAGTGAGGAGGCTATCCCGAGGGACAGCCCTCTGGGGCTGGTGCTGAGAGGCTGGGTGAAGTTGGTTGGGGAAGAGTCCATGCTTCTAAAGCCTAAACTGATTAGGCTTTCGGAGAGATTATGGCCAGCATACACATTAGATAATGGAGAGGTGTGGCCTCAATTCGGGAGTTTAGATAAAAGGTTGATATCTAGTTTGATGTCGTGTTTGCGTGGGGATAGGTGTTTTGAGGAACTGGAGTATGCCCGATTGTTTATGGTACTGGCCAGTGAACAAGCTCGGGATAGCAAGAGAGGAAACATTATGGTCGTACGAAAGAAAAAGGAAAAGCCGCTTCTCTGCAGCGTGTGTAGCGGAGACCAGCCAGAAGACCTGGTGGCCCCTGCGCTGAGAGCAGCTCCTGGCACCGGACAGGGTGCAGCCGCCCCCCCGCCGCCATCGCCCCACTCACAGCCGCGGGGGGGGGCCGAGCCTCGGGCAGTGAAAAGGGAGGAGGAGAGGTTTCGGCAGCGCCAGACACCATCTCCGTCCCCATCTACTTCACCCCCCCGAAGGGGGGGGAAAGGGGGGAGGGGGAGCCGGCGGCAGCAGCTCCTGGCCCCGTCCCGGAAAGGGGGGGCCAGGGACAGAGGATCTTGCAGGGAAGGCATGGAATGTGCCTCTCGTAGGGGGAGGGATCCCTCCCCCGAACTCGGGCCCGTCCGGTATCATAGCAACCCCGAAGGTCAGGGAGCTGACTCGGGAGATGATGTTATCGGGGGCAGACGGGTAGCAGGCAGAGCATATCGGTCTCGTGGTCTTACGCGGACTGGGAGTAGGGCCGGGCTGTTGGTGGCAACAGAGTCTGATGGCTCTCGCTCGGACAGCTCTGGGGAGGAAGAGAGTGACGAGGAATCAGATGAAATTACAGATAAGCGTAGGAGGGGGAGAATTACGAGAAAGGCTGTCAGAGAGCGAAGCCCTGTCGCACGTCGTATTGGTAAAGGGAGAAAGGAAAGGGAGCCGGTCCTTCAGGCTCCATTAAGGCAGGCAGTGGGTAATCAGGGGCCAGTGTATGTAAAGGTCCCTTACTCCCTTATAGAATTAGAACAATGGAAAACTACAGTAGGGAAGTATAAGGAGAACCCAGACAAGGTAGCCCAGTTAGTAGAAAGGGCTATCAATTCCCAAAATCCTGATTGGGCTGACTTAAATTCCATGCTAGATACATTACTTGATCCCACAGAAAGACGAATGGTCAATAAAGCTATTACCACTTTTGTTGAAGGGGGCATAGCCAGTGGACTGCTTCAAGGCACGGTCACTCAGATCTTCCCCCTTGAAAACCCAGAGTGGGATCCGAATTTACCCGAGCAATTAGCAAGATTGAAACGATATCAAAACCTCGTGGTGTATGGATTAAAGCATGGTGTCCCTAAGGCTATAAACTGGTCAAAGCTGTATGAAGTTAAGCAAAATTATGATGAATCACCTACTGATTTTTTAAACCGGTTAAGAGAGACCGCTGTCAAATACACAGATCTAGATCCTGAGTCAGGTGATGGTAAAGCACATCTGGTTTTGCTGTTTATGGGCCAAGCTTCGAACGATATCAGGAGGAAACTGCAGAAGATAGAGGGGGTTCGAGATATGGATAAATTGTTAGAGGTGGCCTGGAAGGTGTTTCAGGATAGAGGTCCGACTGAAAGGGGCAAGTCTCAACCTGTTAAGAAGGCAGCACAGGAAGGGTCATTTAGGAAGACTTCCCCTACAGAGAAGGACCGCTGTACCTTTTGCAGGGAAGTAGGGCATTGGAGGAGAACATGTCCACTGTTGAAAGAAAAATCCTCGGTTCCCCAACTCCCAGTGGTACGGACCTCGGGCGGCTCAGGGTCCGATTGATGGAGACCGAGGGCTACCCCCCCAGCAGAGCCCTCGGTTATAGCTAAGCTGGGGAAAGAGGATATAGAATTTTTAGTGGATACAGGAGCGGCTTACTCTGTGTTGAATACCTTAAAAGGGAAACTGAGTCATGATACCGCACATGTTGTTGGGGCGACCGGGGTAAGCGAAACTCGACCTTTCTTCCAGCCCTTGGACTTTAAATTAGGAAAGCATTGGGTGACCCACCAATTCCTTTATATGCCCAACTCCCCTAAACCATTGCTGGGCAGGGACTTGTTAGAAAGATTGGAGGCAGAGATTAAATTCAGGAAAGGGAAGGGTGTACAAATTATAATCCCTGAATCTAAATTGGTCCAAATCGCTGCACTCTTTATACAGGAAAAGCATGATGAAATCCCCGCTGAGGTTGAGAGTGTGGTAAATCCAATAGTGTGGGCTGATGATGTCCCGGGGAGATCTAAACGAGCAGAACCAGTGAGGGTTACACTCAAACCAGGAGCTGTACCAGTAAGACAAAAACAATATGCCTTAAAATTAGAAAGTCGTATAGGGCTAGCACCTATTATTGAAAATTTCCTACAACATGGTCTGTTGGTGCCATGTGAATCCAAATTTAACACCCCCATTTTAGCTATTAAGAAAGCTGATGGTAGGCACTACAGGTTAGTGCAAGACCTAAGGGCCATTAACAGAATTACAGAGGATATACATTCGGTGGTAGCTAATCCTTACACCCTTTTGACCACATTAACAGATGAATTGGGGTGGTTCACTGTGGTGGACCTGAAGGATGCCTTTTTTTGCATTCCCGTGCATAAAGATAGCCAAGAGCTTTTTGCTTTCGAGTGGGAAAACCCTACAACAGGGAGGAAAAGCCAACTCACTTGGACGGTTTTACCGCAAGGGTTCAAATGCAGTGCAACTCTCTTTGGGAATCAGCTGGCAAAGGAGCTGGAGGAATGGAAAGGACGAGAGCAGGAAGCAGTTGTTCTTCAATATGTTGATGACATCCTGATTGCGGCTAGAACCAGGGAGGACTGTATACAATTTACTGTAAGCTTGTTAAACTTTTTGGGATTTAGTGGATATAAGGTTTCAAAAGACAAAATGCAGGTTGCTAGAGAAGAAGTGATCTACTTGGGACTGGAGATCTTCCGTGGACACCGACGGCTTAGCAAGGAACGGAAGGAGGCCATCTGTCGGCTCCCTGAGCCCCACACTGTAAGAGAAATGCAAGCCTTCCTAGGAATGGTGGGCTGGTGTCAGTTATGGATAGCCAATTATGGGTTGTTGGTAAAACCCCTGTATGAAACCTTAAAAGCAGCTGAGAGAGGGATTATTGAATGGACTGAAAAATCCAGAGCAGCTTTTAAACAGCTGAAGCACTCTCTTATGTCAGCTCCTGCACTGGGATTACCAAACTTAACTAAACCTTTTGAACTCTTCACACATGAGAGGCTGAATATGGCCCTAGGGGTACTAGCACAGCGCCTCGGGGATCAACGGAGGGCTGTGGCTTACTTTTCCAAACAGCTGGACAATGTAGCCCAAGGCTGGCCAGGGTGCCTGAAGGCCGTGGCAGCAACAGTTATCCTGATCCAAGAAGCCCGGAAGCTCACCCTTGGGCAACACATAGTGGTGTACGTACCCCATGCTGTAGCCGCTGTACTCGAGCAGAAGGGGGAACATTGGTTATCGGGTAATCGGATGCTTAGGTATCAAGCGCTATTGCTGGAGCAGGATGACGTCACCTTGAAAACAACTTCTATCGTGAACCCAGCTATGTTCTTGTCATCCACCTTAATTGATGGAACGCCTGAACATGACTGCTTGCAAACAATTGAGGAAGTTTATTCTAGTCGACCAGATCTGAAGGATACACCCCTGGAAGATCCAGATTGGGAGCTTTTCACAGATGGCAGCAGCTTTATGAAGAGTGGTAAAAGAATGACTGGCTATGCCGTGACCACGCTGAACAAAGTGATTGAAGCCAAGGCCCTACCAGCAGACGTGTCATCGCAAAAGGCTGAATTGATCGCCTTGACAAGGGCCTTAGACCTGAGTAAAGGGATGAAGGTAAATATATGGACCGATTCTAAGTATGCATTTAGTATCGTCCATGCCCACGGAGCCATTTGGAGGGAGAGAGGGCTTCTGAACACTCAAGGCAATCAAATTAAACATGCTGAACAAATACTTGCTCTCTTAGAAAGCATCCAGAAACCCACAGAAGTGGCTATTATGCACTGTAAAGGCCACCAGAAAGGAAGAACCGTTCCAGAGTTGGGAAATCGCTTCGCTGATAAAGCAGCTAAGGGAATTGCAGAAAAGGGCATCCTAGCAGTAATTCCACCAAAGGAGATTGATTTGTTTAAGTTCACCCCAAAATATGATCAAGCAGATCATAAGCTAATTAAGTTCCTTAAGGCTGAAATCATAGAGAGTGGATGGGCTGTTACGCCCGCAAATCAGGTTGTGGTACCACCCTTGATCTTGCGGGAGTTAGCCCAGAGAGAGCATGAGAACACGCATTTTGGGGCTGAAAATCTCTTAAAACATTTGAAAAGGGTAGTGGTAGGTAAGGGAATGGCTGACATTGTACAATCGGTAGTGAGTAAATGTGAAGTGTGTTGTAAGAATAATCCCGACACAAGGAAAAGAGTGGTGTTGGGAGTGACAAAGGCAGGGGATCTCCCGGGAGATTATTGGCAAATAGATTTTGCAGAGTTACCACGTAAAGAGGGATACCGGTATCTGCTGGTATTAGTTGATACTTTTAGTGGCTGGCCAGAAGCTTACCCCTGTCGTACCAACACAGCTAGAGAGGTGATAAAAGTCCTGCTTAATCATATAATTCCGAGGTTTGGGATTCCCTTGGGAATGTCATCAGATAGGGGGCCACATTTTGTTGCAATAGTGATTAAAGAAATCAGCCAAATCTTGGGAATCACTTGGGACTTGCATACATCGTATAGGCCCCAAGCGAGTGGTAAGGTGGAACGTATGAATGGGACTCTTAAAACACAAATTAGTAAAATTTGTCAAGAGACATCTATGACATGGGTTCAAGCATTGCCTATAGCTTTACTGAGAATTCGCATTCAACCTAGGTGAAGGGATAACATTAGTCCCTACGAAATACTGTATGGGAGGCCCTATCAGGTTCCACATATTCCTGGTGAAGTCCATATGAGGGGGAAACTTGATTTACAAAGGTATTTAATGGCTTTAAGTTCTACCTTACAGAAGCTTCAAACCTACATCGTGTCATCTAGACCCATAGGATTGGATACGCCTGTACATCCATTCCAGCCTGGAGACTGGGTCTATGTTAAGTGGTGGGACAGTGATCCTTTGCGAGCCAAGTGGAATGGACCATTTCAAGTACTGTTGACGACTTTCACCGCAGTCAAGGTTGCTGGTAAAGGACCATGGATTCACTACTCCAGAGTCAAGAAAGCTTCTGCCCCCGATGATGATAAATCTTAAAGCAGCTTACTTCTCATATTTAATTACTTTTTATGCGATGATTGACTATGGAATCAACAAATTGTGGGAAAATGGTTACTGTTAGATTTGTATTTTCACTAAGTGTAACTTTGCTATTAAGTGTATTAAGTGCTCACCTAATATTAAGTATTGTTATTGATAGGCACTTAGCTTTCACCAATGTTATTGTTATTATATTGTATTGTATTTAGGTAGAGACTCGATAAGGTAGAGGCCTTGTCAAGCCTCTAAAGGGGGGGAACTGATGCCTCAGATTTTGGGTTTTGGCGCGGGATTCACGTTTTCGGGAACGTTCTCTCCCTGGGCTCCGGGCCCCAAGGATGGACGGCGTGGGGGATGGAGCACCGTCACTTGGACTGTTGATTGGACGGCGACTGGGGCCTGGAGGGGGGGGGAGGTCGGGTGACTCGGGCTTTTTGGGCGGGCTTTTTGGAAGCGAGCGGGGCAGCCACGGCTGTGACCGCCGGGGCTGGCCTGAAAGGCCGAAATAAAATCCACCTTAATTTTAACCCTGACTGGCCTCTGCCTCAGACATAAGGCAACAGAATTCCCAGTGTCCAGGAGTGGCTCTACAGTGACAGCTGTGACAGCTTTCCCCAGCTGCTGTGTGGATCAGAGTCTGAGGGTAACTGGTGATGGATCTTTCTAAATCACCACAAGCAGTCTTAGAGTGATATGATTGGATGCATTGCTGAGCTCCTTTTGTAATTCCTTTGTAATGATTATGTGCTTTGCTGTGCTTGTCCTTTTGTAATTCTTTGTAGCTTTGTGTTATATAAATAACACAATTCTTTAAGTTGGTGTCTGTGTCTCTGGTGCTGACGCTGCCCCCTGGTGAAACAGGGCCCCGTCCTGCCTGAGTGTTACCTGGGAAGACAAAACCCCTCACCCCAAATGTCACCCCTTCCTCCTTGTTCTCCCCACTTTATACACTGCACATGATGTCCTCTGGCCTGGGGTATCCCTGGGGTCACCTGGGGTCACCTGTCCTGGCTGTGTCCCCTCCCAACCTCCCACATAGCCTCAGCCCCTCCCCAGCGTGGCCGGACGAGGGACAGGAAAGGCCTTGGCTCTGTGTGAGCACAGCAAGAACAAAACCATCTGTATGTGATCAGCCCTGTGCTCAGCACCCGGCCCCAGCAGTGTCCCAGTGCCAGCGTCTGTGGCCTCAGTGCCCACAAGGGGTTTGCATGGCAATTGGCAGGACAGGTGAGCCAGGTGTGGTGTCCCAGGGAGGGCTGCCATGGAAACAGTGGCCAGCACTGCCCCTTTCTGTCTGCCTGAGCTGCCTTTGGCCCTGGCAGTGGCGTTTGCTGCTGGTTCCGCGGCGCCTGAGCAGCCAGCGCGGCACAGGGCAGGTGGCCATGGCACAGCCCCCAGCAAGGGATCCCCTCTGCCTCTGGCCACTGACACCAGCCCTGAGCAAGGGGCCCAGGCAGTGGGCTCAGGCCACTGGCCATGGCCACAGCCCCTTGCCATGGCCCAGGGCAGCTTGGCATGATGATCCAGCCTCACTCCTGGCCCAGCCCAGGCCTGCAGTGCCCTTCCCCACAGCCTGTCTGCACAGAAGCACTTCCAGGGCTCTCTGCATTTCCCTTGCCCTCACTCTGGCCTCACTCACACACCTCCCAACAACCCACCTGCAGCTGGGAGCTGCAAGGAGTTCAAAGCTTGTCTGTCCTTCAGGAGTTGTTCTCATTCTGCCTTCAGCCAACTCTGGATTTGTGTTTATTGCAGAACTTCCTGTGTGTCTAAATCATTCCTTGTATGGTTCTGCTTTGCGGAAGGGGAACCTCCTTGGTGGTAGCTTGGACTTGGCACACACTTGAGCAGATTGTCCAAAATTCATGAGTTTTAGATTGCTAAGAATGAAAGAAAACACCTTGTTTCCTGAGTGCAGCCAGTTGTGCAAGTAAAGCAGGTCCCAGGTGACTGAGAGGAGACAGGAGGGGGTTGGGGAATGTGGAGCAGGGTTGTCTACACTGAATCAAATCTCAAAGCACAGCATCTCTGAGCAGGCCAGACCTCCTTGAGAGAGACTCTGCAATCACCTCGTCTGTAATGGAAACAGTAATAAAATACACCCTTTAAAAGGGAAATACATATTTCTTAGAAATTCTTTGAAATATTTCTCCATAACTTGAAGAACTAAGACATCCTGAAAAACTGCACCAGACCAGAGGGAAATCAAGGCACAGTCATGGTTGGTCAGGACTTGCCTTAACCTAATGAGTCCTGTGGTGCATTTGGTGCTGAGCCTTGGAACCTCAGGGCCTGAGAGGAGATTGCACAAACCCATCCAGGAGTCCAAGTCAGACCAAAACTCAAAAGTGTCTCAAAGCATTAATGGGACCCACTGAGGTCGGCATCCAAAACAGGCCCCTCATGGAGTCTTTGGAAGAGAGAACAAGAGTCCAGGATTGCACAAAAACTTTTCATTGACTCAGTGGAACAAAGAAGTACTTAATTTACCCTGAGTACCTTGAAGCATTGATTAGCCCCACTGAGTGTTGTTACTGGCTGAGAATCTCAAGGGACTCATTAAAGAAGATAATTGGAAGCCGTGATTCCATGAAGCTCTTACACTCTGTGCCAAAAAAGTTCTTTATTAAACCTTGAGTACCATGAAGGATTAATGAGACACAAGGACTTTTTTACTGACTAAGAATCCCAAGGGACTTGTTAAAGTAGACAATAATCATGTGGCCATCATTTCACAAACCTCTCATAGAGTCACTCTTAAAGAGGAAACAACAAGTTCCTTTAAAATAACTGAAGTACCTTGAAGCATTAATGAGCCCCACTGAGTGTTGTTACTTACAAAACCTCTCAAGGGACTAATTAAAGCAGATAATTGGAGGCCAGGATTGCAGAGACCACTCAGAGAATCCAAGGCTAAAGTAAAAGCCAAAGTCCTTCGAAGAAGCTGCAGTCCCTGGGAGCATTAAGGAGCCCCCCAGGGCCATTCCTGACCAAGGCTCCCCAGGGACTCCTTCCAGCACATCCTCCAGGCCACTGGCATGGGAGGGGGATGCTGAGGGCAGGACAAGGGGCTGACAGTGCCCAGCCTTGCTGGGGCTGTGCCAGGAGGCCCCAGGGCCTCAGGACAAGGTGTCTCCTCACAGCCCTTGGTGGCACAGAGGCCGCTGTGCCCCAGGACACCAGGACTTGGCTTCTCTTTGTCCCCACCTGTCATCACTGCCTGCAGTTCTCTGCTCTGCCTGGGGCCTGGGGACACTTTCTCTGTCGTGTCCCTCAGTGGAACCCATTAAAACTTCAGGAAACTTTGCAGTTGGATTCTGACTTGGAGTTCTTGAGAGGTTTCTTCATCTCCCTCTGAGGGACTGATGTTCAGTGGCTCAGCACAAGCCCTGAGAGGCTCATTAAAGTCCTTGTGCTGTGTCTGTGCTGCTGAGCTGGGCTGGGCTCCTGGCACAGAGGCAGCTCCTGGCAACCAAGAAGAGCTTAAAAACACATTTCTCTTGCTGAGCAGCTCTTCTCCCAGCCCAGCAGGGCTGGGGCACTGCCTGCAGCCAGCCCGGGCACAGCACACAGGCACAGAGAGCTTCAATCACTCAGGGCTGGGAAGGGGCTGAGAAGTGACTGCGGGAGAATCACTCCCAGCCCTTGGCACAGGAACCTCTGGCTGCAGGACAATGCAGCTGCAGCTCCTGCAGTGATCTCCTACAGCTGGAACATGCCAATGCCTACAGACTCTGTGAGTACATTCTCTGATTGTGTCTTGTGTGGAGCAGCCAGGGGTGCCCAGGGCTGTCCTGCAGAGCAGGGTCCTGCAGCCCAGGGCGCTGTGCTGGGGCAGGGACTCTGCTGCCTGCCAGGGACAGCTCTCAGCCAGCCCTGGGGGCTGCTGCCAGCACTGGGGGACAAGATCTGGGTGGAAGGAGACAGCTGGTCAGGCTTGTAAGTGTTCTCCTTGTGTGATGAGGATGCTGCATTGTTCAGGACTGCTCCCAACATGACATTTAACTCGAGAAAATTTCCAAGTAGATCATACAAGGAGCACAGCAAGGCAGGGGCGTCATAAAAAAAGAAAATCCTGCTTTAATAATCTATTACACTGGATTACCTGGATGGGAAATTGTACATAGATATTCATGTTCCAGTTCTGAGTTAAAAAAAAAAAAAATAAAGTTCTCTCATGTCGTAATTAACTAGGCAGTGTAATAGAAATCAGTAGAGTGTCCCTTGCAGGCAGCATCAGTGTCACTTTTCCATTCTCCTCAGGATTGCTCTGACGTTGCCATCAGAGCCTGCAGATCCAGAGCTGCCCCTGGGCAGTGCCTGAGCTGGGAGGGGTCTGCAGGGCAGAGCTGAGCCCCCAGGGCTGGGCTGGGCTCTGGCAGCACTGGCAGGGCCCAGCCCTGGGCACAGGGAAACAGCTGCAGGCAGGGACAGCTCCAGGCAGCAGAGCCCTGGGCAGGCAGTGGGGGGAAAGTGCCACCAAGCTGTGCTGGGATATTGAAAGTCCTCTCCAAACTGAACTATTCCATGATTACTGTTCTTACAGATCCCCATGCCAAGACACTGCAAATGTCCAACAGCAGCTTCATCAGCCACTTCCTCCTGCTGGCACTGGCAGACACACGGCAGCTGCAGCTCCTGCACTTCTGCCTCTTCCTGGGCATCTCCCTGGCTGCCCTCCTGGGCAACGGCCTCGTCATCGCTGCTGTGGCCTGTGGCCACCACCTGCACAGCCCCATGTTCTTCTTCCTGCTCAACCTGGCCCTCAGCGACCTGGGCTCCATCTGCACCACTGTCCCCAAAGCCATGCATAATTCCCTCTGGGACACCAGGGACATCTCCTATGCAGGATGTGCTGCTCAGCTCTTTTTCTTCATGTTCTTCATCTCAGTAGAGCTTGCTCTCCTGACCATCATGTGCTACGACCGCTACGTGTCCATCTGCAAACCCCTGCACTACGGGACCCTCCTGGGCAGCAGAGCTTGTGCCCACATGGCAGCAGCTGCCTGGGCCAGTGCCTTTCTCTATTCACTGCTGCACACAGCCAATACATTTTCCCTGCCCCTGTGCCATGGCAATGCCCTGGGCCAGTTCTTCTGTGAAATCCCACACATCCTCAAGCTCTCCTGCTCCAAATCCTACCTCAGGGAACTTGGGCTCATTGCAGTTAGTGTCTGTTCAGGACTTGGTTGTTTCTTGTTCATTGTTTTCTCCTATGTGCAGATCTTCAGGGCTGTGCTGAGGATCCCCTCTGAGCAGGGACGGCACAAAGCCTTTTCCACCTGCCTCCCTCACCTGGCCGTGGTCTCCCTCTTTGCTCAGCACTGCCATGTTTGCCCACCTGAAGCCCCCCTCTATCTCCTCCCCATCCCTGGATCTGGCAGTGTCAGTTCTGTACTCGGTGGTGCCTCCAGCCCTGAACCCCCTCATCTACAGCCTGAGGAACCAGGAGCTCAAGGCTGCAGTGTGGACACTGATCACTGCATGGTTTCATGTATATTAAACTGCTGGCCGGTGTCTTCCAATCACATGTAATAAAAGTCATCCTTGATGCTTCTTGTTGGTGTGGTAGTTGGTTTTTTTCTGTGTTTTATATTTTTGATCTTGTCCTCAAAGTAATTTCATCGCTTGTGCCAGTTTTGGTTTAGGGTAAATTTTAGAGGAAATTATTTGTAGAGAAAACTTAAATGTTTCTTTTTTTATTTGGTCTTGGAAAAGAATTATTTTGGAGAAAAGTGGAGAAAACTATTTATTTAACGGAGAAAATGTTTCAAAGCTCAAGTTATTAATATTATGAAATGAAATAATAAAAGTTTTTGCTGTTCTGAAGAGGGATGGCAAAATTGATACTTTTTGTCAGGAGTTATTTTGTTCTTCTGGGGTTTTATTATTTTTATTTTTTGTGGTGCAGGAAATGTTGAAGTTCAGGCCCAGTGAGCTTCAGGTGTAAAATTTTGGTGGGTTTTTTATGTTTGGTTTTTTTTTTTAGAGTGGATTTAAATAGTTTTACAAAAAAGCAAAAAACACTAGTTCAGGAAGTTGGGGTTTTTTTGTTTTAGTTGGCTAGATAATTTAAAAGAAAAAAAAACATTTTTTTTTCTGTTGTTTGTGCATTTGATGAACGTACACAATTTTGAGGAAAAAAATAATGGAGATGAGGGAACATTCTTTTTTAAAAATCTGCATGTTTTGTTTTGTTTGTTTTAGTTTTAGAATTAGTTTTAAAGGTACAAAACACATAGCACCTACAGGACAGATGATTTGGGATACAAGTATTATAGTCATATTAGGACATTCTACTCTTTATTCCTATATTATTAACTTACTGAAGCTAATTGAATTCTAACTTTTTAAACACATACATTATAAATGCATACATCTATAAAAAATATATAGTTATCTACAGATAATGGTAGTGACATTAAATAAAAAGTGATATTGACAAATGGATTTTGCTTAACAGTTTAAATGTTTTGAGGTACACATTGTTTTGTTGTGGGTTTTTTTTTTTTGCATTATGTATAATGCATAATTTGGTTTTTGAATAAAGACAAGTTTATGGATGGGTTTGTTTGTACTTGAGGCACTATTGATTTAAATTGGTTTTTCAAATAATTTTTAATATGTATTACAGGAATTTTATTTACTGTATGCAGGAGTACAGACTGGGCAGGGTTTTTTTTGCTGGTGAACTTTGGGTGTTATTTAATTAGGTGGCTTTTGTTAGATGTTGCTTTTAATTTTTGAAATATTTTTTATTTCATGTTTTTAAGACGGTTTTTAACAGTTTTTTGTAATTTATTTACTTTCCCGGCAGCTGGTGTATGGTAGGGAATGTGGTATATTTATTTAATGTTATGTTCCCTAGCCCAGATGTTGATAAGACTATTTTTGAAATGAGTTTTATTGTTTGATTTAATTTTTTAGAGGTATTATGTTTTTAAAGAATTTGGTTTTTAAGGCTTAGAATGGTGTTACGGGCTGTATCATAAGGTACAGCACAGGTTTTAGTTATTTTGTAGTGGTTTTTATCATTGTGAGTACTCAGTGTTTATTTTGGTGTGTTTGGGGCAGTGTAATGTAATTAATTTGAAAGGGTTTTTATACTTACATTTGGACTGTTGTTCACTATACAACAGGGGCTTTATTTGCTTGGCTTGTTTGATTGTAGTACACGTGTTATAGTCATGGATAACTTGAGAAAAACGGTTTATGGTTAGATTTATTTACTGGCTTTGTGTTTATTTATAGGGGGTATTTTTCCTTTGATGCCTTGAGGCATCATGAAATTCTTGAGTTAGGAATAACATTTTTGAGTTGCTGATTTAAATCTGGTTTAGATACTTTTATTTTTGTAGTTTGATTTATTTGTTCATTGCTTGGTTCTTTTTATTAGCTTTATTTTTATGGATATGGGCACTTAAAAAGTGGACTTTTATAGGTATTTTTTTTTATTCTGGTAGCAATGTATTTATTTCCTAGCAGCTTACACTGGGTTTTTTTTTTATGCTGCTACTTGGTTTTTTGTTTACTTTTTAAAAATATTTTTATGGAGTTTTGGCTACTCTTTATGAATTAGAGGTACAGGTTTGGTTACTTTTTATTCTTTTTACTTTTATGTTTTAGAGGTAATTAATCAGCTTTGAGTTTAGTAAGTTTGCTTCATTTTTTTTATTAGCTTGTGCAATTTGTTGTGTGGGGTTTTATACGGCTGTTTTTTACTTTTGGGTTGTTTTTATGATGTGACAGGAATGGTCAGTGAAAAGAGCATAGTGTGTTTTTTTGCTGGTAGTTGGTTTTACGGAGGAGTTCTTTCAGTAGGTGTTATTTGGTTTTGGTTTTTTTAATTTATGAGACTGAAGTTTTTACTTTTAGGTTAATTTGTAATTATTTTTAAAATTTCAGGGTGATTTAGTTTTTTAACTAAAAATTCTGTGCTGTGTGATGAGAGTAATTTATTTACTTTATGTGGCACTGGTGGTATGGTGGGTAGAGGGAAATTTGCTTTAAATATTTACTTTAGCACTGGTAGTTGGGGTGCTAGGAGGAATTGTGCTTTAGTGTTTATTATTTTTGAAGCAGTTTGGATGTTTTTATAGGCTGCTAAAATTTCCCTCCCTGTTGGAGTGTGGTTGGTTTTAGACTTTTTGTAGTTTTGACTTCAGAATTTTAGTGGCTGGCTTTGAGCCTCCCCAGGCATTTTTTGTTCAAGGTCTTAGGGCAGACTCTGGCTCCCGGCTGCGGAGTAGAGTATGTTTTTTACATTTGGGTTTGTTTTGATTGGGCTAAGGGCTGTGGTGTGAGCAATTTTTTGTTTGATTTGGGCAAAGGTGTATTGCTGTTAAGGGTTTTATTGGAAAGTGGTTTTTTTGTGGGTAACCTGGCAGAGAGAGTTTACAATTTGGTTGTACTTAGGAATGTGTATTTTTTAAAAGCTTATAGTGCTTAGGAAAGCTTGTGGGTTGGTTTTTTGTTGGTTGGTGGAGACATTGCTGTGATTTTGTTGAGGACATTAGTGGGAATTTGACACTGTCCATTTTTTTACTGAATTTTTAGAAACTGGATTTTTTGAACAGATATCTTTTTTTTGTATCTTTGGTTTTTTTGATAGCAAAACTAGTATTTAGGAGAAACTGGATTTTTTTTTTCTTTTCAAATACTTTAGCTGCAGTGTTGTGGTTTTTTTTTTTTTATATATAATGATGTTATTGATGTACTGCAGATGTTTCAGAGTTGTATTTTTTTAGTGCAGCTGGGATCAGTTTCTAGTAGGTGGTAGGACTGTGCTTTTATTTTTGGGGCAGTTGGTTTAAAGCGTACTGCACACCCCTTTACATGAAGGCAAACTGAGGCCTGCATTTTGCTGCCAGAGGAATGGAGAAAAATGCATTGGCAATGTTAATAGTGGCATACTACTTTGCTGTTTTGGACTTGAGCTTCTATTGGAGTTTTACCATGTCTGGAACAGCAGCATTCAGTGGTGGAGTTACTTTATTTAAGGCCCAATAGTCCACAGTTGGTTTTTATTTTTTTTTCAGATTTGCACACAGGCTAGATGGGGCTGTTGAAGGGTGAGTGGGTTTTGTTGACCACTTCTTGGCTTTTTAGCTTAAGGATTATTTTGTGGATGGGAATTACAGCATTTTGAGTTGTTCTGTACTGTCAGCGATGCACTGTTGAAGTGGCAATTGGTGCTTGTTGTTTTTCCCCCTTCAGAAGTCTTACAGCAGATGGGTGTTTTGATAGTTCAGGCAAGGTGTTCAATTGCTTTATCCTTTTTGTTTTTACAGTTGTATTTTAAATGCTTATCTGAGGTTTTTATGGGTTTCTGAAATATTTATTTTGGAGAAAGTTTATGCTCAAAATGCATAGGGTTTTTAGGGCTAGTCACAATGGGCTGCCTTTTAAATTCTTTTCAGTTAGATTATCACTAGTTTGTACTAAAGTAAAATTTTGTGATTTTTTGTTACACCAGCAATAGAAACAGATTCTTCCCCCACATGTTTTAATGGGAGTATTGTGCCCTGTGCACTAGTGTTAACTAAGGTTCTATATTTTGGTGGTTCTAATGTGCCAGGCTAATGAGTTTACACACTTTAAAAAACACAGGGTTTTTACTTGGCTAGATGTAAGGTCTCTTTTAAGTTTGGTTATCCGTTTTTCCCTTGGTAACTGGAGTTACGTATTTTTTAGTGGAATGCTTTTTTTGAGTCTTGCCATTTAACAATTTACAGAGCTGTTGTGTCAGATCATCAGTAGATTTATTTTATTTTTTTTAATTTATTTCATTTCATTTCATTTCATTTCATTTCATTTCATTTCATTTCATTTCATTTTATTTTATTTTATTTTATTTTTTCTATTTTACAATTATGCAGGGCAAACTACAGCTTATATTGTGGGATTCATTTTTTTTTTTTTAAATTTGGGGAACGTTTTGTTTGGTACCAGAACCTCTGACATGTACTGCTGACAATTGGAGAATATTTTTTATTGTTTTTTTGTGGTTTGGAGTTTTCTTTAATTTTGTTTTTTAATCTTTTCATATGTGTTTTTAGAGCTGCAATTCTTGCATGTGTTGCACCATTTGAACCAGATGCGCATGGCATCTGCATGGGCTTGGAGTTTCTTTGCTATATTTGGTACGTGGGGGTTTTTTGTATTATTTTGCTTCATTGTTGCTAAAGCAGAAGAGTATTTTCATGGCTTACGTTTTACAACTTTTTGCCACATCATGAGTGTACATTGTACTAAGTCTGGGGTTTTAGTGTTTACATTCTTTGAAAAGACAATCTCTGGTACTGCCATTTTTTTAAGCGTTGAATTGTTGGGTTTATATATATATATATATATATATTTAATTGGGTTTGCGGTATATAGAGATTGTCTGCACACAGATATTTTTGTGTTACACTTTTTAGGACCTGTTCCCAGAGATTGCAATGGGTAGCCTCCCTCATTATTTTTTGGTGGATAACTGGATTATGTGACAGAGATTTAAATGTTTTGCCTCAGTGCTGTCTAGCATTGTAGCTTTGCTTGCAGCATTTCAAAGATGGATTAACTAACTTAATATAGATTCATAGATTCATTCATTGGTGTTCAAATGTAATTTTTTTTAGGCTTTGAAGATCTTTCAGAGAAAAGGACTTTATAGTGGCTTTTGATTTTGTGCCAGCTGGTTGGGCTCCTGACTTTTTGTTAGTTGGCTGTGCTTTTGTCTTTGTGCTAGTTGGTTTGGCCTTTTGATTTTGTGTTAGTTTGGTCAGCTTCTGCTCGGGTGTCAGTTGGTTTGGCATTTGATTGGGTGTTGGTTGGTTTTGGTATGATTGGGTGTTAGTTGGCTGGGCTCCTGATTGGGTGCTGTTGGGAGGCATTGAGGGGTTTTTACTTGCATTATTGTTTACTGGTTGATTTGTTTTGTATGTGCGCTTCTTTGCTGGGGCGACTGCCAGTGTCTTAGACTCACTGTCTGCTTTAGCTGCTGTTTTAGGCTTATTGTCTGGTTCAGCTGCTGTCTTAGGCTCCCTATCTGGTGTAGCTGTTGACTGAGGTTTACTGTCTGGTTCAGCTGCTGATTTAGGCTTCCTGTCTGGTTCAGCTGCTGTCTGAGTGACTGGGGTAGCTGCTGATTTATGTCCCTGCCCCCCTGCCTCTATCTGCTCCTTTACTGTATACAGCACTGTGTGATAAGCATATGCTAGGACCCAGTTTATTGTAATTTTTTTTTAAATCATTCTGGTATTTTTTTAAGAATTTTTTTTATTTAAGTTGGGTTCAGAATGTGTTTACATGGAAAAATTTTAGGTTATAGGGTCAGAGAATTCTTCTAGGCTTTGGCCCATATCCTCCCATTCTCCACACTATTTAGGATTTTCCACACCTGGGCCTACTTCTGGGTCTACTTCTGGGTCAGGAGTTTTATCAGCCCCTCTGGAAATTTCAGACTTTACTCTAGAGAAGTTGCAAACTATATAGAGGAAGCTCACTAGTTGAAATACGAGGAAGGTGATTTTTTTTTTTTTTTTTTTTTTTTTTTAATATTTAGGGGATACTGAACATCTCCGGAAAGTGAGGTAACTAATTCAAAAGATAAAAGGGACAGGAAAGATTGAAAAGATTTATTTTTTATTTTTCCTGTAACAAACTGGATGTAATTACTTATAAATCTCTAAAAAATGCTACTGGAACTAGGACACAGGGTAGGACGAAGAAACTAAAAACTAAAAATACTTGGGCACAAACTCCAGGAATTGTAAAAACTTTTTATAAATTATGATCATTGAGCTCAATCAAAAAGAAATTCTAATTTGTGCACTTCTAGTGTAAAAGCTATGTGTAAGGGACAACATTGGAGCTATTTTTGAATAAGAAAACAAACTTAGGGACTAGAAAGGTATTAAAACATCAAAAAAGCCAAGGGAACAGAAACACAGAAAGGATTCTATTTTATGAGTCATCAGGAATTTAAGGAGCAACCTGGCTACTTATTCCTACAAAAAGTGCATCTGAAATGAAATCAATAATTAATACAAGTTTATTCCACTTTCTCCTGCCCCACGTTCGGCAAAAATAAAAATGTATTGTCTTGGTTTAGGGCAAATTTGGGAGGAAACTTCTGAATGAGGTTCTTCTGGAGAGAAAACCCTAATGGTCCTTCCTCCCAGCCAGTCTGGGAAAATCTTTCTGAGATAAAAGTGGAAAAAACTATTTATTTGACAAACAAAATGCCCACAAGCATAAGAAATGAACAATATGAAATGAAACAATAAAACTTCTTGCTGCTCCGAAGAGAGGTGGCAAAACTAAAAATCCTTGCCAGGAGTTAGCTCAGCTCTCTCAGTCTCTTATCAGCCTCAGTCCCTTCGGCGCTGGAAAATGCCGAGGTCCAGGCCCCAGTGGGCCACGGGCACAAGATCTCGGTGCTCCTCTGGGTTTTTCAGTCCAGAGCAGATTTAAACAGTCTCAAGAAAAGGAAAAAAAAAAAACAACAGTCCAGGAAGCTTCTTTGCCTCAGCTAGCTAGACTAAATAACAGGAAGAAAAGCCCTTTCTCTGGCTTTTTCTGGCCACTGTTTGTGCATTCTGATGAACACACACAGTCCTGAGGAAGAAGAAAAAAATGCAGAGGAGTGAACACTGTTTTTCAAAAATAACTGGGCCCTTCTTGTTTCTCTGCTTCATACTCAGAACCAGTCTTAAAGGCACAGAACACACAGCTCACACAGAACAGACGACTGGGGATAGAAGCATCATAGTCACCCTGGGACAGTGCCATTTCTCATTTTGTTTCTCTCCACCTTCCCTGTGGCCACAGACTGTGTCAATGAGGGGCTGTGCTCTTGGTGGCTTTAAAGGAACTCCAGGATCTCCCAGCCAAGTTTTGTGCAGAGATGCCCCTTTTGTTCCCTTCTCTGCAGCTGCAGCAGCAATGTCTGTGTGCAGAGCTGGGGGCAGATCAGGGCTGGCACAGCAGCTGTGGCCAGGAGCAGCAGCCCTTGGTGTTGGCAGTGCTGCTCCCGTGGCCCTGCCCCGCTGCCCTCCTGGCCCTGGTGTTGCTGTAGGGCCTGAGTGCTCTCGGGGCTGGGCACAGGGCTGGGGGTGGCAGTGCCGGGGCTGCAGCAGGGACAGGCCATGGGCACTGCTGGGGCAGCGCTGACGCCTCAGGGCAGGGCCTGGGGGCTCCAGCCTCCTTGCCCAGGCTCTCTCAATGTCAAAAACAAAGTTCCCTTTCTTAGAAAATTTTATAGGTTTTAATTAAAAAAAAAAAAAAAAAAAAAAAAAAAAAAAAAAAAGGCTATTAGGTAACCAAAATAAACAAGGGATCAAGTGATCTCAGCTGAGTTTCCCTGGCATGCAGCCGGAAAGGACACCCTGCCCTTTCAGAACACCAGTGAATAAGGAACAGTATTTTACATATTCAATAGATTTCAATGCATTACTCAAACATTGCTTTGGGTTCAGATGCCCTCCTAGTTTCAATCCCCTCCAACCTGCCCCATTTTACTCATTTTGCATTTTATTACTCTTTCTTCTTGATGGTGCCTCTTGGTGGTCTCATGTCCGATTTTCTGAAAACAGAAGATAAATAAACTCCCTCTTGTAGCTTTGGTTCACCGTTATCTTCACCTGGATAATTCAGGAATGTGGAAGGACCCCCTCTATCTTCCGGTATGGTCAGTTTTGATGTTACAAAAGCAATTTTTTACTTTTAACTCTATGTTACAATTCCTCAAAAATATAGATATTCATCACATCAACATTTTTAAACCCTGTTAAAAAGAAACTAGAAAAACCTTCCCACATTATACATATAGCATTCATGTCAATTTTTGCAAAAAAGCCAACTTTATAATATGCATTATTAGGAAAATCCTTCTTTTCCCTTTTTTTAATTGCGAAGTGGGTTTTATGAAAATGGGTAAATTGTAATGCACATTTAGTGACTGTATATAAGCAGCACACTTTTATAATCACGTGCCCACATAAGGTTTCGTGTTATCCCCTGCTGGACCTCAGCCCTGAATAAATGATAGCCCCTTTAAAACCAATTTATTGTTAAGGAGTTTTATTCTGATATTTTGGAGATTTGGTAACAGCGTGGCCTCATGGACACAAGGAGTCAACTGTCACACTAGAACCTGATGGAACAAAGGGTCCATTGTGACACTGCAGACTCTGATGGAGCCAAGGGGACATTTTGACACTGTGGGGCTGCATGGAACCAAAATCCCTTTTGACACAGTGGGGCCACATGGAACTGATGGTCCATTGTGATGCTGCAGATCCAAGGAGACCATTGTGACCCTGTGGAAACTCATGGAACCAAAAGTCCATTGTGAAAGAGAAAGGCCTCATGGAACCAAGGGTCCATTGTGACACAGCAGAGCCTCGCAGAGCCAAGGAGTCCAATGTGACACTGAGAAACCTGATGGAACAAAGGATCTATGGTGACACTGCAGAACCAATGAAGGCTGTTGTTGACAACATGACAGCTCATGGAACCAGAAGTCCGCGGTGACACAGGAAGGCCTCATGGAACCAAAGGTCCATTGTGACACTCTGTGGCCTCATGGAACCACGAGCCTTTGTGACACAGCAGGGACACCTGGAGCCAAGGAGACCATTGTGACACTGGGGATCCAAGGAGACCACTGTGACCCTGAGGAACCGCATGGAACAAAGGGTCCATTGTTACACTGGGGGGCCCTGTGGAACCATGGAGACCATTCTGATGCTGTGGTGCTCCGTGAAACAAAGGGGCCATTCTGATGGTACCAAGGGGCCAATTGTGTCACAGTGGAAGTTCTTGGACCAAAGGTCCATTGTGGTATTGCAGGGCCTCATGGAACAATGGAGACCTTTATGACTCTTTAGGACTGGAGTGGTTTGAAAGCAAAACCAGTGAGAGACTCCAAGTCAGAAATACAATTTATTGGAAGAGAAAAAAAATAAAAAAGGAAAGAAAAAAAAAAAAAAAAAAAAAAAAAAAAAAAAGAAAAAAAAAAAGTAAAATAAAATGAAAGCAATAATGCAAAAGATCACTGACAGAGTCAGAATACAACCTGACACCCTGTTGGTCAGAGTGGTGGAAACAGTCCAAAAGTAAGCCCTCCTGGAGTGGCAGATGTGGGTCCTGTTAGAAATAGAGATGATCATGTGGAGAAAAAAGGGGCCAGAGATGGGTCCAGTCTTCCTTCACGAATCCTTTGGGAACACTGCATGTCTAGTGACACTTGGGGTTGTTTTTTTTGTCTCTGTGGAAATGGTTTGGCGCTTCTTCCCTGGGTAGAGCATCTCACAATGAGATGATGTAATATGTCATGTCATTGGTAAGCTTTAATAGTCCATTAACAGAAGATAATATTCCCAGGGAGGTAATGGGAGAGTGAACAGAGATAAGAAACAATGCCCCACCCAGTTTTAACAGCTGGCTTGTTTTCAGAAAGGCAGCCGCCCCCTCCCTCCTGGAGTTACAACAGATAAAGAAAAAACACCTCTCAGTTATTCATGACATATATTATGAATACCTGAGAATTAATTCGTTCTTTTTATATAAATGTCCTGTATAAAAATATATACTGTATTAAGTGCCACCTCCTCCTTGAAATAAAAGCATAGTTCAACTACAAGCTGCTTCCAGGAATAGGAGACCCATTCATCTACAAAACCAAGAAGTCTGTCCCCACCAGGAGATGGGCCTTCTCCAGAGATGGAACTGCCAACGACCCAGCAATCATCACCTGATTGGAATCTTATCTGCATTGGACTGGTGGGCATGTGAATGCCAAATTCCTGTCAATCTAATCAGGAGCCCCAACACTACCTAGAAAACCATTCACGAGACCAGCAGAGGGAAAGAAAAGAAACATCAATTTGAAACACCAACAGAGTGGACACTGGGATGAGGCGACTTTTGCCTCGAGCAAGAAAAACTGTATAAAACCGGATTGTGCAAGGGCAGAATTTGTGAATCAGGGAGGATACAGCATGCTGGCAGTTCGAGGGTTCACCCAGCATCAATCCCGGGATCCATGCTGTCCAGTTGATTTTGGCTTTTTCCATAAATTCTATTTCGCGAAATTTATCAATAAATCGGCATTTTTATGAAATTTGACTCATTATTTGTAACATTTCCAACAAGGTTTCAACAGATGGAATAGAATAAACATTGTCTTTGGTTATAACCCAAGGCAGAGACTCACAGGATCCAAGGGGCCACTGTGACACTGCAGGGCCTTGTTTAACCACGGGGCCATTTTCCCACAGCAGGGCCTCATGGAATCAAGGGGACCACAGTGACACTCTGGGGCTCCATGAGAACAAGGGTCCTTTCTGACATTGTGACAAAGGAATGACATTGTGACACTACAGGGCATCATGGACCCAAGGAGGCCATTTTGAAGCAGTGCAGCTCAAGGAGCCATGGAGACCATGACGACACCTTGAGGCCTCATCTAACCTAAGGACCATTGTGGCACTGCAAAGACTCATGGAACTAAGGGTACAAAAGTGACACTGTGAGTCTCCAAGGGACATGGGGGGCATTCTTACATTGCAGAAGGCAAGGGTCCATTGTGACGCAGCAGGGTCAAATGAGGACATGGAGAGTTGCTCCCAGTAGCCCAAAATGTGATACCAGTTGCTCCTTCTCAACACCAATATGAGTCAAGTAACCTCCAATATGATCCTAGTCACATGCCAGCACTCCCAGTAGGGTCCCATTATAATCCTACTTCCTTCCAAGCGCTCCCAGCATGTTCCAAGTTGCCTTCAGCTAGATCAGCCCAGTCAGTCCCAGTATGATGCCATTTGCTCCCAGCGTGCTCCCAGTTGCTCCCAGTCACCCCCAGTATGAAGGATGGTGTGCAGCGTATGTTCCCAGTCACTCTCAGGTACATCCAGTGTGAGTCCATTCATACCCAAAATGACCCAAAGATGAGCCCAGTTTGATCCCAGTCACTGCCAGTATGAACCAGTTGCACCCCATAAGGTTCCAGTTGCTTATTTCGGCCTCACTTTTGTTCCAGTCAGTGCCAGTCTCTCCCAGTATATACCAGCTCTTTCCAGCATATTCCCAGTCCCTCCCAGCTCCTTCCATCATCTTCCCATTTGATCACAACTAATCCCTCATAGCCTTCATGTAGTCACACTCACAGCCAGTATGATCCCAGTCACGCCAAGCATGGCACCCAGTCACTCTCAGTTCCACCCAGTTGCTCCTAGCATGATCCCAGAGTCTCCCAGCTGCTCCTGGTCACCCTCAGCATGATCCAATTACTCCCAGTATATCCCATTTCCCCTCAACGTTGTCACAATTGCCCCATGCAGGCTCCTCACTATTTGTATGGATCCATAATTATCTCAGTCTCATTGTGATCACAGTCTCCTCCAGCATAGGCCCAGCTGCTCCCAGTATGATCCTAGTCTGATGTCAGTACACACCCAGTACAATCCCAGTCACTGTATGATCCCAGTACAAACCAGTCACTCCCAGTGATGCCAATTCAAGGCACACCCCTCCCCATTGCCTTCTGGCCTGTCCCAGCCCCATCCCTGCCCCACTTGCTAGCTGTGAGATGCCTGGAGAATGGGAAGGAGGAGGAAGGAAGGAGGGAAGAGGAGGATCATCAGCAGGAAGCAGGAGGAAGAAGGGCAGAGGAGGCACCATCCAGCTCCAGCGCTCCCTGAACCCGCAGCCCCCCGGGACCATCGGCCCCGATCCCACAAGTGCCTGGGGAGGGGGAGCTCGCCCCAAATATCCCGAGGGCGTCCCTGGGTTTGGATTTTGGAGGGGATGTTTAGAGCTTGAAGGGTTCCAAAGCCGAGACACAGATGCCCCTTGAGGGGACACAGGAGGCGCCCAGGAGGTGTTTTTGGGGATCTCCGTGGCAGCAGAGCCCTGGCGGGGGCTGGAGATGCGGTTTTGCGGTTGTAGGGCTAGCTAGTTTTCCCCAGGCATGGTCCCAGTGACTGCCAGTTGCTCCTACTTTCATCCAGTGTGCTCCCAGTTCTCCCAGTTACCCATAGTATGGTCCCATCCTCTCCCAGTATGATCCCAGTCACTCCCAGCATGCTCCCAGTCATGCCCAGTTCCCGCAGTGGAGACCAGCCACTCAAACCTGCTCCACTAGTTCCCAGCGTGATCCCACTTTTCCCCAGTGTGCCAGTTTGAAAACAAACTAACCAGAGATCCCAAGGGAGAACTGTTCCATCACCCATCCTTCATGACTTTGGGGGATATCTTCTGCTAATGGGCCAGCAGTTAAAACCATGTGGGGCTGTCTTCTTTATCTCTTCCACAACCCATCCTCCCTCCAGGGGCATATCTTCTGTAAATGGGCCATTGAGTCTCACTGCATGACTGATAAAATTACATCATCCCATTGGTAGATGCTTCACCCAGAGGGAGGAGCCAAGGATTCCTACCTGGATATAATCTGAGATTTAACACACCAGAAGCAGCCTGTTTCCAGTGGATTCCCAGAGGAAGACCAGTCCCATCTACACCACCACTGGACCTTCAGAGGAAAACTGCATCCTTCTACAGGAGCGCTGTGTCAACACAACCACATCTGTCACTCCAGGAGGACTGCAGCCACAATTTGATTGGACTGCTACCAACACCCTGATAAACTGGGTTTCAGGTAGTATTCTGACGCTGGGTTTTTTTTGTTTTGTCTTGTTTTGGTTTGGTTTCTTTGTTTGTTTTTTACTGCTGCATTTTTAGTTTAATTTTTAAGTTTTTAGTTTAGGCTGCAGGGAGGAGGAAGATGTCCTGGGACAGCCAGGAGGATGAGGAGGAAGTCAGTGCCCCTTTCTACCTCTCCCCAGCTCCATCTCCCAGCCCAGCATGGCCCCCAGCTGCAGGACAACCCCACTGCCAACACCGTCCTGCCCAGGATGAACTGGGGGGATTTCCTTCATCTTCCCTCTGTCATGGAGGCAAATCCCATCCTCTCCTTGTCCTTCTTCACCCAGACAAGGAGCTGAGGACAGAGACCAGGGAGGACAAATCCCCACAGCAAAACCTCATGGAAGAGGCTGTTTTGTGCAGCTCCACAGCACAGGAATCCAATGGGGAGGAAAAGCCCCACAGCTCCCGCAGGAGGAGGGGCTCCAAACCTCTCCCAGGGTGCTCTGAGGAGGAAAAGTTCACCCTGTACCAGGAAGGTGGACAGAGCTTCAGCTAGGGCTCGGAGCTGGTGGTCCATGAGCAGCTTCATGATGGGGAGAAGCCCAACAAGTGCTTGGAGTGTGGGAAGAGGTTTCAGACCAGCTCAGATCTCCTCATGCACTAGCACATTCACACAGAGGAGAGGCCCTTCTGCTACCCCGAGTGTGGGAAGGGCTTCACCAGAGCTCTACCTTGACCCAACACCAACGGAAACACCACTAAGGGAAGCCCTGTGAGTGCTCTCACTGTGGGAAGAGCTTCGTGCACTGCTCCAATATCATCCCTCGTTGGTGGGCCCACGTTGGGCAGCAACCTGGTGACCCACATTCCCAGTGATCCATATTGGGAAGACTTCGGGCTGGTGGTCTCTTTGTTTGGTGGTCCCTTATATTCTTTTGATTCATTTGCAACTTTTTAAATTAGACAAAATTTGGGTAAAAATCAATAAACTCATCAAAGGCATCTCAAGCCTACTTTTTCAGTGTTCTGTGGGAATCTGGGATTCAGGGAAATACTTGTGAGCATCTGGGGGTCTGGGGGGTATTTGATGTAATTTTCTCCATGTCTTGATTCTCAAAGAGACAAGAGGGTTTTATCTGTCACCTCACAACCACTGAATGGCACTGAAAACTACTCAATCCCACCCCAAAATTACTTGATTCACAACCTCTCAGGGTGAGATGGGATTGGAAGAGGATTGGGCAAAGTGGGATTCAAATCAGGAGGGGTGAGATGGGCATTGGGTGAGGCAGGAGGGGTGGTAGGGGGGGTTTGGGGGGTGTGAAATGGGGAAAATAGAGCTTAGGGAGGGGGTCTTGATACCAGCCTGGGTTAGATGGGTTTGGGTTAGGACTGGGACTGGGGAGGTGGGTGGGGCCTGGAATGAGACTGCCAAAGATTGGGAATGATGAAAAAAGGGGATACCTATTACTGAGGGAGATTTTGGAAATTCCATGTTCCTGAAGATATTTTGGGGTATCTCATGTATCTGACGCAGTTTTGGGGCACTCTCAACTCTCGGGGGAGTTCCTGAGAGCAGCTTGATGGACCCCCATTGCCAGGGGTGGTTGCCTTGGGCACGAGCTCAGAGCTGCAGCCGGAGTCCACTGCCTCACAGCTGGAGAGCAGAGAAATGATGAATGGCCCCAGACATCTCCAGGCTGTGTTTGGGGGCCAGGGCAAGTTCTGTGTAGGTGGGGCGGTCACTGCCCCAGCCCCAGCCACTGCAGCCTCTGGTCCTGCCCCAAAGTGGCTGCCAAGCCCCTGGCACCCCAAAAAACCCCACCTGGGAGAGGGACCAGAGCAGGTGAGGCTGACACGGCTGTGACACTGACACATCCCACGGCCCCAGAGCTCCCAGCAGCTGTGATGGGGCTGGATCCAAGGCCATGACTGTGGATCTCTCATCCCCTTTCTCTTCTCCTGACTTCCTCTTCTCCAAATCTGGTAAACTGGAAGACTGACAGGTTAGAGTTTGCTCAGCCAATGCTTTGTGAAGTGATTTACTGTAATTCCTTGCTGCTATAAGGTATTCCATGTACCTCATTCTGAAAAGTTTGCAAATGAAAGTTCTCCAGTCTCCTGAGAAGTCTGTTGTTTTCTCCCATGCGCCACTCCGAGGGGATCGAGGTACCTCAAGTCCCTTTCCAACAGCAGGCCAAGCCAGCTTGGGGCACAGCAGCAGGAACTGCAATGCTGAGCCAGGCCTGGCTTGGCTGCAGGGAGCAGAAAGGCCAAGCCCTGAGCCCAGGCCTGGGACAGCAGGGCCTGTCCCTCCCGGGGGGCTCGGGGCTGTTTGTGGGGCACTGGGATGGGAAGGGCAGCAAGGACAAAGGGCATTATCTGTGCCCTGGCCGGCTGCACACGCCCATCTCGCTGTCCCCCCAGCATCTGTCAGCCCAGCATTGCTGTGCCCTCCCTGGGCTCCCTGCACCCAGCGCTGCCGGCTCCTGGCACACAGAGCCAGGCCAGGAGCCCACCCTGCCAAGGGCCTTTGGAGCAGGCTGGTGGCTGCCATGGCTCCTGAGCTCAGCAGCTGCTCCTGGGATGGTTCCATGGAACCTGAGCACAGCAACGCTGCTGTGCATTGTCCCTGCTGAGGGTCACACACTGTCAGGGCACATTCCCTGCCTGTAGGATTCGTGCCTGACCCAAGCACTGCCCTTATGGCTCCAGCATTGCTCTCCAACAAAAACAGGGGAAGGCAAACTGTCTGTAGCTCATGGTATTTTACAGTGTCTGAAACTCAGTAAGTCATTGGTCTTGGAGGTGAGATCCATTTAGAATGAATGGGATGGAGAAGTAGTGCAACATGGAAAAGGGGAGCATAGAAATAAATAGAAGAAATCATCTTGCATTGTTTATTACTGTTTTCATTTCACTTCTGGAAAACTGTTTCAGTTTTCCAGGAATCTTCTCTACAGTCGTGTCTGCTCTCTTCAAGGACCTTTCCTGGAGAATGAGGTGCAGCTTCTGTCACAAGATGTGTCACCAACTGCACCTTCACTTGGCTTTCCACACTGTGTGGGCAGCACAACTCTTGCAGCAAAGCAGGACAAATGTTTGGAGAACTTGACTTGGCCTTTCTTTCCCTTCTTGACTGGGAAGTTGTGCCATTTTTAAGGTTTTCGTGTTTACTGTTTTACCCCATAATGGAGTACCAGGAACTGTTAAGGAATCCAAGCCTGGCTGAATGCAGTAAAAGAATCTCCAGAAGCTGCAGCCAGGAGTGGAGAGTTGTGTGCTAGTCATTCCAACATCCCCATGGGTACGTGGAAAGTGATCTAGAACATGAAAATGGGCTGTCAGATGGAGTTTATTTCTGTGTTCAGTTTTGATTATTCTACATCTCTTCCATTGATCTAAATCAAGAGTACAATCACTTCAGGCTAAGCACCAGAACAAGCTGGATCTCTCCAAGGAAATGACTGAAAGAATCTGAAATGGAGAAATGCATGGAATGACTTGGTGAACTTTGTCTGTAAGAAAGGTCATTTTTTCCCAATAATGTCTAATCCATTCCCTCTGCAGTTGTCCTTGTGAAAAAGGCCATTTTCATCCCAGATGCCTCATGAAATGAGAAGCCTGAGCTTGTGGAACTGCCTGAAAGATGCCCTGTTCCTCTGCAGGGACACTCAGGCTGAAACAGGAGCCTGAGCCCTGTCTGGGGAAGCCTCCTCCGAGCTGGAATTGGTGCCGTGCTGGGAGAGGAGGAGCAGGGGGAGAAGGATGGGCGCTGTGTGGCAGGAGCAGGAGGTTTGGGCCGCAGGACATTCCGCCTGCGCCGCTGCCCCGCAATGGGCGGCCGTGCCCGGGGCTCTGGGGCTGGCCCCGCGTGCGCTGAGCTCCCGACACTGCGGGAGCTGCCCGGGCTGGGCTCAGGTTCCCGCTGGCCCTGGGCAGCAGGCTGGGCTCCAGCTGGGGTCAGCAGCAGCTGCAAATACCTCTGGGCATCTCCACTTTCTGCTGCTGCTCGGAGGAAGCAACAAAGTGAGTCAGGAAGTTCTGGTTTCTCTTTCTCCTGGTGGATTTTTTCATTTTATTTGACACTGCAGAGGCAATTTCTGTGATGGTCTCTGTCAGTTGATTCTATTTCAGCAGCACCAGCAGCAGGGCTGTGTTTGAGTGCTGCAAATGTGGCTTGTGTGGCTTTAATTGTCCTCAACTTTGTGCTCAGGGACTTGTGAACATTTGGAGATCTGCTACTCCTGATGCCAGAGTTTCTTGTCACCAAAGCACTCTGGGTGGCACTGATCAAAAAAGGCAGTTGGAGTTTTAAGGATAAATTTCAAGTGGCAAGCAGAAGAGGGACAAGAGCAGCCATGAACTACAATTGCCAAGGCAAAGGCAGCAGCAGCCTCCTGCTGTCCCCTCAGGGTGAGTAAAACAGTGCTGAAAACAGCGCTGGAAGCCGACCCTTTCTTTCTCTGGAGGCCGGGTCAGGGCAGCACAGGCGGGCCCTGAGGGATCCGGGCTGTCTGTGGGTGAGTGTTGCTCTAGTCCAGAGTTCAGCCGGACAAACCCCTGGAAGGCAGGCAGCAGCAGGTGGGAAGGGGCCGGCGCTGCTGCTGCTCCTGCCCGGGAGCCCCGGCCGGGCCGGGCCGGCGCCCGCTGCGCTGCGGCTCCTGCTGCTGCCAGAGCCGGGCGGGACTCGGGGACAGGGGATGGACACGGGGGGACACCAAAGGCCTGCGGGGCTGCAGGGATGTTGGCGCTGGGGCCAGCGCCAGCACAGAGCTCCAGCCGCAATGAACCCCGAGGGAACGGCTGGGCAAAGGCTCCATTTCAGCCTTTCTTTCCTCATGGCTGGGAAGGGACGGAAATGAAAGGAGAACAAGCAGGGCCCGACCCCTTCTCTCTTGGGAGGAACCGAATGCCTGGGGCTGTGAGGGGCTGTGAGGGGCCTTGAGGGGCCGTGAGGGGCCAGGAGAGTTTCTGAGAGGCTGAGGAAGGCCAGGCACTTCATGGAACCAAGGGTCCATTATGACTCGGCAGAACCAAGGAGATTTCTGTTGGCAGTGGCGTGGTTGGTAGTGGAAACTTGATGATCAATTTCCAAACATGGAAATTAAACAGAATCAACCTCTTGGCACTATGAGATCCTGCAAGAATCTTTGAGTTAGTGAAACTTGTTGGCAATGGTACCTCCAGGAAGCAGTTTTTCTTTTAGATAGAGAAGAGGAGGAAGTGAAGACATGTAAGTGAAAACAACATGGCAGCACCAAGGTCAGTGGAAAAGGACGGGGAGGAGGTGCTCTAAGAGTCGGAGCCAAAATTTCTCTGCAAACCTTGGTGAGGATCCCAGTGACACAAACTGTCCCTCTGTAATCCATGAAGCCCATGGGCATGCAGAGATCCACTCGCAGGCCGTGGGAAAAGTGCTCATGCTGAGCGGGTAGATGCCAGAGGAAACCGTGATCCAGTGAGAGACCTGAACAGAGAGAGAGGGCCCTTGCTCCCAGAGATAGAGAAAGAGGGTCTTTGTTTCCAAACTAGAGCAGCCTGTCCTTTGAACACTGCACCCCATGGAGAAGTGTCCCATGCCACAACAGCATTGGGAAGACTGTTTTGCCCGTGGCAGGGAGTCACGACATAGCAGAAAAAAAACTGAGCAAACAGAAAAAGATCTCAGGTGATGAACTGACAAGAGCCCCCACTCCCTGTCTCTCTGCATTATCGGTGGGAAAGAAGGAGGAACTGGGAGACAAAAAAAGGTATTTTAATGTCTTCTTTTACTCCTCCTTCTCCTCCTCTAAATCAGTTAATAATAAATTTGCTTTATACCTTTAAATTTGAACCTACTATGCCCTTAGAGTGTTTTTCTCCCAGTCCTCATCTCAGCTCATGAGTTGAGGCCTTGTGAATCAAGGGGCTCTGCAGGGCCTTGTGGAACCAAGGAGCCATTGTGACCCTGCAGGGCCTCAGGGAAGCAATGAGATTATTCTGGAACTCTGAGTCCCCAGGGAACCAAGGGGCCACTGTGACACCACAGGGCCTCACAGAACTGAGGCAAACACTGTGACACTGCCAGGCCTCATGGAAGCAAGGGGCCAGTGTGCCACTGTGGAGCCAAGGAGAGCATTGTGATATCACTGGGCCTCATGGAAACAAAGATCTGTCGTGATACTAGAGGGCCTCATGGAACCAAGGGGCAATGGTGACGGTGCAGGGCCCCAAGGATCCAAAACCATGGAACAAGTCTGGCTGGCTTGGCCTCTTGGAGGCCACCTGAGTGGTACAAGCTGACTTGGCCTGTTGAGGGCTGCTTCTCATCTGCCCCTGAAACCCTGGAGTTCTGTGCTGTCCTTCCTATAGGAAAAAACTGTCCTTCTCCTCCAGGGACCCATTGCCAAAACTGGAATTCTCCCTGCAAATTGGATTATATCCAAGGGTTGTTCACGTATGAAATCTGCCAGGACAGACAGCCCAGGATTGCCTTGGCCTCTAGGGGCCACCTCTCAGCTCCCTTCAAAACACTGGTGGGCCATGCCTCTCTTCCCATGGAGGAAAACTCCTTTCAAATCCAGGCGTCCTCAGCCAAGATGAGGAATCTGTCTCCAAAATTCCTTCTATCCTAGGATAACTCCCAGACAAAAGCTGCCAGGAATGTCTGGGTTCCCTTGGCTTTGTGAAGGCCAGCTCTCGTCTGCCTTTGGAACACTGGGGCCCTGCACTTCCCTTCCTGTGGAGAAGAACGGACATTCTTGTCCACACACCCAAAGCTGAAATGGAATTCCACCTCCAGAACTCCCATATATCCAAGGGTTCCCTTCAGACAAAAACTGCAAGAACAGACAGGCCGAGCTTGCCTTGGCCTTAGGTGAGTGCCTCTAAGCTGCCTTCAAAACCTGGGGTTCTGTGGTTTCCTTTCTATAGAAAAGAACCATTCTTCTTGTCCAGGTGCCCATGGCCTCAAGCACACGGCCACTGTATAGGGACAAAGGAGCTCTGTGCTCGCTGCAGTGCAGAATGAGGAGAGGGGTTAAGAGCCCGGGGTAGGACTGAGAGTTGGTTTCAGAGATGGTGGAACCTTTTGATGTAGTAGAGAAGAGCCAGAAAAGAAAAAATTAATGCCAAGGACACCCAGGGAGGCCCAGACTGGAAAAAAAAACAGGAAAGGAATTTCCCTCCCAGGGCAGGGCTGTGGTGCAACACGTCCCCCAGCAGGAGTCTGGAGCAGCCCAAGGCTCTGTGTGCCCAGGCAGAGGCAGGCAGGACGCAGAGCTGTCAGCAGAGGAAGGGCCCAGCCAGGTGGGGCAGCCAGGGGGTGACGACAGCCTGCAGGGACAGAGGCACAGGGCATGGACACCGTAGGACAGCCTGGGCTGCACAGGGCACAGGGATGGGCAGCAGCTGCAAGGCCCTGCCAGAGCCAACTCCTGCAGCACTTTGGCCATGGCTGCTGGCCCTGGGCCTGAGGCCAGCAGGGGACAAGTGACCCTGGCAGCCCTGGGGCCTCATTGCCTCCTTGTCCCTGCTCAGCAGCCTGGCAGGGGCTGCCCCATGGTGCTGCCCTTGGCATTGCACATCCCCACATGCCAGTGCCCTGGGAAGAGCCCTGAGAAGGAGAGAGGGACAGGATGTGCCTTGGCAGGGGCTGGGGCTCAGGCCTAGGCCCTTGGCATTCCTGAAACACATCCAGGTTTGCTCAGCATCAGAGACAACTTTCCCTAGTTTGTCCCTACTTGTCATCACTGTCTGCAGTGTTCTGCTCTAACTGGAACCTGGGGACACTTTCTCAGTTGTGTCCCTCAGTGGGCCCCATTGAAACTTAAAAAAACTTTAGTGTTTCAATCTTATTTTGAGTTCTTGAGAAGTTTTTTGCACTTCTGAAATCTCTCTAATTAATCACAAAAGAATTGAAACCTTAGGTTTTTTCCCAGGGGCTTGTGTTGAGTGGGTGTTTTGAACAAATGTTTATGATCTTTTCTCACTGAATTTCTCAACTGAAGAGCTCAAGGAAGAAGAGGCTTCTGAAAAGTAAAATTCATCAGTGTAATAGGCAATCAGCCAATCTCATCAATAAGCCATTCTATTGAGAAATATTGCCAAATAGAAATTAGAAAAAGCCACAAGCAAAGGTCAGCACCGTGGCCGGGATCGGTACTGGGTGAACCTTAGATCCGGCCTCTATCGCGCCGTATCTCGCCCTGTTCACAAAGTTAGCTTTTGCAGGGCCAGATTTATACAGTTTTTCCTCCAGAAGGAAGCTTGTCTCATCCTTTTGTCCACTGTGTCACTGTTCCATATTCATGTTTCTTTTCTTCCCCTTTGCCAGTCCAATGAATACCTTTCTGGGCAGGGCTGGACACCTGATTACATTTACAGGAACCTGGTATTGGGATGCACACCCAGGCTGATATAGATAAGATTTCCATCAGGTGCTGATCACTGGGTCGTTGGTAATCCCATCTTCTGAGGAAATCCATCTCCTGGTGGAGACACCCTTCCTTCTATTTCAAATGTGCTGCTTCCCCTGTTCCCGGCAGAGGTTGAAGTTTCCCAATTGACTTTTATTTCTTGGTTTCAAAATCCTTTTATTCCATATATTTCTATAAAACACGAATTAATTCTCTAAAAATCTGCACAATCAGAAACCTGCAAGTGTCTGAGGATCCATCCTCATCGGGGCAGCCATGAACAGAAATGGGCACAGCTTTGTGGCTGCACCAGCTCTGGGATGGGCCCTGGGCCTGGAGCAGGAGCAGCTCTGCAGGGCCCCAAGGCCGGGGCTGTTGTGCTGGCCTGGGCACGTGGGATGGCAGCAGGGGCTGCAGAGCTCTCAGCATCTCCTGGAGAACAGGGCAGGGCACACAGGGAGCCTCCTTTTCCCTTCTTTTGCCAGCACCTTCCCCATGGCTGGGGCTGAGCCCTCTCTGAGCTGCAGCTGCTGCTGTGCCCTTGCCAGGGGCTGAGGCCGTGGGGCCCCTGCCCAGAGCAGCCTGCCCTGAGCAGAGCTGTGGGGCCAGAGCCGGCTGGGCTGGGCTGGGGAGAGGCCCTTGGTGCTGCACAGAGCTCAGGGCAGCTGGCAGAGCTGGCAGGGAGCTGGGCTGGGCTCAGAGAGCCTGGCACACAAACCATCAGTGTCCATCTCGGCCTGTGGCAGCGTGCAGGGGCAGGACTCAGCCCAGGCCGTGTGGGGCAGGGCCAGCGCCTGTGGAAGGCATTGAAAACAGGCAAGTGGCCCAGAGAGGAGGCTGCTCTGTGCCCTTGGTGGCATGGGCACAGCAGGGAGGGGGCCCAGGACATTTGTCCCCAATGGCAGCCTCTGTCCCCAGGCGTTGGCAGCCCCGGCTGCCCAGCCCAGGTTTGCGGGGCCCTTTGGCTGTGGCCCAGCTCCATCCTCCTGCGGGGCTCAGGGCCTGTTGGCGGCCATGGCCAGCCCTGCCCGGCCTCTCTGCTGGCCCAGAGCCCGGCAGAGCCCGGGGCAGGGCTGTCTGTGCAGGCCCACAGGGCCCACGGGCTGTGCAGGAGCTGGCAGAGGCTGCCCAGCAGGGAGGCCATGGGGCACAGAGCCCCAAGGCTGCTGTGGCCCCACGGCACAGGGGCCGTTCCCACCCGCAATGCTCCTGTCCTGCCCTGGGCCGGCACAGGGGCTGTGGCACCATGGCTGGGCCAGCGCGGCACAAAGGGGCCACGCAGCCGCTGCCGGGGCTGACAGCAAGGCCAGGCACACACCAGGAACTGCTGGACATTGCCTGCGCTGGCCAGGGCTGACTGTGCCAAAGGCACAGCTCAGCTGCCCTTGGGGGCTGCAGGAAAAGTGCAGAGCCCAAAGAGCCTCCATGGCTGTGCTGGAGACCAAGGCTGGAGCAGGGAAAGGCAGGGCTGCTGTGGGATGGGGAGGGGATGGAATTCCAGCACACACCTCAGTTCTCTGACGATCCCGGCACCATGCTGGTCCCTGTTTCAGCCTGGAGCAGATGTTTATGGTACAGGAGCCCTCTGGGGCTGTCAGTGACCTGCATCTTGCAAGGTGCTCTGCTCTCCCTCAGCCCCTCTCGGAGAGATGCCAATCCCAGCTGGGCACTTCAGGGCACAAGTGGCACTGCCTGTTCATGGGCACACAGCTGATGTCTGCCTGGAAAGGGGCACAGGTTTTAATAATAGTTAGTTTCATAATATACAAGCAAATCTTTATTATCTGGGTCATTTGAGTAATTTTAAGAAGTGGCGAAGTTTTCCCACCAGGAACACGAAGTTTTTGGATCTACTGGATTCTTCTACTGATGGCAGGAGAAGAAATACTGATCTTCCCTTCTACCTTCACCCCAAAATTCACCCTAATATTTCATGACTCTCTTCCTTCAAATGTTTCCAGCTCCACTGTTTAAATTGCCATGTCTAAGGACATGTCTTCATGTACAACTTCTGGACCTATGTCGTTCCTGTTGCTCCAAGATATCCTCCTGCAGCTGTTCTCTGCTCATTCCATTGCCTCTCCCTTGACTGGCTTTATGCTTTCTGCTCCAGGGAGTTTCCCAGGCTTTTGCAAGTTTAAGTAACACCTTAGTCAGCATCTTAGTTGCATTTTTATCCTTTATTCACTTTTCTCATGTCTTTGTCTAAAATTGTTCCTGTATGGCAGTCTCGTGTGGGTGGCGGATATGTCAGATGTTGTTGGGAGGGAGGGAGGGAAGTGTTTTGATGTTTATTCAATTTTATCATGTTCACATTTTTTAGGTTGGCCATGAAGAGAAACCTATCCATGCCTCTGAGTCTCACCAGTTCCTGGTCCCTCAAAAGACACAACCCTGATGAGTTGTGGTTCCCACTCCAGTGGCTGCACTTGCACCTCCCTCCATAGCCAGAGCAGAGCTCCCTTGTGCCACAATGCCCCTGGCAAAGGAGGGATGAAGGAAACAGGACAGGCTGTGGGGATCAGGTGCAGGGCAGAGCCAGGGAGAAGAGTGAGTTTGGCATTTGATGGAGCTGTGCCTTTCCTTGGGTTTGTTGGCTGACAATGAATGACCACCCCTCTGTGTCTCAGGCAGCTCTTTCTCCAAGGAAAGCAGGTGGGAGTTGGAGCCAAGGAGCTGAAAGCTGCAGGTCCAGCCTGGGCTGGAGGGAGCTCAGATTTGCACAAGGCTGCTCTGAGTCCCAGGGATTGGATGAGGGAAATGGTGGGGTGGGGGTAGGGACAGAGTCTGATTGATTGCAAGCCATGAAGGGTCTTGATTTTCAAATCTATTCAAAGTGAACATTTGAAGGTTCTAGGATTCAGTGTCAATTGGAGATTGCACATATCAATGTATTAACAGAGAACAAACCTAAAGAAGACGTTAAAAATACTTTCTGTCTTTGTAAAAAAAATAAATAATATATTCACTTTGAATGCTTCTATTAAAAAAACTACAATAGATTTGAAAATTAAAATCAAATTATTTCCAGGAACGCCTGTTAAAGTGTTCTGAATGTTAATGAGCCCTGGGCACTGAATTCCTGACCTGAAGAGCTGAAGGCTGAACAAGCCTCTGGAGAAGTCAAATCCAGCAGCAGCCTCCAAGTGTCTGAGGATGTCACAGCCCCCACTGAGGCCATCCCTGCCCAGAGACCGTGGGGGAATGGGCAGACAAGGAGAGTGTCCCTGGGGCTGGGCGAGCAGAGCTCAGAGGCAGCAGCGGGTCCAGGTGGGAAATGGAGTGTGCAGTGTGGCTGTGACAGCCCTGCCTGGGCTGTGCCAAGCAGGACAGACAACCCCGACCCCCATCCCACAAACAACTCTTTCAATGAGACATTTAAAAAGAAATTAGATTTGTTTGTGTCTCTTGAGTTGGAAACACCGGAGAAATACCAACAAGAGATTCTCAGGAGCTTAAGACAACAAAACAGACTTTACTGCTATGTTAGAAAATTAGAGAAACTTGGCAAAAGGTTTAATACAACATTCAATCAACAAAAAACACTTCTCAAGGGATTTACTCAGTCCGTTCAACTTTGCAAACTCTAACAACTCTAAGTCTGTTCAATTTTAAGTTACTCAAAATTTTGCAAGAGGAAGGAATTAGACGAAGAAGACAGAGAAATAGAGAAAGACATGTAAAACATATGGAAGCACACACAGAGCTACCAGCTCCTGGACTGCAGTGATGTTGAGATAGAAATTCCAAGAGGCGGTGGGGTCAAGATGTGTTCTGACCTTGTGTTCAGCTCTAAATACTCCTTGGTCTTCCTGGGCCCTTCCCCCAGATGGGACTTGGGGTCATCTGGTCACTGAGGAGCTGGGCTGGGGGCTGCAGAGGTGGCTGTGGAGCATTGCCTTTGGTGTGCCAGGCATTGGCAGACACTGCTGGGCTGGGATAGAGGCTCTGGGGGGATTGGGGTTCCAGGGCAGGGTAAGGCTGGACCTGCCTCTTCCTCCCCACACGTGAAATGTTTCCATCCAAGAATCTCCTCCAGTCCATTACAAGAGGAAATGTTGGAGATGGAATCCCAATTCTGCCCATGGGCCCCTGGACAGGAAGGACAGTTCTTTTCCATAAGAAGGGAAGCACAGAGTCTTCGCCAGGGTTTGGAAGGCAGCTGAGAGCCTCACTAATCCAAGGCCAGCCAGACTTATCAGTAATGACAGATTTTGTCTGGGAGCAGTGTTTGGATAGAAGGAATTTTGGAGGTTGAATCCTAATCTCGGCCCTGGGAAGCTGGAGGAGAAGGACAGTTCTTTCCCACTGGAAGGAAATCAGGGAGCCCTAGCGTTTCAGTAGCAGATGAGAAGAGACCCTCAACATGCCAAAGTCAGCTGGACCAGTCAGGTGGCCCTGGGAGCCTAAACCAGCCAGAACTGTTCTGTGTTCCATTTGATTTATGGGGCCCTCGAGTGTCACAATGGCACCTTGGTTCCTGGGGCCCTGCAGTGTCATAATGGAGCCTTGATTCCATGGGGTCCAGCAGTTCCACAATGGCCCCTGGATTACAAGAAAACCTGCAGTGTCTCAATAAACCCTGGGTTTGATGGGGTCCCACAATGTCACAATGGCCTCTTGCTTCCATAAGGACCCTCAGTGTCACAAGGGTCCCAGCGATTCCATGAGGCTTTGCAGTGTCACAATGGTCCCTTGGTCTCACAAGGCCCCACAGGGTCACAATGGTCCCTTGGTTGCATGGGGCCCTGTGCTGGTGCATTCCCCCCTCCCCTTCTCAGGCCACCCTGTGAGCTGAGAAATGCTCATTTGGCCTTGGCCAACAGCCCCTGGGCTCAGCTCCTCTGGAGCTCAGCAGAAATCCTGTCTGCTCCCAGGCACTGCTGCTCAATCAGTGACCGCACACAACTCACTCTGAGCTGCAACACAGACTCTTTGGGACATCACAGCTACTCAGTGGCTCTGTGACACAGCCACAGAGGTGCTGCAGTGACACAGCCCCCTTTGGGACAGCACACAGCCCCTGCCAGTGCTGAGCCCCTGTGAGCTCTGTCTGTGCCCTGCTCGTGTCCCTGAGGTGCCCTGGAAGTGCCCCAGCCCTGCTGGGCTGTGCACAGGAGCTGCTCCTGGGCAGAGCTGTCTCTCTGCAGTGCTGCCCTTGCCAGGAGCTGCCTCTGTGCCAGGAGCCCGGCCCAGCTCAGCAGCACAGACACAGCACAAGGACTTGAATGACCCTCTCAGGGCTTTGATGCAGTTTGCATCAGACTGAGTCCCTCAGATTTTGATAAAAAAACTGCTCAAGAATTCCAAGCAAGATTCAAACTCCAGATCTTCTTTACTTTTAATGAGTCTCACTAAGGAACAGGACTGAGAAAGTGTCCCCAGGTTTCAGCTGGAGCAGAACAATGCAAGCATTGATGACAGGTAGGGACAACCAAGGGAAAGATGTCTCTGATGCTGAGCAAACCTAGATGTGTTTCAGGAATCCAAAGAGCCAAGGCCTGAGCCTCAGCCCCAGCCAAGGCAGATCCTGTCCCTCCCTCCTTGCTCAGGGCTCTTCCTGGGCCACTGGTATGTGGGGATGCTCCTGCAGGGACAGCGCTGGCAGCCGTGTCTTCACCAAGTCCTGAGCAGTGCCGGCGGCCATGGTGCTGATGGAGGTGGAGGCCGTGCTGGGCATGAGACCCCATCAGCCCCAGATCCGTGGGGGCAGAGGCTGCACCCCCTCCCCAGAGTCCCTTGGCATGGGGTGAGCCCTGTCCTCACCTGAGGGTCCCACTGGAGGACCGCAGGTGAAACAGCCCTGGCAACCCTGGGGTATCTTGAAGATGTCAAGGGCCAGGCAGAGCATGGACTGCAGGGGGAGGAGAATGCCACAGGTCAGGACCCCTGGGGGACCCCAAAACCCCCTGTGACCCTCTCAACCTCCATCCTGCTTTAGGCTGCTGAAGGGAACAGGATCCAGGGGGACCCCAACACCTCCTAGAACCCCCTCAGCCTCCCACTCCACTGTCTTGGAGGTGCCAGAAGGGCCAGTACTTGCTCAGGAGCAGTGGTGGTGCTGGTGAGAAGGGCATCCAGTGCTTGCCCCAGCAAAGGGTCCTGGATTCCAGCTGTGAGCTTGGAGTCCTGGCTGTGGGTTTATGTCCTGTGCTTGTCTTCAACAGGGAGTCTGGGCCATGGGCTCTGCATCCCAGCTGTGGGCTTGGGGTACCAGCCATGGGCTTGAGGTCCTGGCCAGGGGCTCAGGGTTCCGTGCCCATCCTCACTGGGGGTCCCAGCCCTGCTCACTGTCATCAGGCATGCTGCCTGTGTGCCACCCACTCTTTGCTCTGGCCACAGAGGATCTGAGCTGCTGCTTCCCCTCCACAACCATTTCTGCCTCATCAACAAGTCCCACAGCCAGGTCATGATGTCCAGGATCAGGCAGAGCCCCAGCCCAGCTCCCTGGGAGTCTCTGAGGACTGACTGGGGACACAGTGCTGAGACCCCTCTGCTTTCCCCATCATGTTCTTTTTCCCCAGCTGGTGTGGACTGGGACAGTCCCGCCACTTCCAGATGATGAACAACCAGGGCAGCCCTGTCTTGGACTACCCTGTCATCGATTACCCTTTTGCTCAAGTGATCCCTGCCAGTCTGCCTCCTCCTCTCCTTCCTTCTCCTCTTTTTTCTTTCTCCTCCTTCTCATCTTCCTAGTCCCCCTTCTCATCCAGTACCCACCGGTGCCTACAGGATGTGGATCCTCTTACCTGGCTCACCTGGAGCTGCTTGTGGGAATCCCCAAGATAGGTGCAGTCTCACACCCTTGGGACAGCCTGGCATCCATCAGAACAGTCTGGCAGCCACTGGACAGCCTGACATCCATGAGGACAGTGTGACATCCATAGGGACAGCCTGGCATTTGCCAGGACAGCCTGAAACACATGGAGACAGAGTGACACCCATGGGCACAGCCTGGAACCTGTCAGGACAGCCTGGAACCCATAGGGACAGCTTAGTACCCCGGGGACAGCCTAGAACCCATGGGGACAGAGCAACACTGGGACAACCCAGAAGCCATAGGGACCACCAGGCGCCCCTGGGGACAGTCTGGCATTCATGGAAACAGCCTTGTCTATCTGGGGACAGTCTGGGATCCGTAGGGACACCCTGTCATCTGCCAGGAGAGCCTGACACCTATGGGGACATTCTGGCATCCCTAGGGACAGCCTGGGAACCCCTGGGGACAGCCCAACATCCCTGGAGACACCTTGCCACCCACTCTTACCTCCCATTTCTGATGCAGCTCCGAAGCCAGATCCAGGGGCACATTTTCCTCTTCCGCCAATGCTTCCATCACCGCTGGGGCAAATCCCTGTGGGAGCTCTGGGACAGGCCCCACCTGAAGCTCCAGTCCCTGCTGGAGCAGCCCCAGTGCCTCTGCAGCGAGGAGAGTCCGTGTGCCCTGCCTAGGATCCTGGCACAGACATGGCCATCCCCGTGGCTGGAGAGAGCCGCGAGTCCTGGAGCTGCAGCGGCTCAGAGATGCTGGTGGTGGCTGTGGCGAGGGCCTCACGGTGTGGGGACGAGGGTGGCAGCCGTGTCACCCCAGGGATATCCCCACAGAAGCTGCAGCACTTGTGTGACTTCTCCAACATCAGCACCGAGCAGGCGGCCAGCAGGGAAGGTGGTCCTGTGCAGAACTGGCTCGTCACCCTCCCCAAGGCAGACAAGCAGGTGCTGAGGAGCTGGGGGGGTTTGGGGAGCCCCGACGTGCCCCCCCACCTGGCTCAGGAGGGGGAGTTCCCCACGCTGTGGGAGGCTCGTTCCTTGGTGCCTCTCCTCGATGGCCACTCCTGGCTGAGGGCGGGTGCCCAGCGCTCCTTCTGCAGGGAGGTGGCCCCCTGCCCGGCTCCTGGGAGATGTGGCAAACCAGTGCCACGGGCCCCTCGGGGCCTGCCGGGACCCCCTGAGCATCCCTGAGCCGGCAGTGACAGGGGAAGGGAGGTGACAGAATTCCCCCCAGTGGGGCAGGTGACCATCCTGCCCCCAGAGCACCCCGGGACCTGCGGGCCTTGGGGACACCGTGATGAGACGTGGGGACAGGGGTGGGCACGGGGGTCCTGGGGGGACCAGGACCACGCTGGGCCCCATCCCCGGGAGGGAAATACAGTCTTGGCAGCCGAGGGGGTGGGTGACACAGAGACGGGCACAGCCCTGAGGCTGCTGCTGTCACCTGCAGGGCAGGAGGGGTGTGGGGGCTCCCAGGGGTCCCTGCCCCGCTGAGCTCAGCAGTGGCTCCACAGCTGTGCTCCGACCGGGATTCCAAGTGGTGCCAGGTCTGCTAGGACAAGGATGGACACTTGTGGCTGTCAGGGGTGGCGTGGAGGTTCTGCAGCCTGCAGGAGCTGTTGGGCACCTCTGAGCTCTGGGAGCTGTGAGGCTCAAATGCACACAGAGGCTGCCTGCCCACCCTGCCCCGAAAGTGACACAAGGGGATGTCCCGGAAAAGGTGCTGTGAAGTCACAGAGCAACTATGACATAATGGTCCGACTGTGTGACATCACAAGCAGGTGGTGACATTGCAGGGTGGCTTTATGACAACATAGAGTAGGCCATGAGATCACAGGACAGCAGTGTGACATCACAGAGTAGACTTTGACAATGCAGGGCACCTGTGTGACATCACAGAGTGGGCTACGAAATTACAGAGCAGACTGTGACATCATAAAGGGGGCTGTATGACATCACTGGACGGGCTGTGTGAGGTCACTGGGTAGATTAATGTCTTGGTTTAAAAGACAGGTGTCTGCCAAGGAAGGTGGCAACCTTCCTGGAATGAAAAGAAATCCTCCTAATGGAAAGAAATAATCCTCTCTCCCAATTATTATAACTTCAAAATTCTGGGGCTTCCAGGCAAAAATATGGAAAAGGATTAACAGTTCTTCACTAGCAAATATGGATAGATAGATAGATAGATAGATAGATAGATAGATAGATAGATAGATATAACAGAAGACAACAAACAACAGCCAAGCAATATGAGGAGCTGCCCACCCGTCAGGCTCCCCCTCTCCCTTGGGTGCAGTTCTGGCCACACCCCGCAGGGGGCGCTGCTGTTTTCCCTAAATCCAGCCTGGTTTTTCCCAAATCATGTTTTTTCCAATTCCA